>CM068301.1:20584707-21007755 GCA_034768395.1 Linum lewisii | reverse complement strand
CTAAATTTTTCCTTGCATGCCAATCTTTATCGGATATTAGGATGTAGACTGTTTGACTTTGCAGTTGATATTTTTGGTTCCTGTTTCTGTAAATATTTGTCGTGTGTTGTGTGTCTCATGTGTGATGATGCTCTCGCTTCCGGTTTCTATAAATATGTCACTACAGGAAACTGTGTCCGCTGTAGGGCTTATGGATCGACACTGGTAGGGGTTATAACCCCTACAACGGTCATTGTAGTGATTATTCACAACCGCTGCTAAATCTTCCGGTTTAAACGGCCAGTTGTAGGGGTTGCGGAACCTCTACAATGAGATCTGTGATTGTAGTGGTTCCATTTTAGGGGTTATAACATGTACAACCAGTAATAGATCAACGGTCCAGATTTAACTTCGTAAAATTGATATTAAATATTTAATTAATTCAGTCATTTGTAGCAGTTCCATAACCCCTACAACAGAATATAATAAATTAAAAAAAATATATCCGTCAAAGCTCGTTTACGATCTGAGCTTCAATGGCGGCAGTAGAAACCGATCTCAATCGCTTGATCCCAAATCCAAAGCTGCTTCGCCTCCATCGTCGAGAGAGGTTAATCTGGCGTCTAGGACCATGCTTGATGACAATGATGCACATCGAAATCCCACTCTTTCTTTTCTTAAGCTCGACGAGAGTGATGCACAATGAACATTTGATTCCTCTACTCTTTCTTGTCTCTCCGCTTCTTGCTTCACCCCTCTCTGCTACTTCACCCCTCTTTGCTGCCTATCCGCTTCTTGTTGAAGTTATAAACACAGGGAAGTGAAAACAAATTAAAAATCAATCGAAACAAAAAATCTAAAAAAAACTAACAGACGATAGATAATCAAAGACGTGTTTATTTGTACCTCGACGCCTTTTTTAGGAGAGTTAGCCTCGACGTCCTCCTTGTCGTCGTCGATACGACAATCATCAGCGACATGCCCACCACCGACTCCATCTCACCGACGATGGCCACCTCCATGTCCCAAAGAATCCACTTCCAAGTGGCGCCGACGTTGAGGAGAAAGGAGGTGAGAAGCTAAGCAAGGAGGAGAAGATGAAAAATGGTGGATTAAGTTTTGGTGATGATGGAGGCGGGGTTGGTGAAGTTGGTTCCATTGGCGATGGTTGTTGAGGAGGAGGAAAAACGGATTAGGGATGATGAGATTAGGGTTGGGAAAAGAGAGAGGCGGAAGAACTAGATGAAAAAAATAAAGATAGGGTTTCCAAAATTCAAGGGCTAGGATGAGTGGAGAGTGTGTTTCTTTAATTCAGATCTAACAATTGTATTTTTTTGATTCGCGTGAAACTAAATGAACCAATAGAATTACTTTAATCCGCTGTAGGGGTTCCATTGTAGGGGTTAAATGCCTCTGTAGCGGTTTTTAATAACCCCTACAAATGCCCTGTTTCCGGATTCCATTGTAGCAGTTGGTAAACCCCAACAATGGAACTCCTACAACCGACCGTTTTTCTTGTAGTATGTCTAACAGGATTCGAGTTGTTGCTCTCCACACTTATTCTTCTCTTGTGTTTCTATTTTCTGAGATTTTTGTAGGTACCTCTAATTCAGGTCCTTGTCCTGAACATGTACTTGACCCAGAGTCCCTTCTCTGGCTTCCTTTTGTACGCAATAACTTCTTTCCTTTTTTTATCTGAATCCTTGCCTCGCAATGAGGACTGATGACACTCGATTTGACGTGATTATAAGCCTCATTTAAGTGACATTTCCTTGCTTAAGACATGGTTTTTAAGGTAGAATAGTGAATATTCACTCAACTACTCTATCTCGTGCCATTTGTGTTACTTTGGCCCGTTTCGGGTCTATTTGATGGTTTTCTAGTGTTTTCATGATAGCACAAGTTTTTGCTGTCAAATAAAGTAGCCAAGGACGTGTCTAAGGTGTTGGAACCTCGAGGAATCGCACCAAGATCGATCCAAGGAGTCAATCGAGTCGAACCAAATCCTGCTCCCATTTACACTGCAGTTTTCGGCGAATATCCCCCAGGTTTTCGGCGAAAACTTAAGAAGAAATCGGGTGAGTTCACAAAGAGAAGTTTTCGGCAAAAACTCCAAGTTTTCGCCGAGAACCCTAAGGTCCAAAAATCACAGGAGAAAACAGCAGAGCATTCAAGTCATTTACAGGGGAATTTTCGGCAAAAACTCAAACAACTTTTTGGTGAAAATTCCAGGCAAATCCGGCGGTATTAGAGTTAAGTATAAATACTTAACCGGCCGCCCAATTGCAGATATACCACATAACACGAATTACCTCAAGAATTTTCACGAGTTCTAGAGCAGATTTTAGAGTCCGAAGAGCCAGGAAGAGATCGTGACGCCATCCCTTCACCTCGGAGACTCGGAGCTAGGATTGCAGATTACCGGAGATCAAAGTTTTGCCGGAGTCATCTTCATTAGGTTTTTCAGATCCTTTTCTGTTTTTCCTCTGTTCAAGATGAACTCTGTAACACCCGACCCGAATCAGCTCGGTGGAACCCGAGGTTGAACCGGTATCGAGTATTACCCAGTGGAAAACGACAGAGATAACAATCAAATCCAAGCTTTAAATAAGAGTTTAAGTGAGAGGCCTCCATAAACCATGAAAACATAAACTGTTTGCAACTCCAAATCCATCATAAAACCCATAAAATCCAACATAATCAGAAAGATACATAAATCCAAGTAAAACCCCCAAAATGTCCCAAGTCAACTGAAATGTAAAAATAGGTCAACTCCAAGTAGGCTCCAGTCCTCACCTCATAGCTTCAGCCCAGCACTTCTCGGAATCCACCCTCAACACTGACACCACACCACTCTCCCTAGCCACGAGATCCTGAAAGGGAGAAAGGGATCAATTTCCTATTGAAATTGAGTGAACCCACTGGGCCTACCTACACGTTGTCCTACTCTATGGAGCGGTCCCAACTCCGCACAAGACATCCAACAACGGAACCAAACCCAACCCCCCTTTCCATATTTTAATTCCCTAAAAGCAGTCTAGGTGATCATGTTGGTCAGTTCTTGTTCTCAAGCACAATTCATAACAATAGAATCACACAGAAGTAATACATCAATCCACGGCACACACAGCATCATCACATCACATCCATCAATCAAGTCACTACCACAACCACAAGCACACAAACATTCACATTCATATTATCTAGGTGAGTTATTAGGCGCCAAGGAGTTGTCCACACCACCACCGCCGGCCACATCCTCGACACACATCCCGCAGGATCTTTCCCTCATAGGGAGATAACACGACGCATCCCCTTAGGGATCCTTCCTCCACGGAGCTATCACGACGCATCCCATTGGGATCCTTCCATTTCGGAGATATCAACAACCATGACCTCCCGTCATGGGATTCACCCCAGTGAATCGGACTCGATCACAATAGTATTTCGGGTGGGGTAGTGTGGGCTCCTTCAGGTTCTACTTTGACATTCAAATACCAACACCACAAATCCAACTCATCACAGCTCATTCTCACAAGGCACAATTCACATCATCCACATTCATATCACAGTACACAGTTCTCAGTACATCCCTTGGTTCCACGCCCAGCCACGACCACAATACACACTTACAATCAACCAACGGGTAACCGGCTAGCTCACCGGCCACCCCCACCTGCAAGTACAGGGGAGGCCATGTCATGAGTCTAGGGGTCACCCACCTGTTCCTCTTATTCAGAGCGACCCCACATTGGCAGGGCAACTCTCCTGCATCCACAACCAACAATTCATAATATCATAGCACCCGCACTCATTTCCCAACCATCCTAATTCTCATTTCTATGTCAATCCATTACTTAATTCACTTCAGTTCACACCCAACCCCAATTCATAGCAATCAACAACAACAATCAGCACGGCAATCATCAATAACAATCAAATACATTCACAGAACAGTTTACCCCCTTTTACGCTCATCATTTTCATGCATAACCTAGGTTTTGTTCTAAGTCTAATTGAAACTCCTCACGCTGTCCAAACTACTTACACAACGCTAAGCCCTCACCTGGAATAGAAGACGAGGCTCTAATCGTCTTCTAGTTCCCCAGAAACTCGATTTCCAACCACCAAACTCGTAGCTCTACCCTTCCTTACTGCTCACGGCCTACACCCAGAAACCCGAAATAGAGATTTGCGATCTCTTCTCCTCGTCGCTACGAATCCATAGCAACAAACGGAACTCAATTCCGACCTCTACAGCTCCCGGAATCACCCTTCGAAGGTTGCTCGCTCTAGGTTCGTCAATGGCTTTTCGGGGAGAGAGAAAGGGGAAAGAAGTTGTGAATTTCCGTGCAAATCCGTCCTTTTATGCACGAAAAGTGCGCCTGCTATGTCAAAATGTGCGCCGGCGCACATTGACCCCCAAAAGGCGCACATTTTGAATATTCCGCCGAAAGTTTGCTGAATTAATTGAAAAGTGCGCCTGGCACTTCTAAAAGTGCGCCTGCGCACTTTAGGGCCCAAAATCAGCACTTTTTGGTGCATCACCATTCCCCTCTTTGCAACTTCGACCCAACTTAAACCCGAATGACCCGAAACTCAAGGGAAGCTTAAGAGCACTGATTCCAGTACCCTAGCCTACCGATCTTGAGTTCCAAACCGTTTGGTTGAGCGGGGATGTTACAAACTCTGTCTTTGCCTTTGATTCTTTTGTTATAAACATGAGTAGCTAAACTCGTAGAGCTTAGGCTAGATGAACCCTAAGTGACCCAGGGCTTTAAAGCGGTCACAGATCGGCGGTGATTAGATTCAAAGTTCAATCAGTTTCTCTTTCATGTTTGATTTGTTCTTCATTGTTCATGTTTCTTGTCTGGATTGATCACCTAGATTAGATTCTTGTTAAGCTAAGGATAGAAGCGAACGCTCGCCTTACTTTAAAACATCAAATCGAACAATTAACCTAATCATTGGAGTGTGCCTTTCGTAGGAACCAGTTAGGGTTAACCCACTGCAAGAGTAACTCATAAATCGTTAGTAATTGCACCAGTTAATTAAGTCGTTACGAGAGGCGACCGTACCCGGGCGGCTAGTTAATCTTGGTAGCTAGATCGGATAGAGCGAACGTTCGCCAGTCTTAAACCTAAGGGTAAGGAGTTATGGTGGTGTCTTAGAATTGATTGAACGAGAATCGAAATCCGCTGATCTGTTGATTGCCAATGCTCTGGTGAACGAAGGGGGATTCAAAGTCTAAGCTTGTCTGTCATCTTTGTTTAACCAACCAATCTTTCGATCTGTTCTCAGTTTTAATTTTTAATTTCCGTGCATTTCTTAGAATTAGAAGTCGTGGAACTCACACCACGCACAAAGTGTTAAACCTGAGTAAATTTCCAGCTTCTTTGAGTAGTCAATTGTTAGAAGACCCGTGGAATACGATCTACCCTAGCTTTCTAGCTTGGTAGTTTAATTATTTGACTGCACACATTACAACGTACATCAAATTGGCGCCGTTGTCGGGGACTTCTTTTAATTGTTTGAAAGAAGAACTGGCATCTTATTCTTCTACTTCCCATCTTTCACCTTTCCATTCACTTCGATTTTACACTGGTTTTTGTTTGTTTTTGTCATTTGTAGGTTGTTCACAGGTTTATGCAACGCCGTCCTCTTACGCGCTCCCAAACCGACAAGGCTAAGAGTGTAGAGAGACCAGGCAGTTCTGCTCCGCCAAGACAATCACTGATTCCAAAGAGAGGCAGAACCAATCCACCTCCATCCGTCACTCCGATCAAGATCGAGGAACTGAAGGAGAGTTCCTCATCTCCATCTTCACCGTCATCCTCATCCGCTTCATACACCGAATCACTTTCACCTCCTCCATCTCCCAGGATGACTGATCAGTTACCACCACCATGCCGCGCATTGAAGGAGATCCTGACTATGAGATCAAGATTCCATTCTTGACTATGATCTCTAGGGATCTACAGTTTGAAGGCAGGCCACTAGACAATCTGTGCACGCATCTGGCGGATTTCATTGATCTCTGTGGCACTTTCAAGAATGGGAATCTCGACAAGAACACTCTCTGCTTGAGAGCTTTACCGTTCTCTCTGAAAGGCGCTGCTAAGAGGTGGCTTACTGGCAAACCACCTGGCAACTACACCAACTGGGAGACTCTCGCTCAAGACTTCGTCGAAGAATACTTCCCTCCTTCTAGAACCACAGCTTTCAAGGACAGCATCGCCCAATTCTCTCAGAAGGAAGGAGTGAGCTTATATGATACTTGGAATGAATTCCAAGAACTTATTTACAACTGTCCTCACCACGGTTTCGAGCAAAGGCAGTTAGCTGAAATCTTTGCTCGAGGTCTTCGAGAAGAATCGGCCAAATGGGTCAATTCCCTAGCTGAAGGGGTTTGCACTACACTTACACATGAAGCTGCTCTTCTTCATTTCGCGAACTGTGCTTCCAAGTCAAGGAACTGGGAGCGACAATCTGAAGGATCAAGAAGCAAGCTCGATCTCGAAGCGACCATTAAGGCAGAAGTAGAGAAGTATCTAAAGAAGTCTTCTACACCCATCAAGCCGTTGGCAGCAGCTGTCTACGTTGCCGATTGCGAGTGGTGTGGAGCTTGTGCGCATAATGGAGGCCGATGCCAGAATTTTGGTAAAACAGAAGTCTGGTCTGCCAAAGAAGTCAATTTCGTTCAACAAGGCTTCAGCAACAATCAGAACGGTTATGTTGGCTACCGCAATTTCAGGCAACATGGGAATTATCAAGATAGACCTCCCTACAATGCCGGTGCCAACCAGAACCATGGCCAGAACCAGAACAGCTGACCAACTGGTCCAGCACAGGATCAGAAGCCGAACCATCCGCCGACAGGTGTCTACCAGCCGCCACACCGCAATCCGGGTAACTATGGAACTGCTCCTGGCAATCGCCAGAATCAATATCTGAATAATACCTATACAGGGCAGCAACATCAGAGGGACAACAACGTCAGTGAACTCGACAAGAAGCTCAATCAGAACATCACCAGGCTTGACGATCATGACAGTCAGTTCAAAGCTCAAGCTCTTCTCAACCAAGAACATATTGCATCCAGTCAAAGGATTGAGCAGGCTGTGAACCAGATCTTTAGCATGCTAACATCTGGTCGACCATTTCGCCAGCTTCCAAGCCAAACTGAACCGAATCCGAGAAAGGAGCAAGCCAAGATGGTATCTATTCAAGATCCAACAGCCTTGTCTACTAATGCTTCTTCTAATTTATGCAGGGCCGATGAAGCTCCAGAGAAGAAGGAAGCACCGACAGAGGTGCCTAAGGAGTATGATCCTCCTCTTGCTCCGTACTACGTGAAGCCTCCTTTTCCAAGAGCATTGCTACCGAACGCAAGGATCGAGACTGACATGTGGGGAGGTAAAGAAGGATATCCTGCCGCTCGTATCAAGAAACCTTCATCGCCATATCCAGCTAAGTGTCCTGATCCTGGTTCTTTCACGCTTCCTCTAGTTATTAATGATGTTGAGATAGAAAGTAGTTTATTTGATCTAGGCGCGTCTGTCAATGTTATGCCTATGAGTTTATTTGAAAAATTGAACCTAGGAGAACTTGAATCAACTAGCATACAACTTGTCTTTGCTGATAGATCACTGAAAACTCCGAGAGGAGAGATAAAAGACGTTGTTACTAAATGTGGTCCTTTCACGTTCTTAGCTGACTATGTGATCATAGATACTAGTAAGGATGATTCTACCATTCTCATAGGACGACCCTTCATGGCAACAACTGGAATGAAAATTAACGTTCCAAATGGTTCCTTGACCTTGAGGGTTGGTAAGGACACGATAACGTTCCGCCTTAAAGACGGAATGAAATATACTCCTTTGAATGAAGAATCTCATTGTCTAGCTGTTGAAACTGTGGAGCTGGCTCCGGTCAACTCCATTACTGACGTCTCTTCTAGTGTTCCCAGATCAATTGTTGTTGCAGAAGTTGAACAGATTACCAAGCAGAAACCAAAATCTTCTGCTCAAAAGCCGCCAAAGAAGAAGGAACTGAAAGCCTCTTCTTCACCACCAAGCAAGTAACCTGGCAGGTCACGAAGAAAGAATCAAAGGAAGAAGACCCAAATGGTATGGAGACCAGTTGTTCCACCACCTTCTACCGAGCCAGCTGCACCACCAATTCCTTCCGAGCTACCGACGCCAGAGCAAGCAAAAAAGGAGAAGCCAAAAGCATCTCCTAAGGAAATACTGACGATCACCGATCCTGGTGACACAAAGCCGGAGTTTAAAGAGAAGACGAAGCCGATCGTTCTCATTCCTTCCACCGTCTTCGTTGTAGAGGATGATCCCTCGAGAGAACTTTTTGGTCCGTTCAAGATCACTGATCACCTTCCCGATGGACGTACCAAACTCATACACGCGAACGGGAAGAAATTTATGCTTGACAGAGATGCCCCGAAGCTCTACTTCATGAATTCCGATGCTAGCGTTAAGGAGATCCTGAGTTGGGATGTCTCCTGATACCGTCCAGGTATCGTCCAGCTCAAGGACGTTAATCAAGAGAGCTTCGTGGGAGGCAACCCACGGCTGGAGTCAGTTTTTCATTTGTGTCAAAGTCCTTGTTTTAGAGTCGGTTCGGGGGAGCCAAAAGTGTCAGTTTGCATGATTTCTTATTTTTCGTGTGTAGTCTGTGTGTCATCGTTGCAATCGCAAGTTGTTTGAGGTTGTTCCGATTTTTGTCGATTTAATTGTGATTTTCTGAAGTTTGTCAGGATTACGAAAATATTTTCAATCGTACATGTCAAACTTTTCGCCGAAAACTGTACCATTTTTCGGCGAAAACTTCCTTGCAGATCCCACTGTGTTTTCTGATCAATTTTAACTAAACTTTTCGGCGAAACCTCTATGAGTTTTCGGTGAAAACTCTTTTGAAAACCGGCAGACGATTTTAAACTTGAGTTTTCGGCGAAAAATTGCACAAATTTTCGCCAAAAACCTGAGACAAAATTCACAAACATCTCCCCTATTTCCCGGTCTCTTTTCTCTCTCTCCCCCTCACTTCTCATTTTTTTCGACCGAAAAATCAAAAACCCTCCCCCTGTTTTTACAACCTTCGCCGCCGCCGCCACTCTTATGCGCCGCCGCCCATTTCCCGCCGCCGCCGCTGCACCTCTTCCCTCCCTTCTCCGATCATTTCGAGCCGTAGACCATCCGAATCAGAGCTCTAGAGCTCCCGTTCTGCCAAACCCTAAATTTTCCAATTTTTCTCCGATTTCTCTCTCTCCGTTCATTTTATGCACTCATGGCTTCAAGGTAAGCTGTAGAACTTTTCATTCCGAATCTTTTGACATGTTGATTGCTGAATTTCATCAGGGTTGACTTCATTTGACTTTTTTTGGTCTACCTCGATTTGCGTGCCGACTATTTCGTGTGAACTAGGTTAGCTGAATTACTTTGGCCTGATCTAGCATGCTTAGGGAGAATTGTGCTGAATTATAATACCATTTGATCGTGTGTTGATATGCTTAAAGATCAATTCTTTGCGGTGTTGACTTTTGAGAAATGTCGGTTTGACCATGAATTGTCTATGCTTGTTTGGCTGCCATATGTGTTCATTCACGTTCATATTACTGTGCTTGCCATCTGAGTTTATAATTATGCCATCATTTCCCGCTTTGAGCTAGTAATTGCCATGATTAGGGTTCAATGTGCTATGATGTTGACTTTTTGAATGTCGGTTTGACTTCTGATCTCTAATTATGATTTGAACATTCGGCTAAACATATGCATACTTTGTGATTTATTGTAATTACCGGTTACTTAATTTGCTTATCCCCACTCGGTTTTCCCTCATTTCTTTGTGAAATTGAGTTTTTCTACTAAGTGTGGGGTGGGTTATTAGTTAATTAATCTGGTTTTGTTTCTGGCTATATGAATTTCACTCATGAGCGCAGGACTAAGGCGCGACTTGACACCGCCTCCAGCTCTCGAGCTCCAGCTCCCGAGCTCCAGCTCCCGTCACACCCGCTGTCCACGGCCCTCCACCAGCATTCCATGGCCGTGTCGGGTACCACTCTACTGTCGCCCGCCTACCGGTGCACTACTTCGAGCGCTACCAGAGGCTCGAGCATGTTCCTGGAGCCGACGTGTGCCCACTTTCCTTGGATTCCCTCCTTGAGTACAACGAGGACTGGTACGGGAATGTGCTCGACTCACTGATACCTTCCGGACTTCTGGAGCTGACCACCATAGCTGTTGACTTCCCAGACGTCGCTCTCCAGGAGTTCTGGGCCACGTTCGAGCTAGATGAGCATAAGAGGAGGCAGCACAGGAAGGTCGTCTCCTTCTATCTTGGAGGGGTGTACAAGTCGTTCACCTACGATGAGTTTGCCGCCCACCTTGGCATCCCCTAGGAGCATTACGAGGGTAATCACCTCGGCTGGGAGGATGATGACACTCGATTTGACGTGATTATCAGCCTCATTTAAGCGACATTTCTTTGCTTAAGACATGGTTTTTAGGGTAGAATGATGAATATTCAATCAATTGCCCTATCTCGTGCCATTTGTGTTACCTTGGCCCTTTTCGGGTCTATTTGATGGTTTTCTAGTGTTTTTGCGCAAGCACAGGTTTTTGCCGTCAAATAAAGTAGCCATGGACGTGTCTAAGGCATAGGAACATCGAGGAACTGAACCGGAATCGATCAAAGGAACCAATCAAAGTCCAACCAAAATCCTGCCCGATTACAAAGACACTTTCGCCGAAAATGTCCTATGGATTTCGGCGAAAATATTAGTGCATTCAGACTGGTGCCAAGACAAAGGAGATTTCGCCGAAACTAAGTATATGTTTTCGGCGAAAACATTAGTGCAAACCGGCTGATGTCAAGTGAAGAAAGTTTTCGTCGAAAACTTTGAGTTTTCGGACCGAAAAGGATGAACAGAAGGATCAGTCGGCGGACTCCATTCACACAAGAATTTTTGCCGAAACTACCCCTATGGTTTCGGCGAAAATACCATCTCAGCCCGGCCCAACTAGGGTTAAGTATTTATACTTAACCCGGTGGCCAATATAGGGGACACAATTCATAATTCGAAAAACATAACTTTTGGAGATCAGATTTCTCTGAAGTTCTGGAGCGAAGAGTTGGAGTTCGAAGAGCCGGATAGAGATCGTGACGCCATCCCTTCCATCTCGGAGAACCGGAGCTAGGAGTGTAACTTACCGAAGATCGGAGTCTGTCAGAGTCGTCCGAATTAGGTTTTTCAGATCCTTTTTCTGTTCTTCCTTTGAATGATGAACTCTTTCTTTGTCTTTGTTTCTTTTGTAATAATCATGAGTAGCTAAACTCGTCAGAGCTTAGACTAGATGAACCCTAAGTGACCCAGGGTTTTAAAGCGGTCACGGATCGGCGGTGATTAGATTCGAAATTCAATCAGTTCTTTTTCATGTTTGATTCGTTCTTCATTGTTCATGTTTCTTGTCTGGATTGATCACCTAGATTAGATTCTTGTTAAGCTAAGGATAGAAGCGAACGCTCGCCTTACTTTAGAACATCGAATTGAACAATTAACCTTATAATTGGAGTGTGCCTTTCGTAGGAACCGGTTAGGGTTAATCCACTGCAAGAGTAACTCATTAATCACTAGTAATTACGCCAGTTAGCTAAGTCGTTGCGAGAGGCGACCGTACCCGGGCGGCTAGTTAATCTTGGTAGTTAGAACGGATAGAGCGAACGTTCGCCGGTCTTAAACCTAAGGGTAAGGGGTTATGGTGGTGTTTTAGTAATTGATTGAATAAGAATCGAAATCCGCTGATCTGTTGATTGCCAATGCTCTGGGGAACGAAGGGGGATTCAAAGTCTAAGTTCGTCTGTCTTTCTTGTTTCAAAACCCTAATTCTCAATCTGCTTTAGCTTAATTTGTTTTAATTTTCCTGCATTCCTTAGAATTAGAAGTCGTGGAACTCACACCACGCACAACGTGTTTTCCTTGAGTAATTTGTTAGTTCTGAAGTAGCCAATCAATTGAAGGCCCGTGGAATACGATCTATCCTAGCTCTTGAGCTTGATAGTTATTTGATAGAACCAGCTCAGCACAACGACGGTTCTCATCAAATTGGCGCCGTTGCCGGGGACTTCTTTTGATTGTTGAAAGAAGAACTGGCAATTTATTCTTCTATTTTCCATCTTTCATTTTTCCACCCACTTCGATTTTACGCCGGTATGTTTGCTTTTGTTGCTTGTAGGTTGTTCTACAGGTTCATGAACTGCTCTATTGCTCATTCTCAGTTTAAGCCGGGTAATTCTGCTTCGCCGAAGAAACCGCGAGCTCAGAAGCAAGTCATAACCACACCGCCTACACCACCTATCCCTCAAAAGATTGAGGAGTTGAAGGAGAACTCCTCATCTTCAACCGCTTCATCCACTACTTCAGATTCACCACCACCTTCTCCTCCCGTACTAGTTGCTCAGCGCACCATGGCAGATTACTGTAGACCAAATGCGGCTTACCTCCGAGCTAGCGTTGTCGTGCCGCACAACGATGACGACCCTGATTATAATATCACAACCTTCGTCCTGAACCTGGTCACTAAGAATCTTCGATTTGAAGGAAAGCCGAAAGAAAACCCCCGCACACATCTAGCTAACTTTCTGGACATGTGCGAGACATTTAAGAGCGGGAATCTCAGTAAGAACAATCTTTGCTTACGAGCTTTCCCATTCTCTCTTAAAGGCAATGCCAAGATATGGCTCAGCTCGAAACCACCTGGCTGCTACACTGACTGGGATCATCTAGCTCAAGACTTCATAGAAGAATACTATCCCCCTTCAAGAACTACATTCTACAAGGATAGTATCACTAGATTCTCTCAAAAGGGAGGAGTCAGTTTACACGACGCTTGGAACGACTTCCAAGCGCTTCTCTCTGAATGCCCTCATCATGGATTCAACCAGAGTCAGCTAGCCGAAATCTTTGCCAAGGGTATGAATGAAGAAACAGCTGAATGGGTCAACATCTTAGCTGATGGGGACTGCACGGCACTTGAACCAGAAGCTGCTCTACTACACTTTGCAGACTGCGCATCTAAGTCCAGAAATAGGGAAAGACAGTTTGGAGCAGCCATGAGTCAACCAAGTTGTGAAGATCAGATTAAGATCGCAGTACAGAAACAAATGGAAGAGATCCTCGGTACAACTAATAACTGGCCTAAAAAGGAAGTCAACTTCATTGATCACAGTTTCACCAGGGATCAAAGAGGCTACTCCGACTACCGTCAGTTCAGAATACCCCCTCAACAACGGGAAGGCTTCTATGTGCGTCCTCCCTACAACTTCCAACTCAACCAGAGCCGAAGTCAATACATGGACAATGGTTATCAAGACCCTTCCAGATTCACCAGAGTACAGCAACCTCCGAATCTTATATATGAGGACGATTGGGAGAGGAGAATAGCCAGGAAGTTTGATCTAATTACAGCAAGACTTGATGATCACGAGGAAAGATTCAAAGCGCAAGCTCTTCTCAATCAAGAACAAATAGCATCTGGACAGAGAATAGAGGATATGATAAATAAAATTGCTAGTGCGATGGCTGGTATTCCCATTTTCAATCAGGCTCCGTCTCAAAGCAGCTCCTCCGAGAAGAACGAGCAAGCTAAAGTCGTAACAACCAGGAGCAGTAAGCAGACCAGCCCGTCTAAGAAGGAGGAAATTCCCGTTTCCAATAAGGGAGAGTGCTCGGCTATCGCCGCTCGACCACCACCTATACCTATCCCAGCTAAGTGCCCCGACCCTGGTCCTTTTACTTTACCTTTGAGCATTAATGACATTGAAATCGAGCGTAGCATAATTGACCTAGGTGCTTCTATAAATGTCATGCCTATGTGTTTATATAAGAAACTGAACCTAGGGGAATTACAACCTGCCAGCATGAATTTAGTGTTCGCTGACAAAACTCTAAGAGAACCTAGAGGAATGATCCAGGATGTAATCACTTGCTGTGGCCCGTTCCGGTTTTTCGTTGATTATATAGTTATGGATACTCAAGAGACATATTCTACCCTTCTCTTGGGTCGGTCATTCATGGCGACAGCCGGAATTAATGTCAATGTTCCTAATGGCTCTCTAACAGTAAGGGTGGGGAAGGATACTGCAACATTCCGTCTCAAGGACGAGATGACATACATTCCTAAGGAAGAATTAAATTGTTTATCTGTAGAGATCGTGGAGTTGGCCTCGGTCAACTTCATTTCTAATGTTTCTTCCAGTGTTTCGAGATCAATTGACACTACAGGTGCTGAACAGGGTACCGAGAAGAAACCAGAAGCTTTGGCTCAGAAGCCGCCTAAGAAGAAGAAGGAACTGCAAGCCTCTTCGAAACCGCCACGCAAGGAATCTGGTAGATCGAGGAGGAAGAATCACAAGGAGAAGCAAGCTCAAATGGTCTGGAGACCAAAAATTCTGCCGTCTTCCACCAAGCCAGCTGCACCACCAATTCGTTCTGAGAAACCGGCGCCGGAACAAGTATGGAGGGAGAAGCCGAAAGCGTCTCCTAAGGAAGTACTAACGATCACCGATCCTGGTGATACCAAGCCGAAGACTGAAGTTAAGAAGAAGCCGACAGTCCTCATTCCTTCCATCGTCATACTCAAGAAGGATGATCTCTCTAGAGAGCTGTTCGGACCATTCAAGTTCGTTGATCATCTTCTCGACGGACGTACCAAGCTTTTGCATGCAAACGGGAAGAAATTCACGTTTACCGGAGAAGTCCCGAAGCTGTACTTCATGAACTCCGACGCGAGCGTGAAGGAGAATCTTAGTTGGGATGTCTCCTAATACCGTCCAGGTATCGTCCAACTCAAGGACTTTAATAAAAGAGCGCTTCGTGGGAGGCAACCCACGGCTGGAGTCAGTTTTGTTTTGTTTCAACCTTGGTATTTTAGAGTCGTTTCGGGAGAGCCAAAAGTGTCAGTTTGTTTGAGTTATTATTTTTCGTGTGTAGTCTGTGTGTCATAGAGTCAGTAGCAAGTTGATTGAGGTCGTTCCGATTTTTCTGGATTTAACGATGATTTTCTGAAGTTGGCCTGATTTGCGAAAATATTTTAAACCCGAACAGTTCAAAATTTTCGGCGAAACTACCAGTGTTTTCGGCGAAACCGATTTTCAAACTTCGAACCTGTTTCTCCTGTTTCTCTTTTTCGGTTCAAAAACTTTATGATTTCGGCGAAACCACTTCAACCAAGATTTTTGGCGAAACCAAGCTTAAATTTTCGGCGAAGCCGCCAGTTCAAATCAGCCAATTCTTGTTAACCTGTAGTTTCGGCGAAACCACTGCCCTATTTTCGCCGAAACTGATTTGAAATTTCGCCTAATTATCCTTTAGAATTCGGACCAACTCCTCTCTCACCTTATCTCACTTTCGCTCATATCACCGAAACCCCCCTTATCTGTTTAAAATCACCGTCGACCCTCCACTAAAACCCGCCATCGCCGCCATTTCACCCGCCGCCGCCATCGCCGACCACCACCGCTCACTCCCCCTCCTCATTCCGATCCCACCAAGCCCTAAAACAACCAAATCGGAGCTTTGCAGCTCCAGTTCACCGAAAACCTAGTTTTCAACGTTTTTCACCGATTCCTCCCAACCCGTTCAGTTTTTGCTTCCATGGCTTCAAGGTAACGTGCATAACTTTTCAATACGAATCTTTTCACATATGGATTGCTGAATTTCGTTGGGGTTGACTTTCGGTTGACTTTTCGGTTTACCTCGTTTTGCGTGCCGACTGTTTCATGTGAACTAGGACTGACTGAACTTATAGAACTGTTCCAGGATGCTTAGGGAGTTCCGTGCTTAATTTCCACATCATTTGGTCATGTGTTGCTATGCATACGATTGATTCGTTGTTTTGTTGACTTGTGAGATATACCGGTTTGGCGTTGACTTGTTATTGATCGTTTGGCTGTCATCAGTGTTTATTCTTGTTCATATTATCGTGCCGCCATTTGAAATCGTATGATGCCGTCAATTTCCAAGTTGTGATAGTCTTGCCATGATTAGGGTTCAATATGACTTAATGTTGACTTTCTAAAAATGTCGGTTTGAATTTTTGAACTCTGATTGCGCTTCCCTGATTATAGCTGTTCTTAAGACATGTGCTCTATTGTCTATGATTACCGGTTACTCCGCTTTACTTACCCCACTTAGTTTCCCTCGTTTCCTTGTGAAATTGAGTTTTTCTACTAAGTGTGGGGTAGGATCTTAGTTGACTAATCTGGTTTCATTCTGGTTTTAGGAACACTTTTGAGCGCAGGACTAAGGCACGCCTTGATGGCGCCTCGAGCTCAGGAGCTGCCGCT
Source organism: Linum lewisii (assembly GCA_034768395.1). Classification (NCBI taxonomy): domain Eukaryota; kingdom Viridiplantae; phylum Streptophyta; class Magnoliopsida; order Malpighiales; family Linaceae; genus Linum; species Linum lewisii. The sequence goes on along the minus strand of CM068301.1, from coordinate 20,991,414 downwards.
CCCGTCACACCCGCCATTCTGGGTCCCCCACCTGCACTCCCTCGCCATGTTGGATACCATCCCACCATCGCCCGTCTTCCGGACTTCTACTTTGAGAACTTCCAGAAGATTGCGCACATCCGGGGAGCTGACGTGCGTCCTTTATCCATGGAGTCGCTCTAGGAGCATGACGAGGATTCCTACCGGAACGTGCATGACGCCTTAGCACCGGCGGTCTCCTAGAGCTGACCACCATAGCCGTCGAGTTCCCAGACATTGCTCTCCAGGAGTTCTGGGCGACATTTGACTTGGACGAGCATAAGAAGAGACGGGGCCAGAAGGTGATCACTTTCTTTCTTGGTGGCGTGTACAGGAAGCTCACTTATGATGAGTTTGCCGCTCATCTGGGCATCCCCTACGAGCACTATCACGATCACCACCTCGGTTGGGGCGAGGATGATGACGACGAGGCATTGCACGCCCTCTGGAGCCACATGACAGGCGTGCCTGGCGATCGCCTCAGGAAGAACAACTCAGTTAAGTCCCTCTCTCACCCGCTCTATAAGTTTATTCATATGGTTTGGCGGAGGTCACTTTTATATGTCAGAGACAAGGATCGCCACCATATCCTTAAAGAGGAGCTCGTGCTTCACCGAGCCATCCGAGAGAGCTACCATCTCCACCCCGGCTGGGTGCTAGCTCACATCTTCAGTCAGAGGACCAAGAGAACGAAGCAACCACGCAAACTCTTGGGAGGCAACTTCATAGGACAGCTCATCCTCTCCTTCGGCATCGGCCATGAATATGGTCCTCACATTCCACGACATCCAGTTCGGACCGTTGGAGGAGACTTGGCGGTCGAGTACGACTTAGAACTCGACCTCAGTCCCCATGTAGCAGCAGATCCTCCACTCCAACCTGCGGTCGAGTCGGAGGACGACGATGATGCTGAGGAGCAGCAGCCGCAGCCGCCGCCCGAGTTTCAAGATTACATACCCTCGCCACACCATGAGGCAGGGTACATCCACCAGTCGCCGCCATACATTCCAGATCCATACCAGGCACAGCAGCCTCAGCCTCGACCGCATCCCGCGGACATTGGTGAGCTGTACGAGCGACTGCAGGAGTGGCGCATCACCGACAACGCCACTCAAGCGGCTAGGTGGACTATTATGCAACAACACATGCGCCGAGCCGACCGGCGATATGAGCGACAGCTGGAGTGGCAGCGACAGCTCGGCGATTACTTCCACTTCCCCCACCCCTGACACCTCTGACCAGTGATGATCAGGTGGTGTCCTTTTCCTTATCCTTTCTTTTTATTTATTCTTTTCGGACTTCGGTCCACCTTTTTTCTGTGTGGATCCGGGGCATTTGTCCCGGTTTCCTTTTTATGTTTTATTTGTTTTTGTTTTGTAGGCAGTTGGGAGGTTCCCTTTGCTTCACTTGGGTAGATTACCTCCGCTCCGAGGATCCGTGCTCATCCACTACGCCAATCATCTCGGTCCAGGTTCTTCCATTCCACTCTGAACTCTAGAATTAGTCCTGTGAGGACACAGTCCGATTTAAGTGTGGGGTAGGATGCTAGAGAACCTTGCATGAACTTGATTGCCCTTGATTGTGTTTTATGTGCCTCGTGATTCCATTCCAGTCTCTCTAGCATTAGAATGGCTCAGTTCTTGATTTTTGATGTTAAGTTGTTGTTCAACCTTTCATAATGATGCTTAGACTGCTTAACCTAGAACTTGAGAACCAACCTGTATGCTTTGATGCTAAATTGCCTGGTCAGAACAGAATTTTAAAATCACACTTGTAGTTTGTAGCCTTGATTGCATGAAAATGACCGAATCCGACTAGCAAACCAACTGTGAGCTTTTGATCCATTGCACGTAACTTGCAATTTAAATTCTTTCTGAGTGGTTTTTTGTTTACTTGAATTAGTTAGAATTTGCATGAGACCTACTCGAGACCACACGATGACACGAGTTCTAGAAGGATAGGGGCACCTAGATTCAGCTACTAAGCCAGATAGCCTACCTTAACGATAAAATCCACTAGGTTTAGACCCTTGAGCTTGGCCTGTTCTTTCGGTTCGACAATACATTACAACCATTTCTCATTTCTTTCATTCCCCGTTGATCCCCTGTGGTTGTAGTTCTAGATTGACCTACTGGAAGTCGGTTTGTGGTAACCTGCCTATAGCCATTAAACAGGTGGTCTTAGCTATTATGTCCAGACGTGTAAACCCCTCTAGCGACTAAAAGAAATCGGCACAAAAGAAAAAATGTACAAAAGAAAAGAAAGAAAAAAAAATTTCGAAAAAAGAGAAAAGAAGAAAAATCAGAAAAAGTTCAAAGTCAAATAAAACGTTCTTCTCCCTACAAATGGAAGAACGAAGTCGTAAGAAAAGTTGAAAAGAAAAATGTATGCAAAAGAAAAAGAATAAGTGCTAGGTTGCTTGAGGGTATCATAGGACGAGCGTTCATCATTCCACCAGTGTTTGGTTAGACAGTAGGAAGCCATAGATTAGATTCGAGAGAAGTTAGTCGAAAGCTACACCGCACCAAGCCATCATCATTCATTCCCATCATCCATCTCATTATAAACCCGAGTAGTGTAGATTTCATTACGGTCCTAGCAGGGAAGTCCTTCTTGACTAGATACTCGTGTTGTCACAGTGGTGGAGATGTGGTCGAAATACAAACCTATGACAGAATTCGGTAACAGAAAATGATCGAGAGCAGAAACACGTCCTTAAACACAGAGAGTGAGAGTTCCCATTGTACTATATATATCCTGTGTGAGGAGTCTGGTCGGTCAGATCAAATTCGTGCATAATTGGTTGCTAATTACTTGTCGTGTGCAGTTTATTAGTGAGACCAGGTAATTTGGCTGATCTGTATGCATGTTAGGTTTCTTGTTCTAGGATCGATCTGTCTAATAATTCATTGTGTTTGATTGAGCTCTAATTTAATCTATCTTATCATTTATGAACATGAGCGTTTCTATTCAGTTTGCTTGAGGACAAGCAAAAGCTTAAGTGTGGGGTATTTGATGACACTCGATTTGACGTGATTATCAGCCTCATTTAAGCGACATTTCTTTGCTTAAGACATGGTTTTTAGGGTAGAATGACGAATATTCAATCAATTGCCCTATCTCGTGCCATTTGTGTTACCTTGGCCCTTTTCGGGTCTATTTGATGGTTTTCTAGTGTTTTTGCGCAAGCACAGGTTTTTGCCGTCAAATAAAGTAGCCATGGACGTGTCTAAGGCATAGGAACATCGAGGAACTGAACCGGAATCGATCAAAGGAACCAATCAAAGTCCAACCAAAATCCTGCCCGATTACAAAGACACTTTCGTCGAAAATGTCCTATGGATTTCGGCAAAAATATTAGTGCATTCAGACTGGTGCCAAGACAAAGGAGATTTCGCCGAAACTAAGTATATGTTTTCGGCGAAAACATTAGTGCAAACCGGCTGATGTCAAGTGAAGAAAGTTTTCGCCGAAAACTTTGAGTTTTCGGACCGAAAAGGATGAACAGAAGGATCAGTCGGCGGACGTCCATTCACACAAGAGTTTTCGCCGAAACTACCCCTATGGTTTCGGCGAAAATACCATCTCAGCCCGGCCCAACTAGGGTTAAGTATTTATACTTAACCCGGTGGCCAATATAGGGGACACAATTCATAATTCGAAAAACATAACTTTTGGAGATCAGATTTCTCTGAAGTTCTGGAGCGAAGAGTTGGAGTTCGAAGAGCCGGATAGAGATCGTGACGCCATCCCTTCCATCTCGGAGAACCGGAGCTAGGAGTGTAACTTACCGAAGATCGGAGTCTGTCAGAGTCGTCCGAATTAGGTTTTTCAGATCCTTTTTCTGTTCTTCCTTTGAATGATGAACTCTTTCTTTGTCTTTGTTTCTTTTGTAATAATCATGAGTAGCTAAACTCGTCAGAGCTTAGACTAGATGAACCCTAAGTGACCCAGGGTTTTAAAGCGGTCACGGATCGGCGGTGATTAGATTCGAAATTCAATCAGTTCTTTTTCATGTTTGATTCGTTCTTCATTGTTCATGTTTCTTGTCTGGATTGATCACCTAGATTAGATTCTTGTTAAGCTAAGGATAGAAGCGAACGCTCGCCTTACTTTAGAACATCGAATTGAACAATTAACCTTATAATTGGAGTGTGCCTTTCGTAGGAACCGGTTAGGGTTAATCCACTGCAAGAGTAACTCATTAATCACTAGTAATTACGCCAGTTAGCTAAGTCGTTGCGAGAGGCGACCGTACCCGAGCGGCTAGTTAATCTTGGTAGTTAGAACGGATAGAGCGAACGTTCGCCGGTCTTAAACCTAAGGGTAAGGGGTTATGGTGGTGTTTTAGTAATTGATTGAATAAGAATCGAAATCCGCTGATCTGTTGATTGCCAATGCTCTGGGGAACGAAGGGGGATTCAAAGTCTAAGTTCGTCTGTCTTTCTTGTTTCAAAACCCTAATTCTCAATCTGCTTTAGCTTAATTTGTTTTAATTTTCCTGCATTCCTTAGAATTAGAAGTCGTGGAACTCACACCACGCATAACGTGTTTTCCTTGAGTAATTTGTTAGTTCTGAAGTAGCCAATCAATTGAAGGCCCGTGGAATACGATCTATCCTAGCTCTTGAGCTTGATAGTTATTTGATAGAACCAGCTCAGCACAACGACGGTTCTCATCAGAGGACAACTCCGACAACGGAGAGGAGTACGACGCGCTATGGAGCCACATGACTGGAGTGCCAGGCGATCGGACCACGCTCCATAACTCAGTTAAGTCCCTCTCTCACCCTCTTCATCGCTTTATACATATGGTTTGGCGTCGTTCTCTTTTGTTTGCTCCAGATAAGAGCCGCCACCACATCAGCAGAGAGGAGCTCATTCTTCTTCGCGCCATCTGGGAAGGTTATCCTCTTCATCCCGGATGGGTGCTTGCACGCATACTCCGCCAGAAGACTCAGAAGCCGAGGCCGCCTAGCTCACTCCTGGGAGGCAACTTCGTCGGCCAACTCATCATCTCCCTCGGTCTCAGCCACGAATATGGCCTGGACGTTCCACGACGCAGAATATACACCGTCGGAGGCAATTTGGCGGTCGAGTACGACCTCGAGTTGGAACTTGGTCCCCAGGTAGCGGCAGATCCTCCCCTCCAGCACGAGGAAGAATCGGAGGAAGAATATGATTCAGAGGAGCCGCAGCCTCAGCCAGAGCCGAAATTTGATGATTATATACCCTCGCCACACAATCAGGCAGGGTATGCTACCAGCCCCAGGTGCCCATTCCAGATCCATACCAGACACCTCATTCTCAGCACCGACCGCATCCAGCTGACGTCAGAGAGCTGTACGAGCGACTCCAGGAGTGGCGGATCACAGATACCGCCACTCAGGACACCAGATGGACTATTATGCAGCAGCACATGCTCCGCAATGACGAGAGGTATGAGGCGCAGCTGGCATGACAGAGGCAGGTTGGCGACGCCCTCCACATTCCCCCTCCCGATGCACCTGACCAGCAGTGATCGGGTTGTATTCCTTTTCTGGTCCTTTATTTTTATTTCTTCTTTTCAGATTTCGATCCAACTTTTTTCTGTGTGGATCCGGGACATTTGTCCCGGTTTCCTTTTTATCTTTCATTTGTTTTTGTTTTGCAGGCGGTTGGGAGATTCCCTTTGCTTCGCTTTGGTAGATTGCCTCTGCTCCGAGGATCCTTGCTCATCCCCTACACCAACCATCTCGGTCTAGGTTCTTCTACTTCACTCTTCACTCTAGTTTTAGTCCTGTGAGGACACAATACGACTTGAGTGGGGTAGGATGCTAGAGAACCTTGCATGAACTTGATTTCCCTTGATTGTGTTTTTGTGTGCCTCGTGATTCCTTTCCAGTCTCTCTAGCATTAGAATGGCTCAGTTCTTGATTTTTGATGTTAAGTTGCTGTTCAATCTTTCATAACGATGCTTAGACTGCTTAACCTAGAACCTGAGAACCAACGTGTATATTTTGATGCTAAATTCCCTGGTCAGAACATATTTTTAAAATCACACTTGTAGTTTGTAGCCTTGATTGCATGAAAATGACCGAATCCGACTAGCAAACCAAATGTGAGCTTTTGATCCATTGCACGTAACTTGCAATTTCAATTCTTTTTTAGTGGTTTTCTGTTTGCTTGAATGAGTTAGAATTTGCATGAGACCTACTCGAGACCACACTATGACACGAGTTCTAGAATGATAGGGGCACCTAGATTCAGCTACTAAGCCAGATAGCCTACCCACCGTTAAATCCATTAGGTGTAAACCCTTGAGCTTGACCTGTTCTTTCGGTTTGATATACATTACAACCATTTCCCATTCTTTCATTCCTCGTTGATCCCCTGTGGTTGTAGTTCTAGATTGACCTACCGGAAGTCGGTTTGTGGTAACCTGCCTATAGCCATTAAACAGGTGGTCTTAGCTATTATGTCCAAACGTGTAAACCCCTCTAGCAACTAAAAGAAAGAATTGACACAAAGAAAAATAAAAGAAAAGAAGAAAAATAAGAAAAATTTCAAAAAAAGCAGAAAAAGAGAAAAGTTTCAAAGTTCTTAGTTCAATAAACGTTCTTCTCCCTACATATGGAAGAACGAAGTCAAAAGAAAAGTCAAAAGAAAAAATGTGTGTAAAAAAATAAAGTGCTAGGTTGCTTGAGGGTATCATAGGACGAGCGTTCACTATTCCACCCGTGTCTGGTTAGACGGTAGGAAGCCATAGGCTAGATTCGAGGGAAGTTAGTCGAAAGCTACACCGCACCAAAGCCATCATCATACATTCCCATCATCCATCGCATCATAAACCCTTGTAGTGTAGAATTCGTTACAGTCCTAGCAGGGAAGTCCTTCTTGACTAGTTACTCGTGTTGTCACAGTGGTGGAGATGTGGTAGAATTGCAAACTTATGACAGAATTCAGTAACAGAAAATGATTGAGAGCAGAAACACGTTCTTAAACACAGAGAGTGAGAGCTTCCCGTTTACTAAATATTTCCTGTGTGAGGAGTCTGGTTGGTCAGGTCAAATTCGTGCATAATTGGTTGCTATTACTTGTCGTGTGCAGTTTTAGTGAGACCAGGTTGTTTGGCTGATCAGTATGCGTGTTAGGTTTCTTGTTCTAGGAATTATCTGTCTAATAATTCATTGTGTTTAATTGAATTTCGATTTAATAAATCTTATCATTTGTGAACATGAGCGTTTCTATTCAGTTTGCTTGAGGATAAGCAAAAGCTTAAGTGGGGGGTATTTTGATGACACTCGATTTGACGTGATTATCAGCCTCATTTAAGTGACATTTTCTTGCTTAAGACATGGTTTTTAGGGTAGAATAGCGAATATTCATTCAACTACTCTATCTCGTGCCATTTGTGTTATTTTGGCCCGTTTCGGGTCTATTTGATGGTTTTCTAGTGTTTTCATGATAGCACAGGTTTTTGCCATCAAATAAAGTAGCCAAGGACGTGTCTAAGGCGTTGGAACCTCGAGGAATCGCACCAAGATCGATCCAAGGAGTCAATCGAGTCGAATCAAATCCTGTTCTCATTTACACTGCAATTTTTGGTGAAAATCCCCCAGGTTTTCGGCGAAAACTCAAGAAGAAATCGGTTGAGTTCACAAAGAGAAGTTTTCGGCGAAAACTCCAAGTTTTCGCCGAGAACCCTAAGCTCCGAAAATCACAGGAGAAAACAGCCGAGCATTCAAGTCATTTACAAGGGAATTTTCGGCGATAACTCAAACAACTTTTCGGCGAAAATTCCAGGCAAATCCGGCGGTATTAGGGTTAAGTATAAATACTTAACCGGCTGCCCAATTGCAGATATACCACATAATACGAATTACCTCGAGAATTCTCACGGGTTTTGGAGCAGAGTTTAGAGTCCGAAGAGCCAGGAAGAGATCGTGACGCCATCCCTTCACCTCGGAGACTCGGAGCTAGGATTGCAGATTACCAGAGATCGAAGTTCTGTCGGAGTCATCTTAATTAGGTTTTTCAGATCCTTTTCTGTTTTTCCTCTATTCAAGATGAACTCTGTCTTTGCCTTTGATTCTTTTGTTATAAACATGAGTAGCTAAACTCGTAGAGCTTAGGCTAGATGAACCCTAAGTGACCCAGGGCTTTAAAGCGGTCATGGATCGGCGGTGATTAGATTCAAAGTTCAATCAGTTTCTCTTTCATGTTTGATTTGTTCTTCGTTGTTCATGCTTCTTGTCTGGATTGATCACCTAGATTAGATTCTTGTTAAGCTAAGGATAGAAGCGAACGCTCTCCTTACTTTAAAACATCAAATCGAACAATTAACCTAATCATTGGAGTGTGCCTTTCGTAGGAACCAGTTAGGGTTAGTCCACTGCAAGAGTAACTCATAAATCGTTAGTAAGTGCACCAGTTAATTAAGTCATTGCGAGAGGCGACCGTACCTAGGCGGCTAGTTAATCTTGGTAGCTAGATCGGATAGATCGAACGTTCGCCAGTCTTAAACCTAAGGGTAAGGAGTTATGGTGGTGTCTTAGAACTGATTGAACGAGAGTCGAAATCCGCTGATATGTTGATTGCCAATGCTCTGGTGAACGAAGGGGGATTCAAAGTCTAAGCTTGTATGTCATCTTTGTTTAACCAACCAATCTTTCGATCAGTTCTCAGTTTTAATTTTTAATTTCCGTGCATTTCTTAGAATTAGAAGTCGTGGAACTCACACCACACACAAAGTGTTAAACTGAGTAAATTGTCAGCTTCTTTGAGTAGTCAATTGTTAGAAGACCCGTGGAATACGATCTACCCTAGCTTTCTAGCTTGGTAGTTTAATTATTTGATTGCACGCATTACAACGTACATCAAGGACATTGCACATATTAAGTGTGGGGTGGGGATTAGTGTTCGAGTTTAGGAGGGTTACCTGTTCTGTCTTTGTTTTTGTTTCCGTTTTGTTTTTCTTTTCTAGATTTTTGGTGCTGATTGCATTTTGTTTTGTCGTTCTGTCACTGTTTCCTTAATTTTTAGCAACTTTTTTTCTTTTTCAAGTAGCCCTTGGGTTTCGTTAAGCTTAGTGGGGCTTGTTTCTGAAAGTTGTTGACTCATCTTACTGCTTTATATTCTACTAATTCGAGTCAAGTTTCTGATCTCTTGGTGGGTTTGGTCTCTTGTTTTTTTAGTAATAGAAAAGACAGCTTTTAAAATATTTTAGGATAGTTCACTCGCTTTGTCTGAGACATTAATTTTGGCCCAAAATTTTGAGAAAATGTGGTTATCCTGCCTTTCCCGATCTCTCTAGCTTGATGCAAAAACCAAGTTTCGGATTAGAGTTCTCAATGGTTTGTAATTTTTTTAATTTAAGCGGTAGACTTGTATAGGTGTTGATTTGTTGAGGTTTACCATGATTCTTGCCACGACCTTGACCATATTCCCCTATTTGCTAAGCGTTTTGGCCTTGAAATAAGTTTTCCAATCCAAGCTCTTAAACTTTTCGTGTCCTAGAGTAAGTGGGAAAGGGAAGAGCGTCATCTTTCCGAAAGTTGAGTTTTCTTGTTCCCCAAGTTTTTTAAAAGCTGGCTATTCCTGTGTTGTTTACGAAGAGATGGTGATTTGTATTGTCGTGCAATTTAAGTATGGGGTTCCATCTTATTTCAGGAGTACTTGGTTGCCAATTGCATCATGCTACGATCTAAGGTTCATTTGTCTCGGTTTGTTTGAGTAGGAGCACTTATCTTGATTGAGTTGATTGCTTGAGGACAAGAAAGGTTTAAGTGTGGGGTGATTTGATGCAAGGAAATTATATAACCTTTCCCCCATAACTTAACCACCTTTTCTCGGAGTTTTGGCTCCTTTCCCGTTGTTTTCGTGGTGTTCATCTTGGTTTGACACTTTTATCATTTGCGGTGACAAGGGACTTTCGTAGTCCATTTTCAGCTGCTTCCAAATGTTTTTATGTCATTTCAGGTCACACCATGGAGATTGTTGAACAAGGTTTCACCCGGTTCAAACGGTGCCCCAATTGGAGGTCCGAAGCTCTCAGAATGATTGCTTGAAGTTGGGGTTTGGAAGAAGTGTGCAGAGTGTGCTAGGGAGTCGATCGCGCCCTACCCGCGGTGGCCATGATTTTGGGGAAATTCATGCGTTCTTGGACGAACGTTTTGAGCACATTAAGAGTTAGAGAGGGGTGAGGCAGCGTAGCCTAAAAAACACCAACCCTCGACCGACCCCCCACCGCGGCTGCGACCAACACTTTTCAACACTATAAGTGTCCAAACTTGGGCATTTTGAAGGGAGTTTCGACTTTTGGTGTCTCCTAAGGCGATTTTGACGAAGGAATGGTGTCTCCGCCTTTGTTTCAGCCAACTCCAAGGGCTCAACACTTCCATCCATCCATTCACTTTCCTGTGTAGATTTGTAGTTGTTCTTGCTCTTGTCATGACACACTAGACTCTAGGGTTTAGGTTAGGGGAATCCATGGGTTATTGGGTGTTTCTTTGGATTCAATTGTGTGGATGTGTTGTGTGAATGCAAGACCTGTAGCAACTCTTTGGCTATTCATGCTTTCTTACTAAAAATTGACCATGAAATGTGTAAATGGTGTTGAAGATAAGAATACACAATATTTTCTCATGTATGTTGGTGGATTGGATCCTATTTCATATAGATGCTTGCTATGATTCGGGTTTGATTGTGTGATTGCCTATTTACTTGTGGCACAAAAAAATAAGGGAATGGTATAGGTCCTCACTAGGTGATTTCTCACTTGGGCATTTCATCGAGCACTTGGCGTGCGTGATTGGTTTGGCTCATTTAGTCGAAAGATTTATTGCATGTCCATCCGCATAGTAATAGGACTTCGTTAGGGATCCTACGTCGTGGTTCTGTGAGGCGTGTAAGGGCCATCGAATGTTACTTGTCTTGCATCTACCATGTTTCTACCTTGTTTCCATGAGTTGGAAGACTTTAGGCCTTTAGGTCAACCTCGAACCACCATTCCTTCTCCTTGAAATTTTCCTTTGTTGTCGTTGCCTTTGTGTATGCACCTTATTTGTTCCCACCAATTTTCATGCTCTTTGAGCCCATTATTGACTTTATGTTGACTTTTTTATGTTTGATCCTTTGTTGACTTTTTGTGGAACCTACACCACACACCCCGTGTTAGCCTTACGTCCTAGCTAAGTCTCCTTACGTCGAGGGACCCCCGTGGATATGACCCTAGCCTAGATAGGATTGTATCTTCGGTTTAGCGACCCCTCGAGGAAGCGGCCACAAACATTGATTATATATAACCAAAAATTACTCTAATTGACACCAGACCAAACATAAAAAATTGAAATATCATTTATGCTTACATTGATCTTGTGTTTTTGCAGCTATTTTTGCTGAAGATCTTCCAAAGGACATTTGAAGATTCTGAAAGATTGCCTTCTCTTTAAGTGCTCCAGTTAAATCATGACAAAATTCCTTATTTACCATGAGCAAGGACAACATTTTGTACAAGCCTTTTTAACCCTAGTCTAAACAATAGATAAAAGCTGGATTGAAATAGTATGAAACAATAATCAACACACAGTTCAAATTCTTATCCCATCTCGTGCCAAGGATATCCATATAAGGCTTGGACTGTTCCTCTGATTGTCCACAAATCTCCATGATTTTATCTCCAACCCTTCTATATCCTTCATAAATATATCCCAAAGTTGGCATCTCATCAATATTCATAATGCGAAGCAATCTGGCTATTGGTTCTGTCAACTCAAGAATCAACTTGCATTCATTATCTTTCCAATATTTCTGCAAAAAAATAATTGCCCTCACTTCATCTCCAGTGTCAGGCTTACCAAGAGCAGATTCTTGGGAACTCCTCAACCACCAAAGACTCCTAATCAACTCGTTAATGAAAAATGTTGTCAAGAGCAATGTTCAAGTAGGTGCTAGGCGAGCGGTGAGCCTCCTACTAGAGCTTTTTAAGCTTAAGCGAGACTAAGCATTAGTACAAAAATCACTACAACATAATGAGGGTTTACTCGCAGGCGATCGGGCTGCCTGCCACTAAGCTAGTGGCAGGCGGAGTGGGCTTAGTGGCAGGCAGCCTAGTGGGCTGCGAGTAAGAGCAGGCCTGCAAGCTGTTAGTCGCAGGCGACCTGCGAGTAACAGCTGCCTGCGAGCTGTTAGTCGCAGGAGCGCCTGCCATTAACAGCATCCTGCCAACTGTTAGTGGCAGGCACGCCTGCGAGTAACAGCAGCCTGCCAGCTGTTAGTCGCAGGCATGCCTGCCACTAACAGTAGTCTGCCAGCTGTTACTCGCAGGCCGCCTGCTACTAACAGCACTGTCTGCCACTAAATCCACAAATGACTACCCCCAAATCAGCCGCCGCTGTCATTTGTGCAACAAAAATTTTCCATTCTCCTTCTCTTCTTCCTTTCTCTGAAATTTGAACGTCGCCGCCGCGGATTTGAAGTTTCTAAGGTACGAAACTATTATCTAAACTCTCTTCGTTGTTCAATTTCATGTACTTCTTGATGTTGTCTTCTGATTTGAACGTCCACTGTCGTTTGCTTGTTCGGGATTAGGGTTACATATTTCAAGCCAACAGATTCATGGTTCATCTTTGCTCGTCGAAACGGATTAGAGTCAGTAACTAGGTATTTCCATGGTTTCTTGATGTTGTCTTCTGATTTCTGATTTCTAGTCATTTCAAATTCTCGAACCGAACGAGTTCATCCAGTAATTTGTTGCATGACACTTTATATTTGTTTCAGGACGCAGCTGTTCACCCAGAATCGTTGTTGAGCTCTCTCGCTCCCCAGAATCAATAAATATATTAAAGACTAAAGGTATTGTTCGTGTAACCAGCTCTTTACGGTTTATGATTGTGTATGATCTCGTTGAATTATATTCATTGTTTTAACTTTTTTTGTTCCCAATCTGTTTGTAGCAAAGTTTCGGTTGTCGGTCTTTGCCGTTTATTCCTCGACTCATTATCCGATTTATCATCAATTTCCAGGTACGCTACTTTAAGTAAAATTAGTTTCCAAGTCCTGAACATGATTATGTGAAAGGTTTGATATGCATGCAACTTGATGATAGTTAGAATTTGATTTTAATATAAAGAATATATAAATCTAATTACTATAAATTGAATATGCACAATTTGAACTACAATTCTTATCTACTTGTATATTAGAACTAAAATTTATGAATTTTAACACAAAAATATATTTTTATTATTAATTAATGTATGTGTACAAAATATATGCATGTAATTGATTATGCTTAAAGGGGTTATGATTTTGAGCATGTAAATTTGTTTATAAAATATGCATGTAAATACTTACTAAGTAGTTATGCAAACTTAACAAAATATTCAATCAATATACAAAATTTACAAATTTTATGCATGTAATTGATTATGCACTTTAAGGAGTTTAACCATGTAAATTTGTTAAAAAAGTATGCATGTAAATATCTACTAAGTAGTTATTATTTAGCATATGCAAACTTAACAAAATATTTAATGAATAAACGATATTAATATTTTACGAAATATATTTAGCAACTTATGTGAAATTAAGTTGGTAAATATAATATTTTAGTATTTAATATAATTAGGAAAACTTAGCTTACAGCTAAGTTATATAGACTATTATTATTTTGTACATTTTATCATGACTAGTAAATAAATCGATACTAATTAACACTTAATATATAGATGGACAAGTCTTGGATTCGAAAGTCGCGACATACTCGTGAGTATTATGCTGGCGTTGAACAATTCCTCGACTTTGCAATCTGTAATGCAGTAGATGGGGTGAATATACTCTGTCCTTGTCTGAAATGCAACTTCAAGAATTGATGCCACGGAATGAAGTTAATCAGCATTTGCTAGCAAAGGCGTTTCCCTCATCATACGATGTATGAAATTTGCATGGAGAGTTAATCACAGACTTTGGTGCCTTCACTGCCATGGTTGAACCTGAACCAGTCGCTCATGAAGAAGCAATTCCTCCATTACTGGTTGAGGATATACCAATATCCACTACAACAAAACCTGGCAATGGAGGCACACCGTATCTGCCTCTAAAAGTCATTTTTCTGCATCTATAGAGTTTTAGAGGCAAGATAGCTTAAGTGCCACCAATGCTCCTGTCGCTAAAGGTCTTTTGAGGCAAATACGGTGGCACATATTATCTGCCACTAATGAAAGAATTAATGGCAGATATAATTATTGGTAATTACGTCTTTAAACAGCTATGTATCTGTCATCTTAGCCACCTTTTAGAGGCACTTATTTTTGTTGCTGGTAATTTTTTTTAGAGGCATATATATATATGCTTTTAAAAAGAATTTACTCCTACCAGAATATTTCATTTACTGGACTCTTCCACTATTTACATATATTATTTTCTACTCTTTTGCTATCTACGAGGTTTGAACCCGGGTGGTTCAAGGAAATGTGCTAAGTTCTTAGTTCTTACCACTTGGCCCAAGAGTACTTAATGATATTTTTTTGCGTAGTTTTTAAATATGAACTCTAAAAGTCAATGATATGGAGAAACTATGCAAAGGAAAAAAATGAAACATTTTCTCACTCATTATTAGAAAAGGAAATCGTTAGTGTTATTATATATATAATTAATTATATAGTATCTAACATTTATCTACACAAAATAGTACAATGTTTACAAGTTGTCTACCTTTACAATTTTTTTTTAAAGTAATCGAAATCTTATTCATCAACTCTCATGATAAATTAAACAACACTCCAACAAAGTCTCATCTAGCTAAATCGGATGGCTATGACCCACCAACGGTGACATGCACCTTTACAAATTTTAATCATTCAACATATAGAGATAGATCAATTATCTGCCTCTAAGCTACTCATACAACCTATAGAGGCAATTATAAATTATCTGCTTCTAAAAATTTTAATCATACAACCTATAGAGGCAGTTATAAATTATCTGCCTCAAAAAGAGTTTTTTTGTATAAGACAAAAAACTTATAGAGGCAGTTATAAATTATGTGCCTCTAAAAGATTTTTTCATATAACTTATAGAGGCAGATATAAATTATCTGCCTCTAAAAGATGTGATCGCATGACTTATAGAGGCAATTATAAATTATTTGCCTCTAATACTATAAAAATTATTTATTAATATTAAAATAAAAAAATACAATTAGAGGCAGATATTTGCATCTATAGAGGCACGCGTAGTATTTGTTCTTTAAAAGTATATTTAGAGGCAAATATTCTATGTGCCTCTATGAATCTGCCTCCGTAACCAGGTTATGTTGTAGTGATCTGAGCCAGACTTGTTTCGGAACATGGTGAATGATGCATTTGAACAACGTTCAGCTGATGATCAAGTGCCACAAACGGGTGATGAACCAATGCCAGCTATACCCAACATGCAACCAGATGATGAGTTTTTCCGAGCTTTGCGGGATGGTGAAGTACCATTGTATGATGGTTGTACCAGTTTCACAAAGTTGTCGTTCATGATCAACTTATACCACATTAAGTCTTTACACAAGATCAGTGATAAAGCTATGTCGAAGATACTGGAGTTGCTACGCAAGGCTTTTCCCATGGCCAAAATCCCTTCATCCAATTATGAAGTAAAGAAGACAATTAGAAGTCTTGGGTTGTCCTATAACAAGATTGATGCATGTAAGAATGATTGCATATTGTATACTGGAGATGATAGTGAAGCTAAGGAATGTCGAGTGTGTGGGGTCGCTTGATTCAAGGATGAAGGAAACAATGCGGGTGAGAAAAAATCAAAGCCTCGACCTGAGAAGATATTTTGGTATTTTCCCTTAATACCTCGGTTAAAGAGGTTGTACATGTGCCCTTACACTGCAGAAGATATGACCTGGCATGCGACGGAAACTAGAACTGATGATGGTATGGGTAGACATCCTAGAGACGCAGATGCATGGAAAAGTTTTAGCGCCAAGTACCCAGATTTTGCTGCTAATCCCCGAAATGTGAGACTTGGACTTGCAACTGACGGTTTCAATCCATTTGGAACCATGAGCATAAGTCATAGCACTTGGCCGTTTGTGCTAATACCATATAACACTCCACCTTGGTTGTGTATGAAGCAGACAGGCCTATGAATTATTGTTGAGGTATATGAATTATTATCATATTTATCCTTTTTACAATGTCGCTGATATTAATTTGAAGCGAAAATCATTGTTTTTTTAGAGAATGTGAAGCGGAAACTAGAAGAGAAATGGGTGGAAGGCGTGCAAATGAAACTGCGATAAATAAAGTTGTGCACAAAAGAATTGTAGGATGGGTCCAAAAAAAGGTATTCATTTATGATTCCAAATACTTTCCTTTTGCTATTAACAAAATCAGAATCATAATATAGCATATCATAAACAGATTTTGGACCAATCAGCAAGTCACAGTGATGATTTGATGACACTAGCTAGGGGACCAAACGTGCATGCAAGACGATTCACTGCTTATGACATCAACGGCTTTCGCTTTCGAATGGTTGATCGAAGTACGGAAAAAAACTCAAAACAATGGTGTTGCGGCTAAATTTGGCACTGACAGCGTCTCCAGCTCATCTGATAACAATCCAATACGCAGTGACATCTGGTTCTATGGTCAACTTCAGTCACTTGCGAGATGTCGGTGACAGAGTTGAAGATGAGCCGTACGTAAGCGCAAGTGATGCACGTATGGTCTTCTACGTGGATGACACACTTGAGCCTGAATGGTGTATACCGGTTCACTGCAAGCCAATAGATACATACGAGATGGGAGAAGAGGGAGCTATTTCGCACGAGTGTTGCTTATCGTTAGCTCAACAACAGTTACCTTGATGTGCAAGATTTAACTCACAACATTCAAGGTCGTATTCCACGAGGGCTCTCTCAAAAGCTAATACTCACATGGTTCATGACGGTCTATTCATTTAAAAGGAGTTTGGTTTGAAATAGGAACAAAAGAAAACATAAAGAAAACTAAACAAACAAACAAAGCGGTGCAACACAAAGATAAAGGAGGTTCACTTGGAAAGATAGCTTCATCATGCTCAAGAGGAACAAATGCACAAACAAGCCAAACATGATCGAGGTTGCAATCAAATGACCACGCAAATCCCTTCTATAGACTCAATGCACTCTCGTCGCACTAAGTTCCTATCCTATCACCACTCAACCTAGGCTCCGCTCTCAAGCTAAGTGACTAAGGATGCATTAAAGGTGTTTGATGAAATGCCAAGCTACAAAACCCTCTCCTATGACTTTATGACCACTAGGCTAGACACCACACTCTCATGTCAATGTCCTAACACTAAGAGAATCATCAAAAGACTAATCAAAGTTCAATTGGATGAAAAACCTAATGCACACCAAATGTTCGATAAAATGCACAAGTGAGAAATCATGCAACTATGGTTGAATTGAGATGATCTAATCTCTTAGAACACACTCCCTTCAATCCCTAGACCTACAAACCATGTAATCTAAGCACTCTCATGCATTACATCACAAATGATAGACCAAATCAAGCACATAACACAATTTGGAATTAACAACAAGTCTAGAGATCATCCTCTTACAATTAAAGATCAATCATGGCATATTTGTACAATCCACCTCTATCCTAGCACAACCATCTATCAATCCAAGGAAACCTAAAGAAATCAGCCACACATGGCCAAGGGAACAAAAGAGAAAGAAAGAGAGATGGTGACCAAGAGCTCCATGGCAATCCTCTTCTTGCAAGCTCCTCTCCCAAGGTTGTGGGCTTCAATCCAAGCTCCTCTACTTTGAATTGCACCAGAAGTAGCTAGGGTTGATGATGGGTTGGTGATGGAAGAAGAATGAGAGAAAAGGGTTTTGGCTGTCGAGTGTTATAAAATTAAGAATGGATCCCCTTTAATTTTTGCCGGCTTCCACTTTATATAGCACGCCGGAAATCCCTGGAATTTTCGGCGAAAACTTGTACAGTTTTCGCCGAAAATCTCTTTGTAAAACACCGAGCGGCTGGCATTTCTTCATAGGTTTTCGGCGAAAACTCAGATAGTTTTCGCCGAAAACTTCTTCAAAAATCGAATGTCCGCCTTCTGCAATTCTTCTGCTTGAAAATGTTAAGGGTTTTCGGCGAGAACTTAGGGTTCTCGCCGAAAACTTCTTCAGCTTTGCTGTGCACTTTTCTCAATTTTGCAACGGCCATATCTCCTCCGTCCTAGCTCCGATTGACCTCCCGTTTGATCATACGTGCTCCTTGTCACCAGTACTTCAATGCCAAAACCTGAAAATGCAAAGAAAACAACTCCAATAGACATAAAATTGGCCTCAAAGTGGCAACCGGGCAACAAAAGGGCACTTTGCATAAAACATCCATAAAAGCATATAAATCATAGCAAAATGAGATCAAACATGGGAGATCCCTAGGCTAATTGAAGGCTTAAAATGCACCAAATATAGTCACATCAAATTCCCCTACGACTAAGCTTTGCTTGTCCTCAAGCAAATGTATTAGAAAACATCCAAGTTCACAAATGACAAGATCGGTCCCATTGAGATTCAAGCAAAAACAATTTGGCTTAAACTGTTCCACGAACAAACTAAACCTACACATGCAAGAACATCAACCAAACAAGTCTATACCTCACTAATTTCTGCACACTTCAAGTAGTGGTTAATTGGGATACAGAAGAACCGACCACGACAACACCAATTCTAATCAAAAGGACTTGAACTCGGGAAATGGAACGAATGAGGCGGGGAAAGGAGAATTTTTGAAAGTGGAGAATGATCGTGATGTGGCTATCGACTCGACTTCATCCGCTTCTAGATCCGCACTTTACAAACTCTGGCTAGGATCAAGGGCCATTTGAAAACTCTCTTTTTATTCTTTTCTTTCCATTTTCATTTTTTTCATTTTTTTTCCTTTTTTTCCTACTACATACTAGTGCTCGATTCAACACTTCACTTAGGTGTTGAACCTGCCTAGCTCACAGTTTTCGCCTTTGCTAGTGCTCAACCCAACACTTCACTTAGGTGCCGAGCTTGCCTAACTTTTCTTTTCTTTTGAGCATTTTCTTCTCAAACTAACCACTTGATCCTTAGCCCCTTACAACTTCAACACAAGATTTCGAATTGGATTCCGTCTAATCTCAAGCCACAATCACGAGGGATCAAAAAGTTGAAGAAAAACATGGAAAACGGGTGAAAATTCTGATTGCCTTCATCATCTTAGACCGGTGTTATCGAGCGGTACAAAAACATGTATCAAACCAATCAACCAACATGCAAGAGTGATAAAATCTCTGTTCTGGCCTAGACTCATTTGATATTAGCGCTAACATGCTGGTTATAGGTTCTAAGTGGAACAGTCTAAACGTCATTGTGAAAGCTTGAAGTCAATTAAACACCAAAAGTCAAGAACCAACTGATTCTACAATAGAGGAATTTGACATTCAATCAGGATCATGCAAATCATCAAATCATAGCATTACATCTCTACCACAAATAATCACACCAAACCTCAAACTCCCCTACGACTAACAGGAGCATTGTCCTTAATGATCAAGAGAGAGAGGGTAAGGTGGAACGAAGTTACCGCGTTGGTGGAGAGGAGCATAGGACGTAATAGTGGTGAAAGAGTCCCATGATGATCCTTGGTGAAGAGTGATCCCAATTGCTTGCCAAACCTTATTCAAAAAACTAAAACAACACAAAAACCTCAAACAACAATTAAAAGCGAAAAAGTAAAGATAACATGGGGTGCCTCCTAAGAAGCGCTTGGTTACCGTCTTAAGCTCGACGATACCTGTGTTATGGTGTCCAACTTAGTACCTCCTTGATGTCAAGTAGCTTCTTCCATGATGAAGATTGAGCTCTAAGTAGCAATAGAGGCAAAGGGTAGACTAGCCAATGAGCAATAATGCTTGTATAACACTTGATACCTTGGGGTGGCTTGCTACCTTTGAAATTTGGAACTTGAGGAAGAAAGTATGGTAGGGGGCCAACATTGAGCTCCATCATCTCCAAGTTGGTGATGCCACTCAAGGAGTCTTCCGGTCCAAACATGGGCGGCTCCTCTTCCATTATCACCTTAGGAGAGGTTATGAAGCTTGTGTCCATCTCTTGACACAAGTACTTCATGATCAAGCAAGAAGATTGAAGAGTACTCACAATCTTTGGTGGGAACACAATAGGGTGGTGTTGTTCACTTTCGTGCTCCACTCTCGGTGCCACCTCTTCTTGAAGCGTCTCCAAATCATCTCTCACCTTCTCTAAAGGGTCATCATCCTCAAGTCTCCTTGATTCTTCTATCCTCACATCATCGCTACTTCGTGTGTCATCGGGAAGAACATGTTCCTCAATCTCCTCCACTACCAACTCTTCTTCCGTGTCAAACTCCTCGGATTCACAAGTGTCTTCTTCATCATCATAAACTTGCTCCAAATGATTGGGATGTCGTTCATTCTCAAGAATCTTCGTGACAAGCTCTATGCTTTGGGATAAGTGGTTAACTCGGTTTGCATTATCCTCCGCAATTCGCAAGATCTCTAGCATGAAAGGAGGTGAAAGAGGTTTCTCATGGCTCATGAACTCCTCTTGGGGAAACTCACTTTCTTCTTCTTCCATGACAAGCACTTCCGGTTCAAAGGTGTCGGTGATGAGCTTCACACATTGAGTTAAACGATCCAACCGAGCCGCATTATCTTCCGCAATTTGCAACATCTCCTCAATTGTGGGGGAAGGTGGAGAGTGTTGTTCATCCTCTAGAGCTTCCTTGATGAGCGTCACGCCTTGAGCTAAGCGATTAAGTTGGTTCGCATTGTC
Source organism: Linum lewisii (assembly GCA_034768395.1). NCBI lineage: Eukaryota > Viridiplantae > Streptophyta > Magnoliopsida > Malpighiales > Linaceae > Linum > Linum lewisii. Next base: position 20,970,570 of record CM068301.1, on the reverse strand, counting down.
TTCCGCAATCTTCAAAGCTTCCTCAAGTGTGGGAAAAGATGGAGGAGGTTCCTCATAGCTTACGAACTCCTCTCGAGGACGTTCACTTTCCTTCACCATTTTCAAGAGCTCCTCTAGCATAGAAGGAGGTTGAGAGGGTTGCTCATAACTTGTGAACTCCTCTTGACGACGCTTGCTTTCTTTAACCATCTTAAAGAGCTCCTCTAGCATGGAAGGCGGTTGAGAATGTTGTTCATGACTTGTGAATTCCTCTTGATAATACTCCGGCAAGACTTGATAGTAGGGTGGAGATGAATAAGGACATTGCTCATTCCACATGGGTGTTGAAGCTTGTTGTTCTTGACCCCACCATTGGCTATCTTCCTCACAAGGTCCTTGGTAGTAGTTGGATGGAGTAGGATGGCCATAGTATGGATTAGGAGATGGATTCCACCCTTGATAGGTGCCATAACCATTACCTCCATTCCACGAGTTCATCGTACTTGCAACCTTGCTCCCATGAACTAGATAGGTGGATAAGGGCCTACAAACGCACACAACAAACACAACCAAGTAGTACAACAATGCGGGATAACAAAACCACAAAAACAAATAACAAAGAAGCAAAACTAAAACGGAAGGAAGTGAATAGAGCGGTCCGCTACTAAATGCTTTCAAAGGATTGAGAAAGTTCCCCGGCAATGGCGCCAAAAACTTGATGTGCAAGATTTAACTCACAACATTCAAGGTCGTATTCCACGAGGGCTCTCTCAAAAGCTAATACTCACACGGTTCATGGACGGTCTATTCATTTAAAAGGAGTTTGGTTTGAAATAGGAACAAAAGAAAACATAAAGAAAACTAAACAAACAAACAAAGCGGTGCAACACAAAGATAAAGGAGGTTCACTTGGAAAGATAGCTTCTTCATGCTCAAGAGGAACAAATGCACAAACAAGAATGATCGAGGTTGTAATCAAATGACCACGCAAATCCCTTCTATAGACTCAATGCACTCTCGTCGCACTAAGTTCCTATCCTATCACCACTCAACCTAGGCTCTCGCTCTCAAGCTAAGTGACTAAGGATGCATTGAAGGTGTTTGATGAAATGCCAAGCTACAAAACCCTCTCCTATGACTCCATGACCACTAGGCTAGACACCACACTCTCATGTCAATGTCCTAACACTAAGAGAATCATCAAAAGACTAATCAAAGTTCAATTGGATGAAAAACCTAATGCACACCAAGTGTTCGATAAAATGCACAAGTGAGAAATCATGCAACTATGGTTGAATTGAGATGATCTAATCTCTTAGAACACACTCCCTTCAATCCCTAGACCTACAAACCATGTAATCTAAGCACTCTCATCCATTACATCACAAATGATAGACCAAATCAAGCACATAACACAATTTGGAATTAACAACAAGTCTAGAGATCATCCTCTTACAATCCAAAATCAATCATGGCATATTTGTACAATCCACCTCTATCCTAGCACAACCATCTATCAATCCAAGGAAACCAAGGAAATCAGCCACACATGGCCAAGGGAACAAAAGAGAAAGAAAGAGAGATGGTCACCAAGAGCTCCATGGCAATCCTCTTCTTGCAAGCTCCTCTCCCAAGGTTGTGGGCTTCAATCCAAGCTCCTCTACTTTGAATTGCACCAGAAGTAGCTAGGGTTGATAATGGGTTAGTGATGGAAGAAGAATGAGAGAAAAGGGTTTTGGCTGTCGAGTGTTATAAATTAAGAATGGATCCCCTTTAATTTTCGCCAGCTTCCACTTTATATAGCACGCCGGAAATCCCTGGAATTTTCGGCGAAAACTTGTACAGTTTTCGCCGAAAATCTCTTTGTAAAACACCGAGCGGCTGGCACTTCTTCATAGGTTTTCGGCGAAAACTCAAATAGTTTTCGCCGAAAACTTCTTCAAAAATTGGAACTGCAATTCTTCTGCTCGAAAATGTTAAGGGTTTTCGGCGAGAACTTAGGGTTCTCGCCGAAAACTTCTTCAGCTTTGCTGTGCACTTTTCTCGATTTTGCAACGGCCATATCTCCTCCGTCCTAGCTCCGATTGACCTCCCGTTTGATCCTACGTGCTCCTTGTCACCAGTACTTCAATGAAAAAACCTGAAAATGCAAAGAAAACAACTCCAATAGACATAGAATTGGCCTCAAAGTGGCAACCGGGCAACAAAAGGGCACTTTGCATAAAACATCCATAAAAGCATATAAATCATAGCAAAATGAGATCAAACATGGGAGATCCCTAGGCTAATTGAAGGCTTAAAATGCACCAAATATAGTCACATAGTAACTGACACCATCCCCGATATGCAAATTGTGGGAAGTGGTGTAATTAATTTTGAGATTGAATAGAATTGTGTGATGTTTGTCCTTTGTTAATGGATTGATTTTGAGATTGCAAATTATATGAATTATTCAGACATTGAATATAAAGAATTTGTCCTTTGATAATAAAAATTTGTCCTATTTGATCTCTTAGTGATGGCTTCTGGTAGTGGTGATGGCATGCCTCATTATCCTACCCGGTCTATCCCTACCCCGACTCCCCTTGGTACCGACTCTTCTTCCTCTTCTTCTAGGGAATGATACACTAATGAGCTTACTATCATCGGTTAGTACGAACAGTTCATAACAATACATCTAATAGTTAGTTGGTAAAATTCTTTATCCGTACTTAGCTCATGGATTAAAATTGTGCAGATCGAGGCGGTCTAACAAAGGTGATGAAATTCAAGTTCAAAGACCACCGTCGTATCACGAGCGACGGAAACAAGATCGTGTTCAACCTCAACAACATGGGAGCTAAGCCAAGTGGACCATTGTTGTCATTCATGGGAATGTACGTTAGGGAGTGTTCAAGGATTTGGTCCTACTACCCCATTTATCAAGCCACTTGGAAGCATGTGTCAGAGTTGGTGAAGACTCGTGCCTTCGAGCAGTTCTTTTTGGTAAGATTTGAAACAACTAGCTAATTAATTACAGGCTAATTTTGTACTTCAAAATTTAAGTACAAGTTCTTGATTTTTGTTTCAGGGGAAGTTCCACTGCGATACAACCCTCATACCAGCTGCTCGAGCATACTGGGATCACAAAATCTCATTAGCTTGGGCTAGATCGAGGCTTGACGCGTGGAAGGCGAAGAAGAAGTATGTTGCTGAAAACAACCTTCCGTACGAGTGGGTTAAGCAAAACCCCCCTGCAGGCTGTCCAGAAACTGATTGGTTGACATACATGAGACACGTGGATAGTAAGGAGTTCAAGGTAATACATACATATTTAACCAAGTTAATGTGAATCACGTATTAGTTAAATATTGAATCGTTCACATTGTTTTGATTTAGGATGCGGTTGCAAGAAACAAGGCTAATCGAGCATGCCAAGAAGAAAATCACACTGGAGGGTCCAGACCGTGGGGTCTCTACATAGAGGAGGAGGTGGAGAAGACTGGTTAGCGACCTTCAAGGGGGCAGATCTTTATCAAGTATTATAGTTGGCCGAATGGAGAACCAAAGAGTGCTCATGCTGGCGCAATAATGGTAAGGAAATTGAATAACCACTATTCTAATAATAAGTGGAACTTTTCACTAATGTTGGTTGGTTTGATTTGAAATTATAGGAGACTATCCGCCAATTGGAGAAGGCCGGTGTTTTGAAGGAGTGGGGCCCAAATGATGCATTTGCCCAAGCCCTTAACAAGCCAGAACACTGAGGGCACGTAAGGATGTTTGGTCGGCATGTTAGTAAGAGTCAGGTAATTTATATTTAAACACTAAAACTTGAAATATGATTTAGTTGTGTTGTTCACCAAGTACTTTTATGTTTTTAGGTCTTTGGGACGAGTGCCGAGTCATCTACGTCGGCCACTGGTAGTATCTCTTCCCGGCTCACACCAGCTCGTGCGCATGATGCAGCATATGATAAGCTTAGTGGCAGGCGAATTGTTTGTGGCAGGCGCCTGCCACTAAGCTTAGTGGCAGGTGGCAAGCCGGAAGGTTAGTGGCAGACGCCTGCCACTAACCACCTGCCTGCGAGAAGCTTACTCGCAGGCGGGGCCTGCCACATGTTGGGCTTCCTCGCAGCTGCTTTACTCGCAGGCCCAGTTGTGCTTAGTGGCAGGCCCCGCCTGCGAGTAAGCTCTGTGTTTAGTGGCAGGCTGCCTGCCACAAAGCACGACGTGGCCTGCCACTAAATTGTCCGTCTGTTGTAGTGAATTCTAACAAATAGTTTAGAATAGTGTACAGAATACTTAATAACAAGCATAATAGTGAATGAAGAGGAAGGAAGTGGAAGAAGATGAAGATCGGTGGAGGAAGGATTTCGAGAGAGAGTAGAGGCGACTTGAGTTTGAGTTTATGATTTCATTGGCTCAAGTCCAGCCTTTTAGGGTTTTTACCCATCAAAGTTCAATAGCTGGCTGAGCAAAATGGTGAGTTTAGTTTATTTAAAAAAATCCAACCTTAAGCGACGCTTAATTGTCGCTTCTCGCCACTTAATCACTGCTTAACAACTTCAAGCGCTTAAATTAACGCTTAGTGGCTAAGCGAGGCGCTAGGCCACCGCTCAGCGCTTAATTGCGCTTAAGTGGATGCTTTTTCCGCTTTTTTGAACACAGGTGTGGTGGAAAATCTTGTTGCATTGGTCCTCACAATTTATTTCCAACTAGGTCTTCGTCTCAACCAATGTAGAAGTGCTTCATGGTTGTATACAAATGTTGTAATCTTCTAACCACTTTTTGAAAGTAGAAACATTTGGTAATGCATATATGTCATTCAACACAGGGATAATAGTGTGAGCAACATAAGGAGTCCAATATATGTGCTTGTATTAGGCATGTATCTTCTTCCCTGTTGAAACATAATTGCAATATTGTTGGTGACCACCTACATCGCATTCTCAATACCAACTCAATCAATAACACTAACAAATAGCTCCAACAAGCTATCAACATTATTTAAATCTTGATGCATTATTACACTTCACAAATGATATACCCTTAGGACTTCATATAAGGATTTTGATCAAACTTCTTTTCCTATAATCAATCCAACCATCTGGCATAATTGTGCAACCAAAGTTGTTGCAATGAATTTTACTGTTATCAACTGCCAACTTACACTCTGCTTAGATATCATCTAAGAGTGTAGTCCTTATAGCATGATTAGAAGGACCCATATATCCAACACTCATGCTAGCAATCATACTTATAAAGACATGAAAACGATGAGAAACAACACATTAAAAGGGAGACAATGCTCATACCAGAACCTAGCAATTGTGCAATCAATTGTCAAAACAACATCATTCCCATTCAAAGCACTCTTTATACCTAGTTGCATCAATGAAATTCCCGATCTAGGACAAGTATTAGGAGTACGAATAGATAAGTATCCCCATTGATTTTAGGAGTATGTTCCACATAATGTTGGTTTTGAGTTACTATCCCTCTATAAATCTCACTTAAATAACTCTTATGCGATGCAACTATCTTGCTCTTCTTTAAAGTTTTGCGCAATTTTTTTAGCATTACTTCACGAACACCAATAGGTACTTCTAACATGCCTGGAAATTCCATGAAACTCCAACCAAGTGATTCTATATTTGAACTATGATCAACAAAAGAAAAAGTAGGGGATAGTTGTAAAGCAAACTATGATCAACAACATTATATTTGAATTGATTATATATGATTAACAGCAAGAAAAGAAGCACTAACAACATCTGATTTACAATATTAGAAAAATCATTGGGAAAGCAACTCACACAAGTATCATAGTTTGCTCAAATTAATGGCTGTAAAATAGACATTTTGCCACAACAAATGAACTCGAGAATCATCAACCAACATACACTGCACACCAAAACTTGCGTTAAACAGTTGGTACATGACAACAAGATAAAATGGTAAAACAACTCAACAAAGGACAGAGTAAGTTCAACAATACACATTCCACACTTCAACACTCATAACAAAAAAAAAAAATGAAGCAAAGAAAATGCATAATTCAATTGACAAGAAAAATGAGCTAAGATTTAACGGATGGGTTTGGACTTTGGAGCAAAGAAAAGTGTCTAATGGTTGATGATGTTGGGTAGGCTAAAAACAAATAGAAGATACCAGCTTATAGCTTGCACACACACTTGCTATATACATGAAATTAAAGCTATAGCCTGTTGCTGGTTTCTTAAACCAAAACCGGGAGCATTCTAAAATGGTTAAAGGTAAAGTATACCTTTTTCCTGCTTCTACTACTTAACATCAAACATCAAATCCACAGAAACAAAACCATTCATCAAATCAATAATTACTGAGAAGGGGAGTCGAAAAGGGATGAACCTAGGGAGTCAGAGTTGCAGGGATGAGGTGAGTTTGGGTGTTGGGTTGAAAAGGGGAGTCGAAAAGGGATGAAGAATCAAAGGCGAAAGAAGGAATACGGGTCTTTCTTTCAAGTTTCAACAGTTAAACCCATCAACCACAAATGACAATTAGAAAAATGGGAACTGAAGGCTGCGAAACGGTCGATCGATAGAGTCGAAAATAAGAGTAACTTATGAAGCAGAGTTGGGGTCAAAACTGAGTTGCCCGACCTCCAAAGTCGAGTAATGACCGATGATGATGAGAAGATACAAAGTAACAACGATCGATATAGAGGGATGGATTTATAGACAAGCGACAATGATCAACCAATGATATTTACACTCGAGTAGCGATGGCAATGGGAAGTGAAGTGGCCTTCCGCCGCCGTCCGCCGATGGGGTTGATGGGAGTATGGGACAGTTGACAATCGACAAAGATGAAGAGGGGTGGAGTTTCAATGAAAAGGAAAGTCTGAAACCTAATTTTAGAGAGAGGCAGAGAGCTAGTCACAATTTTGTTCCATGAATTTTTAAATTTAAATTTATTTTTCAAACAATAAATCAAACGTTATCGTTTATTGCTTATGATGTGTCTGACTAGTTATTTTTTATTTTTGGTAAAACTGGCCTATTATAGCAGTTGAATTGAATCTTTAATCGATTTGACTATTGAATTCAAATCCGCCAGATGGTTCGAAATGGATGGTCTGCTCATCATCGGACCGGTCAATGCGGCCGACTAAATCCAACGTTAATTGCCATGGTGATACGTTATTGTTTTGGTTTCGCCCTTATACTGTTATTCTATTTTGCTCTTTTCATATTTCATAATGTGGAGCTAGCTTTTTACAATAAAATTTCACTCTTTTAAGTGTGAGGAGAATTATTAGTTTTTAAGTTGGAAATCAACGATTGACCCGTGTTTGTAGGACAAAATGGTTCTCACTTATCAACAACATATTTGACCAGATCATGTGGCACCTTTTAGTAGGGGTGGGAATCGAGTCGAACTGGGCTAAACCCGACACGTGTTGATCGGGCTCCGGGACTCCTGGGAGTAATGACCGGGTAGCCCGAAGCCCAGTCAACGTGGGTCCAGGTCGGGTACCAGTTCAATACATGAAATTTAACTTCATCCCATGACTTTAAAATAATATAGATGAAAAAATCTCAATTAACATAAAGTAATTCACTAATTCTTCTTGTTCCTATTTCCACTTCTTCTTCTTGCTTATGTTTCTCATTTTTCTTCTTCTTCTTCTTCGGCGGCATGATTGGATTAGTTTTCTGGTTATCAAAGAGAAGGAGAAGAAGATGAGATTGTGAATTTGTGATGTTGAAGAAGTGGAGGTGGTAGTGAATTAAGAGAAAGACCTAGAAGATGTTTTAGAGCTTAGGAAGATGGATTATTAGGCTGAAACATATATTAGTTTGTGGGAGTATTTTATGATTAATTAATTAATTTCTTTACCGGGCTCAGGTCGAGTTTTTCTCAGACTTTATCCGAAAACTTAAAGCCCGGACAGAGCTCATTAACACGACCAGACCCGATCCATTATAATTTTGATCGAGTTTTGAGCTACCCAATTTCTAGTTTGACCGGTCTGGTCGAACAAAACTCGATAGGTCCGGGACGGTTCTCTCACCCCTAGCATTAGGGGTGGGAAACCCGACCTATTTGACCGGGCTTTGACCAACACCACCTATTAGGACCCAAGTTTAAATTAGCATGGCCACAAAAAATTTTGTTAATTCTTATAGATGTCATGACGGTGCAAAGAAGATGATAGGGCTTCTACTTGGCCAATGAAACATGCCACATAATCAATAAAATATAAAAAGAAAAACTAGAATACTAAGCTTCTCACGAAATAATGTTCGGATCAGCAAACTCGTTCAGCAGCGCCGCCTTCTACGGGTACTTCACCAGTGAGATGTAGTGGAACCAAATCCAGTAGGAAGGAATCCTATCTCTGGAGACGAAGAACCCACTGAAGAGGAGGAAGTAAGGTGAGAATTGCTACCACCATTGTGAACCCTAGCATCACATGACAGACGACTCTGGTGAGGAATGAGATGAACGAGCTTCCTGCCCAAAAACCTTAGAGGATTGCGAGGAAGAAGAAGAGGAAGGTGTCATGCCGCCCAGAGTCCCACACAATGTAGTCAAAATCCCGATTTTAATCTTAAAATCTTACGGTTTTACGATTTTACTGGTCTCTGGCGATCTTGATTCCACGCAAAATCTATGGGTCGTAAAATCTAGTAAAATCTCGACCAAAATCTTAGAATCTTATAAAATCAACGATTTTTCTTTTATTTTACGATTTCACTTTCTAGGGAAAATTACCCGTTTGTACAACTACATATAAGTCAGAACAAAGACAATTAAATAAATTGATTTTTTTAGATTTTGATTAATTAAGTTAGAAGTTATTACTAAAAAGTGTCTAAAATCTCATTATTACTTCCTCGAATGACCGCTTAAGAGCCGAAATTCTCTTTTTTCTTATTTAAACTTTTCAAAGTTGGGTAATGGTCTTCTTATTCTTAATATGTTGTTGACTTAAATGTTTCGATAGTAGTTCATAAAATCTTACGATTTTACGATTAAAAACTACGATTCCGATTTCACTCATGTTTTCGATTTCACGTGAAATCACGATTTTGACTACATTGGTCCCACATACCAGAACGTGACGACGAAAAAGGTGGCCAAGAGGACAATTAAGGATGGGATGGCAATGGGGGAGTGGGATTGCTTCGGTGACTAGAAAAGTGATGAACCGTATCCCAAATTGTTCCGACGTTCTTTTCGAGTTTGTCAAGGAGCATTTTTTGATCATCGCCATTTTGATCCAGATTAGATTTGGGAAGGTCGGGACAGAGCCTAATTTTCCCCTGGAGATGGTGGATTTGACGTCTTTTTTAGGGGTAGTATTGTAATTGCAGTTTGAGGAGAGGAAGCTTTTAGGAGCTTTGGCTTTCAGGGGTAGTTTTTTAATTGTGGCGGAGGAGATTATGTGCGCTTTCATTTTTCGTCGCTTGCTCACGACTTGTTAAACTCAAACAAGCTCTTCGTCCCTCCGGGGACTCCTTCAAGCTCAAGAATCAGATCCAAAGCAAACTTTGTCGTGTTCTCGTTCTCCGGTATTGGATGTTCGAATTCCGAGAAGAACTCCGACAGAGTGGTCAGGCATCCATTGTAGACAGTTTGACCATGGGAGACGAAGATCAGATGGCCGAGCAATGCGAGGATTTTTTAGCTTGGCCAGTGAATCGCCATCATCACAATGTTGTTGCTTTACACGATCCTTTGTAAAACCTTGGCGGCCATGAAAGCACTAGTGGAATCGAGTCTGGTGGTCAGCTCGTCAAGGAAGAGGAGGATCGGGTCGTGAACTATGTCGATTCCGATCAAGACTCTCCCCGAGAGACTCCTTTGCATCCTTCATCTCCGATAACCGTCTTCACGACGCTCTAGATCCCTAATTGGTCAATTAGGGTCAGAATCTAGCTTTTTTCTTCGATTCAGAGAGGGAACGAGGAGCCTGAATTTGGTGGCGAACAACAGAGTTTCCTCCACAGTGAATTACGTGGAGGAACAAGGGTGGGCACATCAGAAAAATGAATGTGGAAGAGAGAGGGCTGAAATAATTAAATTATTTTTAATTAATTTAATTTATAATTAATATATTTTATTGTTTTTAAAAAATGCTTGATGTGGCTTTTTTATGATTTATGGGTGTTAATTTTACCATATTAGATGACATGTATGCACTTTATATGCCATGTCTTTTAAATTGACAACTCAGACTAACGAAATGTGAGAAACACTAACGACATGCTAATTTACACTTGAGTCCCGATAGGTGGTGCTAAACAAGTATTTCGTAAAAGTGTGTGTACAAGGCTGGGATTATGCTATAGTTGATGTCATACTAGGGTATTTTGCCATATAAATATGATCATATGTTGGCCCAATGGCTTTACAATTTAATACATAACTTAATTATAAGAGCATCTCATCCATGCAAATGAGTAGGTTTGCCAAGTGAGGTGGCGCCTATGTGGCCACTAAATTCAAGAAAAAAAGATTTTCTAATAAATGACAACTCCCTTTTTGGCTTGCACATTTGCATAATATGCAATTTGCTTTGCAATTGAAAGGGTTCCACATAGGCTATACCAGTTACAACTGGTTAATATTGGTTAACCGAGTAATTACTCAATTCTAGAAAAAATCATACACCCGAACCAATACAGTTACCGGTCTTCGGCTACCCGGTAATCGTAGTTGATCGGTTCGAGTCCGGTTAACCTGGATTAACCAAAAACTGATTCCCACCCCTAGTCCCACCCAATGTAGTCAAAATCCCGATTTTAATCTTAAAATCTTACGGTTTTACGATTTCACTGGTGTCTAGCGATCTTGATTTCACGCAAAATCTATGGTTCGTAAAATCTAGTAAAATATTGATCAAAATCTTAGAATCTTGTAAAATCAACGATTTTTCTTGTATTTTACGATTTCACTTTTTAGGAAAAATTACCAGTATGTACAACTACATATAAGTCAGAACAAAGACAATTAAATTAAATTTGTTTTGTTTTGAGATTTTGATTTATTAAGTTAGAAATTATTACTAAAAATTTCTAAAATCCAATTATTACTTCCTCAAATGACTACTTAAGAGCCGACATTATCTCTTTTTTCTTATCTAGACTTTTCAAAGTTGGGTAATGGTCTTATTTTTCGTCTCACCAATTCAAATAACATAGATATGCAACATGAGAAGTTTTAATTACATATTTATTATTAATATGTTGCTGACTTAAATGTTTCGATAGTAGTTCATAAAATCTTACGATTTTACGATTAAAAACTATGATTCCGATTTCACCCATGTTTTCGATTTCACTTGGAATCCCGATCTTGACTACATTGGTCCCACCATTCATTCTCTTCCCTTGTTTAATTGGTTGTGCATTCAAATACTTAAGTAGTCTCGAAATTTTGGGGTGGGTTACAAACTAGTCCTGAAACTTCATTTTGTTGCAGTTTCGTCCCGTTAGTTTGGTCTTCGTTACGACATGATACTATTTATCACGTCAGTCGGTCCACATCATTTAAAATATAATAAAATAATAGTCTCAACTCGATTCGAATTCAAACCTCTAATCAAACCGGTCAACTTAATCTAAAACCAAAAAACTTGAACCCCAGTCAATTTCATTCTAACCTAATCAAAAACGAAACTAGAGATTTTGAGAGGATGAAATTGATTAATATCAACGAAACGTCGTTGTCCACTTTGTACCCATCGTCGTCGGCGAACAGAGCCAGCAACATACACCAATGTCTGTGACAAGCTACCGCTTTAGATCCACCTTCCGCACCTTCAACCGATAAATACTTGAAATGGACAGGAGTCTCTACTCTAACCCCAGCAGGAACATAAACTACAACAACAAATCCCCCACTGAAATTCACTCGTCAATGAAGAAACCTTTTCAAAAACTTCACCACCCGATAAGCTCCCCACGAAAAATCCATCCGGAAAAGTAGACAACACAACCGGTCTGGAATTTAGCAGATATCCATCAACTATAAGAAACTGAGACGAGTTGGTATCCAAGTCTCCAATTTCAGAGGGTTGAGAAATTGGGAGGATTTGGGATTGTCTAATGAAAGAAGTATCTGTGAACCGGAAGGCCTCATCTTTGCGAGAGGGCCAAAGTGTAGAGTCTAGGAATTCCGAAGAGGAGTCTCTGAGGCTTTGGATGTAAGGAGAAGGTGAAAAAGAGGCTGAGTCTTCGAGTGTCGAAGAAGCCAATTCCTACAGCTGGAGCAGCGGCTAGGGAGACACTGGTGTGGAATTTGGGGCGTGAACTGAGTTCGGCGAAGGAGGTAAAGGGAGAAGAAGCTAACACAGACATTGGAGAATCGGTAGCTTGTTACAGATTCGTAGGTGATAGTTGATGTGTTGGTCCGCTTCGTTGAGGACCACCGGTGTATGTTGCTGGCTTTGTTCGCTGACAGTGATGGGTACAGAGTTGAGGAGAACGGCGGTTCATGTTAATCAATTTCATCCTATCAAGTCTCTAGTTTTAGTCTCCCATTAGGTTAGGGTGAAATTGATTGGGATTCAAATTTTTTGGTCTTAGGTTAAGTCGATTGCTTTGATTAGAGATTTTAATTCGATTTGGGCTGAAACTATTATTTTATTATATTTCAAATGACATAGACTGACTGACGTGGCAAATAGTACCACTTCGTAACGAAGTCTAAACTAACGGGACGAAACTGCAACAATATGAAATTTCGGGACTAGTTTGTAACCCGTCCCAAAGTTCTGGGACTATTTAAGTATTTGACCCTATTTAAAAGTGATATTGGCCCCACCATGGAATAAAAGTGGAAAATGAGATAATTACAAAATTGTTGACATGACAATAGAGATCACATTTGAAATTACAAGACTATTTTATTGATGTGATACTCTAAGGTGAGGCCCACAAATGATTAATTTTCCTAACACTTAATGAGAAAATCCTAGAAGCCATCATCTTCTTGTTGCAGACAATATCATCTCAACTTCCATCTTTTCGCTGACATCATCTTCACTTCCATGACTCTATATTCCTCCTGAAATCTAGATCTACGAGTTTGTGTGTAGATCAAATTATTGTTGTGTCCACATATAAAATGTCAGAAACCTTAATCTTAGTTGTGTACCTACCTCGTTGTCTGAAACTTGCAATTCGACTCCTCTATTGACTTCAATGCCCACTATCCTTCTTAGCTACACAATGAATCGTTTCGATGGCGCAGAACCGACGAGATTCTTGAGGAAGATGTTGTCAGAGGCAGCGAAGAAGGCGGGGACGTGTACATGTGACGAAGTGGCGCTTGTCGGGGGTGATGTCGTCCCAGTGGCGGACATCCTAGGCGAGGTCCACCTCCTCGACATTCCAGAAGGAGGCTTCGTCCTTCTTGTACATCTCCCAGATCTCAGGTACTCGATTGAGAACATCCATAACCAGTTAGAGTTAGGAGCAAGGGGTGGCTCTTCGGGTAAAGAAGGCATGATTGGGAAATAAGTAGGAAGAGAAACAAGGCATATAATTACAACCGGACTTTCAACTGGGTAGCATGACCCAACTCGGACTCACGTTGACCAGACTCCGGGCTACCCGGTCACTACCCCGGGCCAGGCTAAGGTTTGGTAAAATGGGATCCGGGCGACCGAGAACCCGGTCAACGCGAGTCGGGCTACCTAACATGGAAATTAGTAGCTATGGTGAACGCGATCAAAGCGTGTACGTCTTGTGTGATGTCTATGAAAGAAATAATCCCCAAGAAAACAGAAACAATAACAAAATAAACAAATAAATGAAGTGATAAGAAAAGAAAAGGAATTGATGAGCGTCAATGATTTGATTTGATTTGATTTGATTTGATTAAAACAGTCTTTGAAACAAAACAAAGAAACAAACAGAGAGAAGAGAACAGTCAAAAACAACATCCTGATTTTGAGGAGATGTTTCAGTTTGCGTGGAGGTATTAGAGTGAGTCTGTTGTTGAGCAGCACATATTTTGGATCTAGAAAAAATTAATACTACTGCTGCCTTCCTCTAGTCTCTGGGACATTTGCAGAAGAAAGAAAGGAAAACAGAAGAAGCTTTAGCTCATGGTGGATTAATTAAGACGTGTAATTTTTTTTGTCTTTTTCTTTATTTTGTCTTTTTACAAAGATAAACAAAACAAAAAAAAAAAAAAAAAAAAAAAAACCAGACATTGAAAGTGAGAAGAAAGAAACAACTGAATATCGAAGACAAAAACAAAAAAAGTAGATGTTAATGTTGTTGTTTGTTTGTGATGTCGAATAGTACGGCTCCTGCTCCTTCAACTAAATCACGATCACCACCACCATCGTCTCCTCCACCGAAACCTTCTCCGCCACCGAAATCTTCTTCTCCACCACCAACACCTACAAAACCACCAAACTCTCCTCCACCGTCGTCAGAGAAGCCATCAAATTCTCCACCGCCGAAAGCGACATCACAAGATTCACAACAACCCCCACCTGCTACTGCAAAGCCTCCTCCCGCCGAGCGGACTCCGGGAAATAACCAGAAGCCACCTCCGTCACCACGTCAGCAGGAGTTCATATCACCACCGGCCCCCAAGGGATCATCTGCAGCTGACGATGTTGCACCTGCGCAACATCGGTCGTCACGGCCTGTGGGGCCGCCGCGTAGCAACCCGAGTGGGAAGGATAACGGCGACGGAGGCGGAGGAGGAGGAGGAAGAGAAAGCAGCAATGATAATGGGACGGTGGCAATAGCAGTTGGTATTATTATGGGTGCAGGTGCAGTGATATTGATAGCAATGTTATTATACTTTTGCTTTTGTAGAAAGAGGAAGAGGAACAAAGATGATAAACTTCCTTCTTACTATGCACCAACTCCTCCTCCTCCTCCTCACAAAGGTATTTCTTTTGGCTTTGTCTTTTTTATATTGTACACACTGAACACAATCAAGTATGTATGAACACTAATTTCGCCAAGGGCAAATGCATAATTATATAAACATTCTGGATTTTCATTTTTCATGCATTTATTAAATAATTAATTACCTATTATTCATGACTAGAAGATCATAATAAATAATCTGATGTATTCGATCCATAAGTCAACAGTTCATTTTATATTAACTAACATATTAGTTCCCTTATATGAATTGATTTTATATGGAATAAGTTGGTTAATGTACACGGAGTTCGGAGAGCTTGTACGTACACCATTGTAAGGACCTCCTTGCTTTGCATACGGGGTTCTCAATTCATTTTGTTAGGGGAAGCGGGAATATGGTTACTCACACGTTGGCTAGGCAGTCATATTCTTTTCTGTCACCCACTAGTGGGAAGAATTCTCCGAATTGGTTGTGTAAACCTCATAGATCTACATTAACTAGCCTTGCTAGTAGTCGTCTTGTTACTAAAAGTGGTTTATTTGATTTGATTGTGTGATCAGCAGCTGGCGGTTACTACGTCGCATCATCTTCTCCAGGTAATTATTGATGGATCAAAAATGATAAACAAAACTGAATATGAGACATGCAAAATTATATAGTTTCATCTATAAATAATAATAATAATAAAGTCTAATAAATAATTAATGCAGGTGTAACAGGGGGATATTACACGACTCCACAAAGTTGGCAAGCGAGCAAGAATAATAACGACAAAAAACAAGGAACAACAGAAGCACAACAATACAACATGACCGGAGGAGGAGGAGGACGGACGTGGCAATCTCCAGCAGCGTCACCACCGCCGGCAATAAGGATAGCATCGACACATCCAGGAGCACAGACGACGGGAGTGAAGTCATCGAGCGGGGATTTCAGCTCATCCTTATTCTCAGGAGCACCACCAGCACCACCTCCACCTCACATGGCATTTGGTGTTGGTGTTGGTGTTGGTGGTACTGGTACTGGTACTTTCAGTTTCGAGGAGCTTCACGCAGCCACGGATGGGTTTGCTCCTTCTAACCTGTTGGGACAAGGAGGTTTCGGATACGTACATAAGGGAGTTCTTAGCAATGGGAAAGAAGTAGCTGTTAAGAGCTTGAAAGCAGGTAGTGGTCAAGGTGACAGAGAGTTTCAAGCTGAGGTTGATATTATAACAAGGGTTCATCATCGATACCTTGTTACTTTGGTTGGATATAGCATTGCTAATAACCACAAGTTGCTTGTTTACGAGTTTGTTCCTAACTCAACTCTTGAATTTCATCTTCATGCTAAGAATAGACCAACCATGGATTGGCATACACGTCTCAAAATCGCCATTGGGTCTGCTAAGGGACTTGCTTACTTGCATGAAGACTGTATGTCCTTTTTTTTTCTTTTTTTCGATCCAAATCAAATGCTTATTAGTTCATTAAAAAGCTCAATTTTTTTATTAAAAAGCTCAATTTTTTTATTAAAAAGCTCAATTTGCAGGTCATCCACGTATTATCCACCGAGACATCAAAGCTGCAAATATTCTCCTCGACTACAACTTCGACGCCAAGGTTATTGGATTATTGGATTAATATAAAAATTAATACTAGATTATTGGATTAATATAATTAATGAACAGGTGGCAGATTTTGGATTGGCGAAGCTGTCTCAGGACAACAATACTCATGTATCAACTCGTGTGATGGGAACTTTTGGGTGAGAATCAAATTATAATTATTACCTATTATCGAGTATAAGTTGTTTATTTACTTTTTTATGTTTGTTTGTTTCAGTAATTAATGCAACAATCTATGTAGGTATTTGGCACCAGAATACGCATCAAGCGGGAAGCTGACAGACAAATCTGATGTTTTCTCATTTGGAGTGGTGTTATTGGAGCTAATAACAGGCCGTTGCCCTTTGGATAATAATTCTAACATGGACGACTCCTTAGTGGATTGGGTTAGTCACTCACTCACTCACTCAGTCAGTATTTAATATAACATATATGACATGTATATTATCCATAACTGATCGATGAGTAAAAATGAAACAGGCTAGACCAATATGTTCAAAGGCATTAGAAGATGGAAACTACGAGGAAATAGCAGATCCACGTCTAGAAGGGAAGTATGTTCCTCAGGAGATGAGTCGGATGGTGGCATGTGCTGCTTATGCTATTAGACACTCATCCAAGAAGCGTCCAAGGATGAGCCAGGTTGCTCGAACGTTGGAAGGGGACGCTTCTTTGGACCAATTGACTGATGGAGGAGGAGGAGCTAAGGCAGGCCACACCTCGCACTTTGGTTCTGCATCTTCTGATACATCAGAGAATGAACAAACCTCGTACGGTGCAGATATGAACAAGTTTAGAAAGTCAGTTTTGGATTACCAGAGTAGTGAATATGGGCTCAACCCTTCTGCATCAAGCAGCGAAGAATATTTGTCCAAGAAGCACTAGCTCTACCCTAGCTATCTAAATGTTCTTAAATTTCATTGATATCATAGCATGCATGGTTGTTTGTTACTAGCTAGTTTAGGCCTTTCTTCATTCATTCATTAGTTTTCGATCTCGTGTCGTGCATGGGGTTTTAAATTGCTTTGAATTTTATTTATTAAGGAGTGGTAAAGCGAATGCAAGGTTTCACAATCTTGATTTCTTAGAATAAAGATGTAGATTTGGTTATAGAGACTAATTATATATATATATACCTAGTCGATTTGTTAGAATAAAAAAGGTCGATTCATGTTAATTTGGATGCTCTCACAGTTTTGTCATTTTTTACAATTCATGCTATTTTTTCAATTCTCTGATGCAATTTTGGATTAGGAGGGAGAATGTATATATAGCAACACCATGTCGTTCATGGTGATAAATTTTTGCTTGGTTCAAAACACCTCTTTTTTTGCCCTCTTTTGAACATGGGTTGTATGTATTGAAGAATGCTATATCAACTAGATGTGAATATGTAAATTTCTCTTAACAGTTAGAGTTATTGAGATATATATAACAGTTTCTCACAAGGTATTAGAGTCTTTATGTTATGTGGCTGTTTGACACAACCATCTACACAACACTATTTTAATTATTGTTTTTGGATTAGTAATTGTTTTCTAATTAGTCTTTGTTTTCAAGTTTGAGTCCAAGTCCAACTAGTGACAGGTTTCGTTGACTATATAAGTAAAGTGTAACGTGAAGCGTGGAGTTAAGCAATTAATGAACAAAGTTTGATTATTTCGTTGACGAGAGAAGCTTTTGGCAACTAGGAATTTTCGTAGAGAAGCTCTTGAAACCCTACCCTATCTTTCCAATGCAACATTCTTCTTAACTCGCTTCACCACCCTTAGCAACTCCACAACGTCTCAGCCACCCGATCTTGAAGAAACACCTTGGGAAAATTGATTGTGGAGACAACTTGCCCCCATAGTTACGCGCTCTCAGTCGACACATAACAGCTTGGTATCAAAGCCCCGTTCGTCAGACTTGTTTGACTGCGAAGAGATGACAGGTGATCGTTTGCAACTGCCGCAAACTTCGGCTGAGGAGCAGCCGACTGCTTTTGATGGATTGAGGGCTTTGGTAGCTGCACTCACTACTCAAGATGCAGAGACAACTTGTCAACGAGAAACCACGTTTGCTGCATTCCGTGATGGGTTGGCCGCAATAAACCAGCGGCTCGATCATATGGATCGCCAAAATCAAAATCATAATATGAATGGAGGACGGCCAGAGCATAACCGACGCCCGCAACCCCAAACAAGATTGATTTTTCAAATTTTGCAAAAGGAGAGGAGATCTGACAACCTGGAGTTGCCAAGCTGAACAATTCTTTGAATTCTACAAAACTTTAAAAGAAGATAAAGTGTTGCTTTCTTCTATTTATCTTGAAGGAGAAGCCGAACTATGGTTACAAGCCCTAAAAGATGGTGGGCGACTAGTGACATGGGATGAGTTGAAGACCGAAATGCACTCCTGGTTTGGTCCGACAACCTTTGTCGACCCCTTCGGGGAGCTAACAAAGACAAAAAACTGGATTAGTTCGGGAATACCAAAGGGATCTTGAACGATTCTAGTTCGTGTTGGTACGCTCATGGTTACACATCAAGTAAGCTTTTTCATAAGTGGCCTTCAACACAATGTTCGTCATGACGTGCAAGCTGCCAAAACGATGACACTATCGGAAGCCATCAACCTAGCTTGATTATACAAAGAAAAATTTGCCTGATTGTCAATGATTGCAACCAATTCTTATACACCACTGCGTGCACCATCTCTAGATCCTAAACAAACCTATCCGATTAAACAGCTAACTTCTGCATAGATTCAAGTAAGGAGAGTGCAAGGGTTATGTTTCAATTGTGACAATGAGTTTAAACCTGACAAAAAATGCAAGAAATTATTCCTATTGGAGCTTCTAGAACAAAAGGAAGAGTTGCTCGATCTTTCTCTAGCAGCAATTTCTGGGGGAAGACTCACCATAGACAATGAAGATATGGGGGACACTCCGTCTGCGTTGGGTGAAGGTGCTAATCGACACGGGAAGTACACAATTTCATGAATATTAGGATTGCCAATCGAGTTACTCTTGTTCCATAAAGCGACACCATATTTCAGTAACAATTTAGAATCACGAGAAGGTGCATTACAACAGAAGAGTCGTTTTGTCGCAGGTCGTCTGTGACATAAGAGCCGGCATGTGACAAAGCCCGTCGCAGGCGGTGCGCTTTGTCGCAGGCTGATAGCTGTCTGTGACAGCTTTGTCGCAGGCGGCCTGCGACAAAGCACTGTCTGTGACAGCTTTGTCGCTGGCGGCCTGCGATAAAGGCTTGTCTGTGACGTGCTTTGTCGCAGGCCGCCTACGACAAAGGTCTGTCTACGACAAGATTAATCGCAGGCCGCCTGCGACAAACAGCTTCGGCTTGCGACGAACCACTGAATGACCCCTCCTGAAGTTCAGTTGCATCATTCAGTTCTTCCGAAACTCTCTGAAACTCTCTCTTTCTCTCCTCTCTTTTGACGCCTCCAACGAGTTTTACTCCTATTCCGCCGTCCCAGAGCCTCCTGTCCGACGTCCCATAGCCCCCTCCGATGTCCCAGAGCCTCCTCCGACGTCCCATACCCCCCTCCGGTGTCTAAGCCCCTCCTCCGACGTCTAAGACCCCTCTCCGACGCACTGCCGCTTCCACCAACAATCTCCACCATCTACAGGTGAGTAATATCATCTACTCAGATCAATTTTACTATTAAACGAGTTCTTGATTTCATATTAAACGAGTTTCTGATGGCTTCTTTCCCCCAGATTCATCAAGGTAAGATCATCAATTCTTGACAACAGACCGATTTTGCGCCATTAATTTAGAATCGGTTGTTCGTACAACAGATCGATTTTTTAAGGTAAGATCAGCAGTTCTTCATTGTCTTGTTTAATGTTTTTTGGCATGATTCTGATCGGTTTCCTTCGTTTGTAGATTTCGTGGAGATTCGCTGGTTGTTCTTTTTTTGCGGCAGTGCGTCGGGATTGTTTTCGGAATTTTGTTGTTGTTTTTTTTCGGTAATTTTCTGTTCTTGATCATCATATTTCATAACTAATTTGGTTTATTTTGTATTCTAATCCGATTATCTTCATTTTTTCTGTAGCAGGTGTTGAATTATATTTTTGTTCTCGAGCCTTCATTGGTTGTATTATAAAGTTCTCTCTTCAATTTCCAGGTACGAGACTTAAAACTATAATACATTGATGCCAATTCTTAACATGATGATCATGATGGTGAAAAATATGCCAACTCTTAACATAATAATCTTGATTATGAAAAAGTACTGTTAATGATTTAATGCATGTAACGGTTTGATGTAATATAAGAATATAACGAATTTTGATTTATTCTATGCATGAACAATTTGATATAAATAAGTTGTTTGAAATTAATGTAAAAATATGCGTGTAACTTGACATTCTTGTAATAATTCATGTTCTTAAAATAAATATATGCATATAAATTGTGTTTTTTAATTAATATAAATTATACACATGAAATATATAAGTCAAATATATCGTACTAATTAACAAATTTACTACAAATTTATAAGTACAATATTTACAACTACAAGTTATACAAATTATATGCATGAAATCTATTACAATTTTCTTGCTTGAAACATGGTTTTAGGGGTAGAATAGCGAATATTCACTCAACTACTCTATTTCCTACCGATTTGCTTACTTTGGCCCTTTTTGGGTCTATTTGATGGTTTTCTAGTATTTTTGTGATAGCACAGGTTTTTGCCATCATTTACGTAGCCACGAACGTGTTCAAGACCTCAAGGAGTGAACCGGAAGCGAACCAGAAATCAAACCGGAGTCAGAACCGAAATTCCAACTACCCAGCACAATGTTTTCGCCGAAAATACTACAAACTTTTCGGCGAAAATACCTTCAGAAAACCACAGTTGATCGTGAAGAAGTTTTCGGCGAAAAGTAAGTCTTCGCCGAAAACTATTGAAGAGATACACACAGGGGATTTTAACTGAAGTTTTCGGCGAAAACTCCTTCCTTTTCCGCGGCAGAATTGGCAAACCCTAATTTTACCTATTTAAAGAAGTAGCTGCCTGCAGCCAAGGGAAGGGGGATTCTATCATTCATTCCATCAATTATTCACACATTAGACTTTTGAGAGTCGGCCGACTCTAGGGTCGATAGATAGAGTTTAGAGAGTTCAAAGATCTGTGGAGAGATCGTGACGCCATCCTTCCACCTCGGAGAGCTCGGAGCTGAGAGTTGAAGATCCAGGAGATTGAAGCTTCACAGATTCGTCAAATTAGGTTTTACAGTTCTTCTCTGTTCTTCCTACCTGAGATGTATTCCTTGATTGTTTTTTTTTATTCTCTTGTATTTAATATGAGTAGCTAAACTTGTATAGGTTAGATTAGTTGAACCCTAAGTGACCCAAGCTTTAAAGCGGTCACGGATCGGCGGTAATTAGATTCGAAGTTCAATCAGTTTCTCTTTGCATGGTTGTTTTGTTCTTCATTGTTTATGTTTTTCTTCTGGTTGGTCGCCTAGATTAGGTTTATGTAAGCTAGGGTTAGTCGCCAGACAGCTTCCCTGCTTTGACGTATAAACTTGTCTTTCTTGATCACCTAGTATAGATTCTTGTTAAGCTCAGCGAACGCTCGCCTCTCTTTAGGACATCAATTCAACCAATTAACCTATTCATTGGAGTGTGCCTTTCGTAGGAACCAGTTAGGGTTAATTTGCTTCAAGAGTAACTCATGAATCACTAGTAATTGCACCAGTTAGTTTTGTCGTCGCAAGAAGCGACCGTACTCGAGCGACTAATTAATCTTGGTAGTTAGATCGGATAGAGCGAATGTTCGCCAGTCTTAAACCTAAGGGTAAGGAGTTATGGTGGTGTCTGAGAACTGAATGAATTAGAATTGAAAACCACTGGTCTTGTGATCGCCAATGCTTTGGTAATCTAAGGGGGATTCGAAATCTAAACTCGTCTATCTTCTCGTTAGTCAACATTTTTAATCTTTCTGTCTTTTATTTTCCTGCTTTATTAGATTAGAAGTCGTGAAACTCACACCACGCACTAAGTGTTTAAATTTGAGTAATTTGCCAGCAACGTCGCCAATTTGATGAACTGTAGTTTTAGCGGTATCAAATAACTAATCTACCAAGGTAGATTAGATCGTATTCTACTCGAGGTCTCTTCTTCTTGTCTACTCAAATATGTTGGCAAATTACTCAGGTTTAAACACGTTGTGCGTGGTGTGAGTTCCACGACTTCTAATCTAACAAACAAGGAAATAAAAGACAGAAAAGTAAAAAGGTTGACTAACAGGAAGATAGACGAGCTTAGACATCGAATCCCCCTTAGATCACCAAGGCAACGAAAATCACAAGACCAACGGTTGAGTGCCATGTAGCACTTCAGAAGGGTGAAGCAGCCGGTAGTGCTCTAGTAGATCGCGGTTCTGTTTGGATGACCAGTTCTTCTCGAATTCTCCAACCGGAGGAGGGAAGAGGTAGTACGGGGTAGCATAATCAATGAGCTCCATCTTCTCCACCTGATGCTCATCAAGAGGTCTCTCGGGATCGAGTGTGTATACTTCCAAATCCTTGACGTCTTTGATTCCCACGTGCTCAATTGAGGATATCTCCTCGATTTCTTCGTGCTCCTCTTCAGCTTCAACTTCAACATAGGTGAATTCCATGCTTTCAAGATAGACGAGCTTAACGCCTTCATCAGCCACCACCGCCAACAACTCTTCGTTAGATTCCTCTAGCTCATAATAGTCATGGACGGGCTCTTCTTCTTCTTCGAACATCTCCTGAGCGTGTTCTTCCATTAATTGATTTGGTTGCTCGAGCTTGATGTCCGTCGTGAGATGAGCTTGTAGTATTGCAGAGATATTATCCAAGGCGGATTGGGTTCTCGACGAGCATTGTTGATGTTCATGAGCTTGTAGAAGGATCTCTTGGTTATCTCTGGCGCCACTTTGATGCTCTTGTTGGTGTATCTCTTGGTAACCTTGTAGCATTGAAGAGATATTATCAAAGAGGGAGTCAAATCTCGCCGTTTGTTGTTGTTGTTGATGTAGCATCATTTGGTAATCCTCAATATACGGTGCTTCATTGACGTACCATTTTTGGTACTGGTCATACCACCTGTAATCCTGCATAATTAAAACTCAAAAGCACTACCCAGGTAAATCATGGAAATATGGAGGAGAAATAAATGGTAAGGCGGAAAGGTAGAAGAATAATTTGTCAACTCTTCTTTCAAACAATTAGAAGCATCCCCGGCAACGGCGCCAATTTGATAGCTTGCAGTTTTAGCGGTATCAAATAACTAATCTGCCAAGGTAGACGATTGACTTCAAGGAGCTCTTGAGTTGGGGTCCCTAACAGGTACCGTCCGGCTCAAGGACGTTAAAAGAGAGCGCTTCATGGGAGGCAACCCATGGCTGGAGTCTGCTTTGAATTTATTGAGTCAGTCTTTTTCGTCGTTCGAATTAGGTTCGGGGGAGCCAAAGTGTCAGTTTAATTTTCTTTCGTTTTGATTTGTTTTCTGTTATATTTTTGAAAAAAAAGGATTTTAAAATAAGTATTCGGCGAGAACCTAAAAATTCTCGCCGAAAACTATTCTCAATTTTGAACAGTGGACTTCTGTTTATTTTTTGTGTGTTTTCCGAAGAAGTTTTCGGCGAAAACTTCAAAGTTTTCGCCGAAAACTTGTGTCTGTTTTTAAAATCAGTTTCTTTTTCTATGTCCGATTCCAACGCATACTTGATCGTCCAAATCGGACCTCTGTAGCTCCGGTTATCCCCGAAACAAGCTTTTCACGTTTTTGGCCAACTTCGTCGCTTTTCGTCCATTTTCTTGAGTCATGTCTTAAAGGTTAGTTGTTGGGTTTTCAATTTGAATCTTTTGACATAATGATTGTTGATTTTCAGCGAGTTTTATTTTGGTTAACCTCTCGGTCTACCTCGTTTTGCGTGTCTGCTGTTTCGGTGTGATTTTTGCTGATCTGATTGAACTTGGATGATCTAGAATTCTCTAGGAGTGTTGTGTCGTGAACTTGTGCCGTTTTTTAAAAAAATCAAAATTCTCCTAAACCTTCTTTGTTCGACTTTTATTCTGTGTGGATCCGGGACACTTGTCCCGGTATCCTTTTGATCTTTTTGTTGTTTTTGTTTTGTAGGAACTTGAGTAGCCACTACGCTCTACTCCGGACGCTCCGTGTTCATCCACTACACCGACCATCACCTTCCAGGTTTTTCGTATCTCTCTACTCTAGTTTAGTCCTGTGAGGACACAGAACCGTTTAAGTGTGGGGTAGGATGCTAGGATTATGCATGATCTTGCTTGATTTTCTGTGATTCTATGGTTCAATTTTGAATTTCTCTAGCATAGAATTGCTCAATTCTTGACTTGTGATGTTAAATTGACTTCAATTCTGAACAATGACGTCTAGACTGTTCCACTTAGAACCTGTAACTGATGTGATGTTATTTGGTGCAATTTAAGCCTTTGATTAGCCTAAGGATCTCCCATGTTTGATCTCATTTTGCTATGATTAATATGCTTTTATGGAAGTTTTATGCAAAGTGCTCTTTTGTTGTCCGGTTGCCACCTTGAGGCCAATTCTGTGTCTATTGGAGTTGTTTTCTTTGCATTTTCAGGATTTGGCATTGACGTACTGGTGACAAGGAGCACGTAGGATCAAACGGGAGGTCAATCGGAGCTAGGACGGAGGAGATATGGCCGTTGCAAAATCGAGAAAAATGCATCTTTCCCCTGAAGAAGTTTTCGGCGAGAACTCTAAGTTCTCGCCGAAAACCCTCGACGCGTGCAATCGGTGGATTTCCAGAAGGCGTACATTGGATTTGTGAAGGAGTTTTTGGCGAAAACTTCCTGAGTTTTCACCGAAAACTTATGAAGAAATGCCAAAGATGCCGGGGTTTTCCAAAGGAATTTTCGGCGAAAACTCTGGGAAGTTTTCGCCGAAAATTCAGGCTATTTCCAGCGGTACTATTTAAAGAGAGAGAGGTGGAAATTTTGAGAAAACAATTCATTATTCCAGCAACACACCTTCGACAAAAAGAAAATCCTCTCTTCCCTTTTCAATCTCCAATCAACATCCACAACCCTAGAGCCATTTCTGGTGCAACTCAAAGTAGAGGAGCTTGGATTGAAGTCCACAACCTTGGAAGAGGAGCTTGCAAGAGGAGGATTGCCATGGTGTTCTTGGTGATCATCTTTCTTTCTCTTTCCTTCATTTCCTTGGCCATGTGTGGCTGATTTCTTATGGATTGATAGATAGTTGTGCTAGGATAGAGGTGGATTGTACAAATATGCCATGATTGATCTTGGATTGTAAAGAGGATGATCTCTAGACTTCTTGTTAATTCCAAATTGTGTTATGTGCTTGATTTGGTCTATCCTTTGTGATGTAATGCATGAGAGTGCTTAGATTACATGGTTTGTAGGTCTAGGGATTGAAGAGAGCATGTTCTAAGAGATTAGATCATCTCAATTCAACCATAGTTGCATGATTTCTCCCTTGTGCATTTTATCGAACACTTGGTGTGCATTAGGTTTTTCATTCAATTGAACTTTGATTAGTCTTTTGATGATTCTCTTAGTGTTAGGACATTGACATGAGAGTGTGGTGTCTAGCCTAGTGGTCATAGAGTCATAGGAGAGGGTTTTGTAGCTTGGCATTTCATCAAACACATTTAATGCATCCTTAGTCACTTAGCTTGAGAGCAAGAGCCTAGGTTGAGTGGTTCTAGGATAGTGATTTAATGCGACGAGAGTGCATTGAGTCTATAGAAGGGATTTGCGTGGTCATTTGATTGCAACCTCGACCATGTTTGGTTTGTTTGTGCATTTCTTCCTCTTGAGCATGATGAAGCTATCTTTCCAAGTGAACCTCCTTATCTTTGTTTTGCACTGCTTTACTTTCTTGCTTTAGTTTTGTTTATGTTTTTGATTTCGTTGCTTTTAAACTAAAACTCATTTTAAATGAATAGACCGTCCATGAACCGTGTGAGTATTAGCTTTTGAGAGAGCCCTCGTGGAATACGACCTTGATAGTTGTGAGTTAAATCTTCCACATCAAGTTTTTTGCGCCATTGCCGGGGACTTTCTCAATCCTTTGAAAGCATTTAGTAATGGACCATTTTATTCACTTCCTTCCGTTTTAGTTTTGCTTCTTTGTTATTTGTTTTTGTGGTTTTGTTATCCCGCATTGTTGTACTACTTGGTTGTGTTTGTTGTGCTTGTTTGTAGGGATCCACCAAATCCGTCCTCTACCTCATTTAGTTAATGGGAGCACGGTTGCAAGTAAGATGAACTCGTGGAATGGAAGTAATGGTTATGACACCTATCAAGGGTGGAATCCATCTCCTAACCCATACTATGGTCATACTACTTCATCCAACTACTACCAAGAAACTTGTGAGGAAGATAGCTAATGGTGGGATCAAGATCAACAAGCTTCAATGCCAATGTGGAACAATGTCCCTATCCATATCCACCCTACCATCAAGTCTTGCCGGAGTATTATCAAGAAGATTTCACAAGTCATGAACAACATTCTCCACCTCCTTCTATGCTAGAGGAGCTCTTGAAAATGGTGAAGGAAAGTGAGCGTCCTCGAGAGGAGTTCGTAAGTTATGAGGAGCCTTCTCCACCTCTTCCCACACTTGAGGAAGCTTTGAAGATTGCGGATGACAAGGTGAACCAACTTAATCGCTTAGCTCAAGGCATGACACTCATCAAGGAAGCTCTCGAGGATGAACAACATTCTCCACCCTCCTCCACAATTGAGGAGATGTTGCAAATTGCGAAAGATAATGCGGCTCGGTTGGATCGTCTAACTCAAAGTATGAAGCTCATCATCGACACCTGTGAACCGGAAGTGCTTGTCATGGAAGAAGAAGAAAGTGAGTTTCCCCAAGAGGAGTTCATGAGCCATGAGAAACCTCTTCCACCTCCTTTCATGCTAGAGATCTTGCAAATTGCGGAGGATAATGCAAACCGAGTTAACCGTTTATCCCAAAGCATAGAGCTCGTCACGGAGATTCTTGAGAATGAACGCAGTCTCAATCATGTGGAGCAAGTTTATGATGATGAAGATGACATTTGTGAATCCGAAGAGCTTGACACGGAAGAAGATTTGGTAGTGGAGGAGATTGAAGTACATGTTCTTCCCGAGGACATGCCAAGCAACGATGATGTGTGGATAGAAGAACCAAGGAGACTTGACGATGATGACACCTTAGAGGAGGTAAGATGTGACGTGAAGACTCTTCAAGAAGAGATGGTACCAAGAGTGGAGCACGAGAGTGAACAACACCACCCTATTGTGGTACCACCAAAGATTGTGAGTACTCTTCAATTTTCTTGCTTGGTCATGAAGTATTTGTGCCAAGAACCCAAGGAGACATGCATATCTACCCCCCCTAAGGTGATAATGGAAGAGGCGCCACCCATGTTTGAACCGGAAGACTCCTTGAGTGGCATCACCAACTTGGAGACGATGGAGCTCAATGGTGCCCCCCTACCATACTTTCTTCCTCAAGCTTCGAAACTCAAAGGTAGCAAGCCACCCCAAGGTACCAAGTGTTATACAAGCATCAATGTGCATTGGCTAGTCTACCATTCTCCCAAGATGTTTCTTGGAGCTCAATCTTCATCATGGAAGAAGCTACTTGACATCAAAGAGGTACTAAGTTGGACCCCATAACACAGGTATCGTCGAGCTTAAGACTAGCCATGAGCGAGCACGCTCAAGCTATCACCACCAGGAGCGGCAAGAAAACAACCAACCCAAAGGCTCCGGAACCTGACGTGATACCAGATACCAGTGCTGCCATGGATATGCCAGAAATTGAAGATATCATAGAAGAGGAAGAAGAAGCATCGGCTCCACCTCCTCCTCTCAAGAGAGCTCCTGAACCTGTTTTGGCGCCATATATACCTCCGATTCCCTTTCCAAAAGCTGCAATGAGAAAGGCTAAGGATCACGATACTTAGTATAAGAAGTGGTACAATGTTCTTAAGACTGCAGAGATCAAGATACCAGTGACAAAAGCTGTAGAGATCATACCACCTTTTGGGAAGTTCTTTAGGGATCTCGTGAAGAAAGTGAAGAACGGAGAAGCATACTCTGTCACGCTCACTAACGAATGCGCCTCTCTCTTCGGTGCGCCATCTCCCATGAGACAGCCGCCACCACCGCCAGCTAAGTGTTCTGACCCCGGTCCTTTTACATTACCGTGCATTATTAATGGCATTAAAATTGATCGTAGTCTGGCTGATTCTGGTGCTTCTATTAATGTTATGCCTGTTTATCTGTATGAAAAGCTGAACCTAGGGAAATTAAAACCTCTTACTTTGCATCTCGTGTTAGCCGATAGGTCTATCAAACTGCCTAGGGGTGTGATAGAAGACGTAGCTGTTTGCTGTGGCCCTTTTACCATAATTGCAGATTTTGTTGTTCTAGACACCCGTGAGTCAGACGGAACGCTTATCCTAGGTCGACCTTTCTTAACAACTGCTGGTGCGAATATTAACTGCAAACAAGGCCTGTTGACTTTAAGTGTAGGACAGGAAAATGTTACATTCCGCATTAAAGATAGCATGCGATACTCTGTTGCTCAAGATGATAACTGTTACACTGTTGATCCCCTAGAGTTGGCCTCAGCCAACTTCGTTACTAATGCCTTATCTAGTGATCCGCTAGAGTTGTGTTTGATTTCAGGAATTGACAGTGCATTAGAAGACCCAGAGCAGCGCCTATGGCAAGATGAGTTAGACGAACAGAAGGCGACATTCACACCCATCAATGCGCCTACACACATCGAGCCAGCATCGAGTCGGATCATTACCTCATATGAGAATCCGCCAGAACTCGACTTGAAGGAGCTGCCTGACCATCTAGAGTATGCATTCCTGGGGAAGGAATGCCAGCTGCCAGTCATCATCAATTCAAACCTATCTCCCGAGCAGAAAGAGCAACTGATCAGGTTACTAAAGAAGCATGTCCGGGCTATTGCCTGGCAGTTGGCCGACATCAGAGGCATCTCTGAAACCTTCTGCAAGCATCGGATAATTGTAGATGAAGAGTTCAAACCGGTCAGACAACCACAACGCCGATTAAACCCTCTAATGCAGGAAGTTGTGAAGAAAGAAGTCCTTAAGCTTTTGGATGCCGGTATCATCTATCCTATTGCCGACAGTCCTTGGGTCAGTCCGACTCAAGTCGTCCCAAAGAAAGGCAGAATCACAGTCATTCCTAATCCAAAGGGTGAGCTCATTCCCACTCGTACAGTCACCGGATGGAGAGTCTGCATCGACTATCGACGACTCAATGACGCTACAAAGAAGGATCACTTTCCACTGCCGTTCATTGATCAGATGCTTGAACGATTTGCTGGTCATGACTACTACTACTTCTTAGATGGGATGTCCGGTTACTTCCAAATCCCCATCGAGCTTGATTATCAAGAGAAGACGACCTTCACCTGCCCGTTTGGTACGTTTGCTTATCGTCGTATTCCTTTTGGTTTATGTAATGCTCCTGCCACTTTTCAGAGATGCATGCTGGCTATATTTGGAGATCTGGTAGAGAATGTGGTGGAGGTATTCATGGACGACTTCTCCATCTATGGAGATTCATTCTCCAAGTGCCTAGCCAATCTGGACAAGGTGCTAGCTCGTTGTGAAGAAACCAACTTGGCTCTTAGTTAGGAGAAGTGTCATTTCATCGTTACCGAAGGCATTGTTCTCGGCCATAGGATCTCTAAGCTCGGTATAGAAGTTGATCGTGCAAAGCTTGAAACCATCGCCAGCCTACCGCCGCCGACCTCGGTCAAAACAGTTCGAAGCTTCCTCGGTCATGCTGGATTCTACCGGAGATTCATCAGGGACTTCTCCAAGATCACTCTTCCAATGACAAAACTTCTTGAGAAAGATGTTCCTTTCGTTTTTGATAATGCTTGTCTTGCAGCCTTTGAGACTTTGAAGACTCAACTCACCACCGCACCGATCCTTACAGCACCAGATTGGAATCTCCCATTCGAGATCATGTGCGATGCTAGTGACTTCGCCGTTGGCGCGGTTCTCGGCCAGAGAAAGGAGAAGAGATTTCATCCTATCTATTTTGCTAGCAAGACGCTCAATGATGCTCAGAGGAACTACACTACTACAGAGAAAGAGCTTCTGGCTATTGTGTTCTCCTTTGACAAGTTCAGACAGTACCTGGTTCTTTCACATACCATCGTCTATACAGATCATGTTGCTCTGCGCCATCTGTTAGCCAAGCAGGACTAGAAACCACGTCTCATTCGATGGATCCTTCTTTTCCAAGAGTTCGACATAGAAATTAAAGACAAGAAGGGAGCAGAGAACTTAGCAGCCGATCATCTTTCCCGACTCGAGGAATCACAGACAGGTAAGTCTCTTGCAACCCTGATCAATGATTCTTTCCTTGACGAGTTGTTGCGTGTCGAAACATATGAACAGGTTAACAGCATAGCTATCGAGCCTTGGGCAATCCCTCACGCTCAAGAGCTGAGTAACGCCGCCGATTCAGAAGAACCCTGGTATGCAACCTTGGCTAATTATCTCTCTCACGACATCGTACCTTCTGAGCTGGACTACAATGCACGCAAGAAGCTCTTCAAAGGGGCAAAGTCATACTTCTGGGATGAGCCTTTCTTATACCGCATTAGTACCGACGGGATGATCCGAAGATGTGTCTCTTACATCGAAGCAGCCGACATCATGCGTAAGTGTCATGAAGGACAGTTTGGAGGACACTTCAGCGGAAATCGCACTGCAATAAAGGTACTTGAAACTGGTTTTTATTGGCCTTCAATCTTTAGTGACTGCAACGCTTTTGCTCGGCGTTGTGATGCATGCCAGCGATCAGGTAACATCTCTAACCGTAATGAGATGCCCCAAATTGTTTCTTTAACTGTTGAAATCTTTGATGTTTGGGGAATTGATTTTATGGGTCTGTTCACGCCCTCCAACGGAAACAAGTACATTCTTGTAGCCGTTGATTATGTTTCCAAGTGGGCTGAAGCTGAGGCTCTACCCACTAATGATTCAAGAGTGGTGGGTCGGTTCCTTACCCGTCTTTTCACGCGTTTTGGTTCACCACGCTTTATCATAAGCTATAGGGGTACCCACTTCCATGGACACTTCGACCGGGTGTGAAAACGCTTTGGCGTCACCAACCGTATGTCCACAGCTTACCATCCTCAAGCGAATGGTCAAGCGGAAGTGACAAACCGTGAGCTCAAGTGGATTCTTGATAGG
The DNA here is from genome assembly GCA_034768395.1 of Linum lewisii. Lineage (NCBI taxonomy): Eukaryota > Viridiplantae > Streptophyta > Magnoliopsida > Malpighiales > Linaceae > Linum > Linum lewisii. The sequence continues at coordinate 20,938,850 of CM068301.1, read as the reverse complement.
ACAGTTGGCCGGTCCCGCAAGGACTGGTCATCTAAGCTCAATGATGCCTTATGGGCTTATCGAACTGCCTACAAGACTCCCATCGGTACCTCGCCGTATCAGCTGGTTTATGGCAAGGCATGCCATTTGCCAGTTGAGCTTGAGCACAAGGCATTCTGGGCTAATAAAGAGTTGAACATGAGTTATGCAGTAGCAGGCAATATGCGTCACGACCAGATCGCCGAGCTTGAGGAGCACCGCCTCCACGCATATGAGAGCACGAAGCTTTACAAGGAGCGTACCAAGAGAATTCATGACTCTCAATTAAAGACGATCAAGCAATTCTACCCTGGAGATGAAGTTCTCCTGTACAATTCTCGATTAAAACTTCTCCCGGGTAAACTGAAGTCCCGATGGTCCGGCCCTTATACCGTGGTTCGACAGACATCCTTGGGCAGCGTCTTAATTAAATTGCATGATCAAGAGCCATTCATGGTCACCGGCCACAGGCTAAAGAGGTATCTGCAAGGATTAGCTGTCTCTTTCATCGACGTGCACTACTTCACGACAGAACCATGACACGAATCTAGGTATCATCCAGCTCACGGACGTTAAACAAGAGCGCTTCGTGGGAGGCAACCCACGGCTGGAGTCAGTTGTTTTCGTGTCGAGTCATTTTCCTTTTAAAACCCCTTCAAAAAAAAACTACCGAGCCATTTTCAAACGAATTTTCGATGAAAACCTCCCAGGATTTTTGCCGAAAACTCCAGTTTAAAACAAGCCTGATCCTCCTGTTTCTCGCCCCCGAAAACTTCTCGCCGAAATCCGAACCTTCTCGCCAAAAAATTTTTGACTTTTAAAAACAATTTTCGCCAAAAATTTTTAATGTTTTCGCCGAAAAATTTGTTGAATTCATCCGGCTATTTAACCCCTCTTCAACCTCTGTTTTCGCGCACCCCCCCCCCCCCCACTCGACAACACTTTTCGCCGAACTCCCTCCCTTTTTTCCTCCTTTCCTGACGCCGCCGACCGCCTGTTCGCCCGACCCGCCATCCAGCCGCCACCGACCATACGCAGCCGACCGCCGCCCCTTCCTTGGTCATTCGTCCGGCTCCAACCCTAGAATCGGAGCTCTTCAGCTCCGGTTCCACCCGAACAAGTTTTTTCAAGCTTTTCGTCAATTTCTGGGATTTCCAATCGTTTTCTCGAGTCATGTCTTCACGGTTAGTTGTTCAGCCCTTGTTTTTGAATCTTTTGGCTTTTTGACTTTCGGTTTTCGGCATGGTTGACTTTTGTTGACTTTCTGGATTTTCCTCGATTTGTGTGGTTGCTGTTTCGATGTCGTTGGGCTAGACTTTGGCGTTACCTCTTGATCTATTTTGTCTCGTGAATTGTTGTATGTGCAATCGTGCTAATGGATTCTTTCGTGCTCTTTGATTATCGGTCTGCGTTAATCCTCATGTTTGATTGATTGAATGTCGTTTTCCTCTCTACGTGTTGGCCATGCCCTTGTCGCTATGTTTCGTTCGGTGACCTCTCGGTTATTTACTTGGCCCCACCTGTCAACCTAAGTGTGGGGTAGGATTCTTGTCTTCTGATTTTGGTCTCTCCTAAGTTGTGCTTTACAGGGCTCCGAAGCGATTCAAGACCACCAGTGCGGATAGAGCGCAACGATCCTCGGCTCGACAAAATCGGGCTCAATCCTCCCGTCCACTCGCACCGGCTGCACCGACATTGGCGGTTGTGAACGTCATTCCACAAGCTATACCGACCCCCGTGATCCCCATCGCTAGTATTCCAGCTACAGCTATTGGGGCCTTACGTCCTTTCATCGCTGCCCTTGAGCCACACCAGCTAGCGGTGTACCAGAAGATGAAGGACATTCCTCCGGCCAAAATGGCAGTTGATAGCTGCAGTTTTAGCGGTATCAAATACTACCAAGCTGTGAAGCTAGGGTAGATCGTATTCAACAGGGTTTCTACTAATCGGCTACTCAAAGAAGCTGGCAAATTACTCAGGTTTTAACACTTTGTGCGTGGTGTGAGTTCCACGACTTCTAATCTAATAAACAAAGGAAAATAAAAGACAGAAAGATTAAAACGGTTGACTAACAAGAAGATAGACGAACTTAGATTTCGAATCCCCCTTAGATCACCAGAGCAACGGCAATCACAAGATCAGCGGTTTTCAATTCTAATTCAATCGGTTTCTATACACACCATAACTCCTTACCCTTAGGTTTAAGACTGGCGAACGTTCGCTCTATCCGATCTAACTACCAAGATTAACTAGCCGCCCGGGTACGGTCGCCTCTCGCAACGACTTAATTAACTGGTGCAATTACTAGTGATTTATGAGTTACTCTTGCAGTGGATTAACCCTAATCGGTTCCTACGAAAGGCACGCTCCAATTATAAGGTTAATTGTTCAATTCGATGTTCTAAAGTAAGGCGAGCGTTCGCTTCTATCCTTAGCTTAACAAGAATCTAATCTAGGTGATCAATCCAGACAAGAAACATGAACAAGGAAGAACAAATCAAACATGAAAAAGAACTGATTGAATTTCGAATCTAATCACCGCCGATCTGTGACCGCTTTAAAGCCCTGGGTCACTTAGGGTTCATCTAATCTAAGCTCTACAAGTTCAGTTACTCATATCAGAAATAAGAGAATCAAAGGCAACAATGAAGATCATCATACAGAGGAAGAACAGATAAGAACTGAAAAACTAATTCTAACGACTCCCGCGAAGCTTCAATCTCCTGGATTTTCAACTTTAAGCTCCGAGTGCTCCGAGGTGGAAGGATGGCGTCGCGATCTCTCCACGGATCTTCGAACTCTCTAAACTCTATCTATCGACCCTAGAGTCGGCTGACTCTCAAAGTCTGATTCGTGAAAATATGAATAATGATTTTTTCTCCCCCCCTTTGGGCCGCCGGTTTAAGTATTTATACTTAAACCCTAAGTTGCCGGATTCCTTCTGTTATTTTCGCCGAAAATAAGGGATTATTTTTGCCGAAAATGTTGGTACAAATGGACGGGTCCTCCGGCTGATTCTCCTGTGATTTCCGCCGAATAAGTTCTCGGTCCGAAAGCTATATGTTTTCGCCGAAAACATCCTTCAGTTGGCCTTAGTTGATTTGTGCTGATATTTTCGCCGAAAATAAAGGGTTATTTTCGGCGAAAACTCCTTTGTAAACCGGGCAGGAATTTGTTTGACTTGGTTGGCTCCTTTGATCGATGCCGGTGCAATCCCTCGAGGTTCCAATGCCTTAGACACGTCCATGGCTACTTTATTTGACAGCAAAAACCTGTGCTAACGTAAAAACACTAGAAAACCATCAAATAGACCCGAAACGGGCCAAGGTAACACAAATGGCACGAGATAGGGCAATTGATTGAATATTCGTTATTCTACCCTAAAAACCATGTCTTAAGCAAGGAAATGTTGCTTAAATGAGGCTGATAATCACGTCAAATCGAGTGTCATCAAATACCCCACACTTAAGCTTTTGGTTGTCCTCAAGCAAACTGAACTAGAACATACTCAAATTCACAAATGACACTAGATTAAACTAAGATTCAATTCTAGCAATTTGGTTTAGACTGTTCCACGTAGAAACTTAACCTACACATGTAAGAACATCAACCAAACAAGTTTTCGATCTCACTGTTTTCTGCACACTTCAAGTAGTAGTTTTAACAAAGCACGTTTCTTGGGAAAACAATTAATCATAATTAACCGACTACGATAACACCAATTCTAATAAAAAAAGACTTTAAGCTCTAGCCATGATGTGGATGCGGAGGAAGGAAAAGTGACGTGGCTATTGACTCGACTTCATCCGTTTCTAGATCTGTACGTTACATGTTCTAGCTAGGACCGATTTAAACAATGAATTATTTCAAGTTCAATTTCTTCCTTCAATTGATTTACTGCATACTAGTGCTCGATACCAAACACTTCACTTAGGTGTTGGACCTGCCTAGCTCATAGTATTTGTGCTTATGCTAGTGCTCAACCCGAACACTTCACTTAGGTGTCGGGCTTGCCTAGCTTTATTTTTCAGCACTTTAAAGAACTTAACATTAACTTGAACAACTCAATTACTTGATTCAACAATTTAGCCACTTGGTCCTAGCTAGTTATAACTTTTTACACAAGATTTCGAATTGAATTTCCGTCTAATCTCAAGCCACAATCACAGGTGATCAAATATGGAGTGAAAAACATGGAAGAAGCTAGCATTTATCATCTTAGAACGGTGTTATCGAGCTTTGTTATTAACAAGTCAATCAATTCAATTAATTCAAGTTTCAACTACTGAAGTGATTTATGATCTGTTCTGACCTAGGCTCATTTAATATCAGTTCTGACACGTTGGTTACAGGTTCTAAGTGGAACAGTCTAGACGTCATTGTTCAAAATTGAAGTCAATTTAACATCAAAAGTCAAGAATTGAGCAATTTTATGCTAGAGAAATTTTAAAATTGAACCACGGAATCACAGAAAATCAAACAAGATCATGCATAATCCTAGAATCCTACCCCACACTTAAACGGTTATGTGTCCTCACAGGACTAAACTAGAGTAGAGAGATACGAAGAACCTGTGACGAGATGGTCGGTGTAGGGGATGAACACGGAGCGTCCGGAGCAGAGCGGAGTAGCTACTCAAGATCCTACAAAACAAAAACAACAAAAAGATCAAAAGGATACCGGGACAAGTGTCCCAGATCCACACAGAATAAAAGTCAAACAAAGAAGGTTAAGGGGAATTTTGAAAATATTCTGACTCTTTTTTTTTAAGGTTTTCGAAAATTTTCTGACCTAACTAAAGTTTTCGCCGAAAAACTGGTGAAGTTTTTGGCGAAAACTACTTTGAAAACAAAGACAGACGACTTAACTAAACATTTTTGCCGAAAACTTTAGAAGTTTTCGGCAAAAACTACTTCAAAAACAGAACAGACTCAAACAGACTAAGGTTTTCGCCGAAAAATCTGAGGAATTTTTGGCGAAAATTTGACCTGACACAAAAAATTAAAATAGACGAAAATAAAAGAAAACTGACACTTTGGCTCCCCGAAACCGACTCGAACGACGAAAAAGACTGACTCAATAATTCAAAAACGGACTCCAGCCGTGGGTTGCCTCCCACGAAGCGCTCTCTTTTAACGTCCTTGAGCCGGACGGTACCTGTTAGGGACCCCAACTGAGGAGTTCCTTGAAGTCAATCGTCTTCTTCAAGGACAGCGGTTTGAGTGCCATGTAGCACTCCAGAAGGGTGATATAGCCGGTAGTGCTCCAATAGATCGCGATCTTGGTTGGATGACCAGTTCTTCTTGAATTCTCCTACTCGAGGAGGAAAGAGGTAGTACGGCGCGACATGATCAATGAGCTCCATCTTCTCTACAGGATGACTCGGCGGAAGTGTAGGTGAGGGTATCTCCTCAATCTCTATGTGCTCCTCTTCAGCTTCAACTTCAAGATGGATTGGCTCTATGTCTTCATCAACCACCACCGCCAAGGATTCTTCATCAGATGCTTCTAGCTCGCAATAGTCATCGGTGAGATTGTCATGTTCATCTTCATACAGCTCTTGAGCATCTTCTTCCATTAGTGGATTTGGTTGCTCGAGCTCGACATCCACTACGTTACGAGCTTGCAGCTTCGAAATGAGATCATCCAAGGCGGATTCTACTCTTGCCGTCTATTGTCGATTTTGATGAACATGTGAGTCTATCTCTTTGTGAGCTTGTAGCTTTGTAGAGATATTCTCCAAGAAGGATTCTATTCTCCTCGTCTGTTGTCGATGCTGATGAGCTAGTATATACATCTCTTGGTTATCCTCAATATACGGTGCTTCATCGACATACCACTCTTGGTACTGGTCATCCCACCTGTAATCCTGCATAATCAAAACTCAAAAGCACTACCCAGGTAAATCATAGAAATATGGAGGAAAATTAAATGGTAAGGCGGAAAGGTAGAAGAATAATTTGCCAACTCTCCTTTCAAACAATTAGAAGAGTCACCGACAACGGCGCCAATTTGATAGTTGCGGTTTTAGCGGTATCAAATACTACCAAGCTGTGAAGCTAGGGTAGATCGTATTCCACAGAGTTTCTACTAATCGACTACTCAAAGAAGCTGGCAAATTACTCAGGTTTTAACACTTTGTGCGTGGTGTGAGTTCCACGACTTCTAATCTAATAAACAAAGGAAAATAAAAGACAGAAAGATTAAAACGGTTGACTAACAGGAAGATAGACGAACTTAGATTTCGAATCCCCCTTAGATCACCAGAGCAACGGCAATCACAAGATCAGCGGTTTTCAATTCTAATTCAATCGGTTTCTATACACCACCATAACTCCTTACCCTTAGGTTTAAGACTGGCGAACGTTCGCTCTATCCGATCTAACTACCAAGATTAACTAGCCGCCCGGGTACAGTCGCCTCTCGCAACGACTTAATTAACGGGTGCAATTACTAGTGATTTATGAGTTACTCTTGCAGTGGATTAACCCTAATCGGTTCCTACGAAAGGCACGCTCCAATTATAAGGTTAATTGTTCAATTCGATGTTCTAAAGTAAGGCGAGCGTTCGCTTCTATCCTTAGCTTAACAAGAATCTAATCTAGGTGATCAATCCAGACAAGAAACATGAACAAGGAAGAACAAATCAAACATGAAAAAGAACTGATTGAATTTCGAATCTAATCACCGCCGATCTGTGACCGCTTTAAAGCCCTGGGTCACTTAGGGTTCATCTAATCTAAGCTCTACAAGTTCAGTTACTCATATCAGAAATAAGAGAATCAAAGGCAACAATGAAGATCATCATACAGAGGAAGAACAGATAAGAACTGAAAAACTAATTCTGACGACTCCCGCGAAGCTTCAATCTCCTGGATTTTCAACTTTAAGCTCCGAGTGCTCCGAGGTGGAAGGATGGCGTCGCGATCTCTCCACGGATCTTCGAACTCTCTAAACTCTATCTATCGACCTAGAGTCGGCTGACTCTCAAAAGTCTGATTCGTGAAAATATGAATAATGATTTTTTCTCCCCCCTTTGGGCCGCCGGTTTAAGTATTTATACTTAAACCCTAAGTCGCCGGATTCCTTCTGTTATTTTCGCCGAAAATGTTGGTACAAATGGACGGGTCCTCCGGCTGATTCTCCTGTGATTTTCGCCGAATAAGTTCTCGGTCCGAAAGCTATATGTTTTCGCCAAAAACATCCTTCAGTTGGCCTTAGTTGATTTGTGCTGATATTTTCGCCGAAAATAAAGGGTTATTTTCGGCGAAAACTCCTTTGTAAACCGGGCAGGAATTTGTTTGACTTGGTTGGCTCCTTTGATCGATGCCGGTGCAATCCCTCGAGGTTCCAATGCCTTAGACACATCCATGGCTACTTTATTTGACAGCAAAAACCTGTGCTAACGTAAAAACACTAGAAAACCATCAAATAGACCCGAAATGGGCCAAGGTAACACAAATGGCACGAGATAGGGCAATTGATTGAATATTCGTTATTCTACCCTAAAAACCATGTCTTAAGCAAGGAAATGTTGCTTAAATGAGGCTGATAATCACGTCAAATCGAGTGTCATCAGCAGTGCTCTCCCTCGACAGTCTCGAGAACCACAATCCGGCTTGGCATTCCACCGTCGACCTCGCCCTCACCAAGTCCGGCCTGCGATTGATAGCTGCAGTTTTAGCGGTATCAAATAACTAATCTACCAAGACAGACTAGATCGTATTCAACTCGAGGTCTCTTCTTCTTGACTAATCAAAAAAGCTGGCAATTTATTCAGGTTTAAGCACTTAGTGCGTGGTGTGAGTTCCACGACTTCTAATCTAATGAACAAAGGAAAATAAAAGACAGAAAAGTAAAAAGGTTGACTAACGAGAAGATAGACGAGCTTAGACTTCGAATCCCCCTTAGATCACCAGAGCAACGGCAATCACAAGACCAGCGGTTTTCAATTCTAATTCAATCAATTACTAAGACACCACCATAACTCCTTACCCTTAGGTTTAAGACCGACGAACGTTCGCTCTATCCGTTCTAACTACCAAGATTAACTAGCCGCCCGGGTACGGTCGCCTCTCGCAACGACTTAATTAACTGGTGCAATTACTAATGATTAATGAGTTACTCTTGCAGTGAATTAACCCTAACCGGTTCCTACGAAAGGCACGCGCCAATTATAAGGTTAATTGTTCAATTTGATGTTCTAAAGTAAGGCGAGCGTTCGCTTCTATCCTTAGCTTAACCAGAATCTAATCTAGGTGATCAATCCAGACAAGAAACATGAACAATGAAGAACAAATCAAACATGAAAGAGAAACAGATTGAATTTCGAATCTAATCACCGCCGATCCGTGACCGCTTTAAAGCCCTGGGTCACTTAGGGTTCATCTAATCTAAGCTCTACAAGTTCAGTTACTCATATCAGAAACAGAAGAATCAAAGGCAACAATGAAGATCATCATACAGAGGAAGAACAGATAAGAACTGAAAAACCTAATTCTGACGACTCCCGCGAAGCTTCAATCTTCTGGATCTTCAACTTTAAGCTCCGAGTTCTCCGAGGTGGAAGGATGGCGTCACGATCTCTCCACGGATCTTCGAACTCTCTAAACTCTATCTATCGACCCTAGAGTCGGCTGACTCTCAAAAGTCTGATTGTGAAAAGATGAATAATGATTTGTGTGTCGTTTTATTATGGCTGCCGGCTGCTTCTGTTTAAATAGGTACGCTTAGGGTTTCCAATACAGTGCCGGATTTGGAAGATATTTTCGCCGAAAATATCAGATGATTTTCGGCGAAAACTTTAGTTAAAATCCCCTGTGTGATTTCTTCTATGATTTTCGACGAAAACATAAGGAAGTTTTCGCCGAAGACTTCAGTGCAAATCAGCCTGTGAGTTCTGAAGGTATTTTCGTCGAAATCCTCATAGTCTTTTCGGCGAAAACATTGTGCTGGGCAGTTGGATCTTTGGTTCTGAATCCGGTTTGATTTTTGGTTCGATTCCGGTTCACTCCTTGATGTCTTGAATACGTCCATGGCTACGTAAATGATGGCAAAAATCTGTGCTATCACAAAAACACTAGAAAACCATCAAATTGACCCAAAAAGGGCCAAAGTAACCAAATCAGTAGGAAATAGGGTAGTTGAGTGAATATTCGCTATTTTCCCCCTAAAACCATGTTTCAAGCAAGGGAATGTCGCTTAAATGAGGCTGATAATCACGTCAAATCGAGTGTCATCAGCGATCCCTGACCACTCTTGGTTCGCCCTACCCTCTGGTCGCCCTTCAAGAGTTCTGGAGTTCCTTTGAGCGCCTCATAACAATGGCCAGCGCCAACACGAAATTTTTTTCCTTCCGCCTCGACGGTGTTCGACATGTGAAGACCATCAATGAGTTTGCCCTCTTGTTCGACCCCCTTGCCAATATCCAGGATGTAGCCGTTGGATTTGCGGATGTCTACTCCATCACGCGGGAACCTTACCCCGAAGTGTGGAAATGGGTTTCCAGCCAATCGAGGATCGAACCTATCATCAACCCCACGGTAGGCGACATCATTCATCCAATTCTTAAACTCTTACATTATGTTTGGATGCAGTCTTTGTGTTATTGTAGCAAGACGAGCCGTCACCATGTTTCTTTGGAGGAGCTCGTGTTGTTCCGTGCTGTAGAGGAGGACGCGAACCTCCATCCCGGATGATGGCTTGCAAGATTCTTCCACAAACGTACTACCACCAAGAAACTTCCTTCTGAGCTTCCTGGCGGTACATTCATATCATGTCTGATCGACAACCTTCAGCTCGGTGACAAATGGGGCCCTGATATACCTCGCGTCCAGATTGAGCATCTCGGTGCTGAGTTCGCCGTCGCCCGAGGCATCGATTTCGGGTGCGGTCTCGACGAATACATTATTCCTACCTCGCCACGACGGGAGCCCCCACGGACAGCTGGAACCCCGGTGCCTCGTGTGCCTCCACCATAGCAGCAGATGGCCGCTGAGATTACTGAGCGGTTGGCGCGTATTGAGCAGTGGAAGCTCGACTACTCGGCTGGTTCACTTCAATGGCAGAAGGACCGAGTAGCATATGAGGAGACCCAGAATGAGCAATGGACCATTCTACAGCAGTTCCTGACCGACCAGGCAGCCAGACAGAGGGATGAGTAGGCATGGCGACAGTAGGTGGAGCAGCGACTTGGCGCCCACCGTAGCATTTCACCCATCTCGACCCCGCCTCCACCCCCACCTGCGGAACAGTGATCAGGTTGTTTCTATCCCTTCCATTTCTTTTCGGGTTCCGATCCAATTTTATTCTGTGTGGATCCGGGGCACTTGTCCCGGCATCCTTTTGATCTTTTTGTTGTTTGTGTTTTTATAGGATTTTGAGTAGCTACTCCACTCCGCTCTGGACTCTCTGCGTTCATCCACTACACCGCCCATCTCCCTCCAGGTTCTTCGTATCTCCCTACTCCAGTTTGGTCCTGTGAGGACACAGAACCGTCTAAGTGTGGGATAGGATGTTAGAGAACCATGCATGATCTTGATTGCCTATATCTTTGTGTTTCATGGTGCCTTGACTGTTTCCTCTAGCATTAGAATTGCTCAGTTCTTGATTTCTGATGTTAAGTTGATGTTCAATCTGTCACAATGATGCTTAGACTACTTAACCTAGAACCTGAGAACCAACGTGTATACTTTGATGCTAAATTGCCTGGTTAGAACAGAAATTTTAAAATCACACTTGTAGTTTGTAGCCTTGATTGCATGAAAATGACCGAATCTGACTAGCAAACCAACTGTGAGCTTTTGATCCATTGCACGTAACTTGCAATTTCAATTCTTTTTGAGTGATTTTCTATTTGCTTGAATGAGTTAGAATTTGCATTAGACCTACTCGAAACCACACGATGACACGAATTCTAGAATGATAGGGGCACCTAGATTCAGCTACTAAGCCAGATAGCCTACCAAACGATAAAATCCATTAGGTTTAAACCCTTGAGCTTGGCCTATTTTTTCGGTTCGATTTACATTACAGCCATTTCCCCATTCTTTCATTCCCCATTGATCCCCTGTGGTTGTAGTTCTAGATTGACCTACCGGAAGTCGGTTTGTGGTAACTTGCCTATAGCCATTAAAACAGGCGGTCTTAGCTAATATGTCCAGACGTGTAAACCCCTCTAGCAACTAAAAGAAAGAATCGGCACAAAAGAAAAAAAAATAGAGAAAAGAAGAAAAAGAAGCAAAAATTCAAAAAATCAAAAAAGCCAAAAAGTTTCAAGTTTTTAGTTCTATATACGTTCTTCTCCCTACATATGGAAGAACGAAGTCAAAAGAAAAGTCAGAAAAGAAAAAAAAAGTGTAAAGAAAATTAAGTGCTAGGTTGCTTGAGGGTATCATAGGACGAGTGTACACTATTCCACCCGTGTCTGGTTAGACGGTAGGGAGCCATAGGCTAGATTCGAGGGAAGTTAGTCGAAAGCTACACTGCACCAAAGCCATCATCATACACTCCCATCATCCATCTCATTATTAACCCTTGTAGTGTAGAATTCGCTACTGTCCGAGCAGGGAAGTCCTTCTTGACTAGTTCCTCGTGTTGTCACAGTGGTGGAGATGTGGTCAAAATGCAAACTCATGACAGAATTCAGTAACATAAAATGATTGAGAGCAGAAACACGTCCTTAAACACAGAGAGTGAGAGTTTCCCTTCTACTAAATATTTCCTGTGTGAGGAGTCTGGTCGGTCAGGTCAAATTCGTGCATAATTGGTTGCTACTACTTGTCGTGTGCAGTTATTAGTGAGACCAAGTTGTTTGACTAATCAGTATGCATGTTAGGTTTCATGTTCTAGGAATTATCTGTCTAATAATTCATTGTGTTTGATTGAACTTCAATTTGATCGATCTTATCATTTGTGAACATGATCGTTTTTATTCAGTTTGCTTGAGGACAAGCAAAAGCTTAAGTGTGGGGTATTTTGATGACACTCGATTTGACGTGATTATCAGCCTCATTTAAGCGACATTTCCTTGCTTAAGACATGGTTTTTAGGGTAGAATAGCTAATGTTCAATCAATTGCTCTATCTCGTGCCATTTGTGTTACCTCGGCCCGTTTCGGGTCTATTTGATGATTTTCTAGTGTTTTCATGTTAGCGCAGGTGTTTGCTATCGAATAAGGTAGCCAAGGACGTGTCTAAGGCACCGGAACCCCGAGGAATCACACCCGAATCAACCAGAGAAGTCATTCAAGTCAAGAGAAATCCTGCTCCACTTTACACACATGTTTTCGGCGAAAATCTCCTTGTGTTTTTGCCGAAAACTCAAGAACAAAATGGCAGTACTTCACAAGAAGAAGTTTTCGGCGAAAACCCTAAAGTTTTCGCCGAGAACTCCCAACCTTTCGGAACAGCAGAAACAGACGAAACAAGTTAAATTTTCAACAAGAGTTTTCGCCGAAAACCCCCCATATTTTTCGGCGAAAATATCAGTGAAAATCAGCAAAATCTCGGGTAGGTTTAAATACAAAAAGCCGGCAGCTGAAAGGGAATCAATCAATTTTTACACTAAAAAAAATCAGAAGATAGAGATTAGAGAGAGGACAAGTGAAAAGAGTTCGAGAAGCCAGGAACGGATCGTGACGCCATCCATCCACCTCGGAGAACTAGTGCTAGGAGTTGAAGATCCAGCAGATTGAAGCTGCAAGGATTCGTCGAAATTAGGTTTTATAGTTCTTCTCTATCTTTCCTATCTGAGATGTATTCTTTGTTTTTCTTCGATCCTTCTGTATTGAATATGAGTAGCTAAACTCGTGGAGCTTAGATTAGATGAACCCTAAGTGACCCAGAGCTTTAAAGCGGTCACGGATCGGCGGTGATTAGATTCGAAATTCATTCAGTTTCTCCTTCATGTTTGATTTGTTCTTTGTTCTCTGTGTTTCTTGTCTGTTTTGGCCACCTAGATTAGATTCTTGTTAAGCTAAGGATAGAAGCGAACGCTCGCCTTACTTTAAAACACCAAATCGAACAATTAACCTAATCATTGGAGTGTGCCTTTCGTAGGAACCAATTAGGGTTGATCCATTGCAAGAGTAACTCATAAATCGTTAGTAATTACACCAGTTAGTTAAGTCGTTGCGAGAGGCGACCGTACCCGGGCGGCTAATTAATCGTGGTAGCTAGATCAGATAGAGCGAACGTTTGCCAGTCTTAAACCTAAGGGTCAGGAGTTATGGTGGTGTCTGTGAACTGAATGAGCTAAAATCGAAAATCGCTGGTCTGTTGACTGCCAATGCTCTGGTGATCTAAGGGGATTCAAAGTCTAAGCTCACCTGTCGTCTGTCAAAGTCAATCAATCAATCTCTTTTATTTCTGCATTTAATTTTCGTTTCTTTTCCCTTGCTTTTTAGTATAGAAGTCGTGGAACTCACACCACGCACTAAGTGTTTAACCTTGAATTTAATTGCCAACATATTTGAGTAAGCAAGTAGAGGAGACCCGTGGAATACGATCTACCCTAGCTTTCTAGCTTAGTAGTTATTTGATTGAACCCGCACAACGACGGTTCATCAAATTGGCGTTGTTTGTTGTGGCCCTTTTACCATAATTGCAGATTTTGTTGTTCTAGACACCCGTGAGTCAGACGGAACGCTTATCCTAGGTCAACCTTTCTTAACAACTGCTGGTGCGAATATTAACTAATTTGATGAACCGATTTGACGACACTCCATTTGACGTGATTATCAGCCTCATTTAAGCGACATTTCTTTGCTTAAGACATGGTTTTTAGGGTAGAATAACGAATATTCATTCAACTACTCTATCTCGTGCCATTTGTGTTACTTTGGCCCGTTTCGGGTCTATTTGATGGTTTTCTAGTGTTTTCATGTTAGCACAGGTTTTTGCCGTCAAATAAAGTAGCCAAGGACGTGTCTAAGGTGTTGGAACCTCGAGGAATCGCACCGGAATCGACCCAAGGAGTCAATCAAGTCGAACAAATTCCTGCTCCATTTACACTGAAGTTTTCGCCGAAAATCCCTTGGAGTTTTTGGCGAAAACTCAAGAACAAATCGGCTGATGTCAATCAAGGATAGTTTTCGGCGAAAACTCCATGTTTTCGCCGAGAACCCGGCGCCCGAAAAAACAGGAGAAAACAGCCGGTGGTCAACCCATTTACAAAGATATTTTCGCCGAAAATTCCATCATAATTTCGGCGAAAATTCCAGGCAAAACCGGCAGAATTAGGGTTAAGTATAAATACTTAACCGGCGGCCCTAAATAAAAATATACCTCATAATACCAATTACTTTCAGAATTCTCATGAGTTCTGGAGCAGAGAGTTTAGAGTTCGAAGAGCCAGGAAGAGATCGTGACGCCATCCCCCTTATCTCGGAGACTCGGAGCTAGGATTGAAGATTACCGGAGATCGAAGCTTCGTCGGAGTCGTCTTAATTAGGTTTTTCAAATCCTTTTCTGTTCTTCCTCTGTTTAAGATGAAATCTGTCTTTGTCTTTGATTCTTTTGTTATGAACATGAGTAGCTAAACTCGTAGAGCTTAGATTAGATGAACCCTAAGTGACCCAGGGCTTTAAAGCGGTCACGGATCGGCGGTAATTAGATTCAAAGTTCAATCAGTTTCTCTTTGCATGGTTGTTTTGTTCTTCATTGTTTATGCTTCTCTTCTGGTTGGTCGCCTAGATTAGGTTTATGTAAGCTAGGGTTAGTCGCCAGACAGCTTCCCTGCTTTGGCGCATAAACTTGTCTTCCTTGATCACCTAGTTTAGATTCTTGTTAAGCTGAGGATAGAAGCGAACGCTCGCCTCTCTTTAAAACATCAATTCAACCAATTAACCTATTCATTGGAGTGTGCCTTTCGTAGGAACCAGTTAGGGTTAATCCGCTTCAAGAGTAACTCATAAATCATTAGTAATTGCACCAGTTAAGTTAAGTCGTTGCGAGAGGCGACCGTACCCGGGCGACTAATTAATCGTGGTAGTTAGATCGGATAGAGCGAGCGTTCGCCAGTCTTAAACCTAAGGGTCAGGAGTTATGGTGGTGTATAGAAATTGATTGAATGAGAATTGAAAACCGCTGGTCTTGTGATTGTTGCTGCCTTGGTGATCTAAGGGGATTCGAAATCTAAGCTTGTCTGTCATCTTTGTTTAACCAACCAATCATTCTGTCTTTGAATTTCATTTTAATTTTCCTGCATCTTAGTCTAGAAGTCGTGGAACTCACACCACGCACAACTTGTTCAAACCTGAATAAATTGCCAGCATATTTGAGTAAACGATTAGAAGAAACCCTATGGAATACGATCTGCTTAGCCTCTAGCTGGGTAGTATTTGATCACTGTTCTGCAGTTCATCAAATTGGCGCCGTTGCCGGGGACTCTTCTATATTGTTTGAAAGAAGAGTTGGCATTTTATTCTTCTACTTTCCATCTTTCATTTTCCATCACACTTCGATTTTACACCGATTGTGTTTGTTTTTGTCTTTTGCAGGGTAAGAAATTCAGAAGCTAATCACCTCCGATCCACCTTCCCCCTACCGCAATGGCTGCTCAAAAGAGTCTTGCGGATTACAATAAGCCAAGTGTTGCTAGCATTCAGTCTTCCATCTTCGTGCCGCGCGATGAAGACGATCCTGCCTATGAGATCAAGACCGCCTTCTTGGAAATGATCTCTAGGGATCTACAGTTTGAAGGAAAGCCTCATGATAATCCATGCACACACTTGGCGGATTTCCTTGCTTATTGCGAGACCTTTAAGAGTCGGAGCCTCGATAAGGATACCTTGTGCTTGCGAGCCTTCCCACTCTCACTTCGAGGCGCCGCAAAGAGATGGCTCATTAGCAAGCCCCCGGTCACTACACCAACTGGGAGGATCTTGCTCAAGAATTCATAGAGGAATACTTCCCTCCTTCCAAAACAACTGCTTACAGGAACAACATCTCAAGGTTCAGACAGAAAGAAGGAGTGAGCTTATACGACGCCTGGAATGAATTCCAGGAACTCCTCTACAGCTGCCCTCATCATGGCTTCACTCAGAGGCAACTAGCCGAGATCTTTGTTTGGGGTATGAACGAAGAGTCATTTGAATGGGTTAACTCCTTAGCTGATGGAGACTACACCGCACTCACACCAGAAGCTGCTCTTCGTCACTTTGCAAACTGCGCATCCAAATCTAGAAGCTGGGAGAGACAGTTTGGAGCAGCTAAGAGCCGACCAAGCCGTGAAGATCAGATCAAGATTGAAGTACATAAACATATGAAGAAGATTTTTGGTAACTGGTCTTCAGAGGAAGTGAACTTTATTGATCAAGGCTTCACCAACAATCAAAGAGGCTACCCCGACTATCGTCAGTTCAGACAACCTCCTCAACAAGGAAGCTTCCAAGAGCGTCCTCCTTACAACTTCGGATTCAACCAGAGTCAGAATCAGCACTTAAGCAATAGTTATCAAGATCAACCTCAGAGATCTACATCAGGGAACACAAGGATATCGAGGTAGACAAGAAGCTCAACCTGATCATGGCAAGGCTTGATAACTATGAGGAGAAATTCAAGCTTCAAGCCGTCGTAAATCAAGAACATGAAGCTCGAGGTCAACGAATGGAGAGCATGGTGAATACCATGTTTAGCTTGCTAACTAGTTGCCCCCTCCTTAATCAATCATCGGTTCAAGTCGACTCTACCATTAGGAAGGAGCACGTCAAGGCCGTCTCCACAAGAAGCTACAAGCAATCAGCTGATCCTGTAGCTCCTGAACCGGCTATAATTCATGATGCTATAGCCATTGACAAGCCAAAGATCGAGGAGGAGGATAGAGAAGAAGAAGAGGAGGTGACTGCCCCGCCTTCCCTGGCAAAGACAGCACCTGCGCCACCTCTCCCTCCATATCAGCCTCAGATTCCGTTTCCTAAGGCTGCGCAATCAATGGAGAAAGATCATGATACCCGGTACAGAAAGTGGCATGGATACTTGAAGAACATGAATATGAATACACCAGTTACTGATGCTATCCAGGTGATATCGGAGGCTGACAAAATTGCAAAAGATCCTGCGAAGAACAAGAAGAAGGAAGAGTTGTCTCCCGTCTCCCTCGAGGAAGAATGCTCCGCTATCCAGGGCCAGGCGACACCCATACCACCCCCAGCTAAGTGTCGAGATCCCGGTGCTTTTACTTTGCCTTGCATTATTAATGATGTGAAGATTGATCGTAGTGTAATTGATCTAGGTGCTTCTATCAATGTATGCCTACTTGCCTTTTTGAGAAATTGAACCTAGGAGAGTTGAAACCAATTAGCATGCATTTAGTGTTTGCCGACAGATCTGTTAAACTACCTAGGGGAATAATAGAAAACGTGGTTGTCCGTTGTGGTCCTTTTACTATTCTGACTGACTTTGTTGTCATGGATACTCGAGAGGAAGATGTCACTCTTCTCCTAGGCCGACCATTCATGGCAACAGCCGGCATTACCATTAATGTCCCGAATGGCTCGTTGACATTAAGGGTCGGCAAGGACACCATGACATTCCGCCTCAAGGACGGTATGCAAGTCCCAGTCAAAGAAGAGATGCATTGTTTATCTGTTGAAGCTGTGGAGTTGGCTTCGGTCAACTCTAGTTCTAATGAAAAATCTGGAGTTTCTTTAGAAATTTGCTTGCCAGGTGTCGGACAGGTCCCTAATCTGAAGAATGAGCTGCCGGCACAAAAGCCGAGAAAGAAGGAGGATCCAACGGCGTCCCCTCATGAATCACAAAACGTTAAAGATCCTGACGAGATAAAGAAGGAGAATAAAGAGAAGACGAAGGCGGTTTGGAAGCCGATTGCTCAGCCCCCATCTACCGAGCCACCGGAGAAGAATGATCCTCTGAAGGACGTTTCTTCGAAAGAACTGTTCGGGCCATTCAAAATTTCCGGTCACCTTCCCGATGGACGAACCAAGCTAATTCACGCACACGAGAAGAAGTTCACACTTGCCGGAGGATCCCCAAGGCCATATTTCATGAACTTCGACTCGGGCCTAAGAGAAATTCTGAGTTGGGATGTCTCTTGATCGCCGTCCAGGTATCGTCCGGCTCAAGGACGTTAAGCAAGAGCGCTTCGTGGGAGACAACCCACGGCTGGAGTCCATTTTTGAATTTTTGAGTCAGTCTTTTCGTCGTTCGAATCAGGTTCGGGGGAGCCAAAGTGTCAGTTTAATTTCCTTTCGTTTTGATTTGTTTCGGTTTGGTTTTTTTTTAAAAAGGGGTTTTTAAATAGTTTTTCGGTGAGAATTCAAACTTCTCGCCGAAATCAATCTCAAATTTTGAAACAGTGAACTTCTGTTTTATTTTTGCCTATTTTCGAAGATGTTTTCGGCGAAAAATTCTAAAGTTTTCGTCGAAAACTTGTGTTTTTTTAAAATCAGTTTCCTTTTTTTCGGTCCGATTCCAACGCATACTTGATCGTCCAAATCGGAGCTCTGTAGCTCCGGTTATCCCCGAAACAAGTTTTTCACGTTTTTGGCCAACTTCGTCGCTTTCCGTCCATTTTCTTGAGTCGTGTCTAAAAGGTTAGTTGTTGGGTTTTCAATTTCGAATATTTTGACATGTTGATTATTGAATTTCGACGAGTATAATTCCGGTTTACCTCGTTTTTGCGTGGCTGCTGTTTCGGTGTGATTTTTTCTGATCTAATTGAACTTAGACGATCTAGATTGCTCTAAGAGTGTTGTGCCGTGAATTTGAAAAAAAAAAGTGTCAAAATTTTTCAAAATTCCCCTAAACCGTCTTTGTTCGACTTTTATTCTGTGTGGATCCGGGACACTTGTCCCGGTATCCTTTTGATCTTTTTGTTGTTTTTGTTTTGTAGGAACTCGAGTAGCTACTTCGCTCCGCTCCGGGCTATCCGTGCTCATCCCCTACACCGACCATCTCATTCCAGGTTCTTCGTATCTCTCTACTCTAGTTTAGTCCTGTGAGGACACAGGACGGTTTAAGTGTGGGGTAGGATGCTAGAGAACCTTGTATGAACTAGATTGCCCTTGATTGTGTTTTTGTGTGCCTCGTGATTCCTGTCCAGTCTCTCTAGCATTAGAATGGCTCAGTTCTTGATTTTTAATGTTAAGTTGCTGTTCAATCTGTCATAATGATGCTTAGACTGCTTAACCTAGAACCTGAAAACCAACGTGTATATTTTGATGCTTAGATTGCTTAGACTGCTTACCAGGCAATTTAGCATGTAATCTAAATTTAGCATCTCCCAAGGTTGTGGACTTCAATCCAAGCTAAAATGATACTTCAATCCAAGCTAAGGCTTTTAACAATGTGGTGAAAGGAATCTTGTCTAAAATGATAGAAGACAACCCAAGAGAATGACATATGTTGTTATCAAAGGCCTTATGGCCATACAGGATGTCACCACGAAGTAGCACCAAGGTGACACCGTTTGCTTTAATGTATGGCCATAAAGCCTTCCTACCTGTTGAAGTGACTGTTAAGTCACTACGGTATCTGCATCAACATGAGATGACTCCCTCTGAATAGTATGAGTCAATGATGTTGGAACTATATCACCTTGATAAGGTACAACTCAAGGCATTGGACAACATACATATACAAAATGAAAGGGGTGCATGTGCTTACAATAAAAAAGTCAAGCACAAGTCATTTGAAGATGGAGAATTAGTTTGGAAAGTTCACCTTCCTATTGGTGATAGAGATCCTAAGTTTGGCAAATGGTCGCCGAATTGGCGTGGACCTTTCATTATCCATGATACTTGTCCCAATGGAGCATATCCGTTGAAGGAACTCGATGGGGGTGTTACAAGAACGTCTTATCAATGGAAAGTATCTGAAGCCTTACGTTCCCTCTTTGTGGGACGTTAAAGGTTATCAATTTTGAAACCAAGGTGGTGCCCCATGCCATAGCTCACTCATATTGGCATTGGTGTTGGGTCAATGGTCCTAATGAAGAGTCAAGAGACTACTGTGGATGAAGGAACTTCGTATCCTACTCCTTAAAGAATGGCATGATGTATCAAGCAATGAGGGTATAAAAAAACCTCAATTAACTTGATATCAACAACTTAGTACACAATTCTTGTGCACTAAGTTGTTGGGGGGAGGTGTTAACTTTTTTGGTACCTTATGTTTGACCGAAATTTCATTTTGGTACACTACGTTACAAAAGTTACAATTTAGGATATTTCAAAACGGTATTTCCGTCAAACTCCATCCAAAATTTCCGTTAAATGCTGACGTGGCAGCTGAGTCACACATCCCAGTCACCAAAAATATTAATAAATAATTTGTATTAATTTAATATTATAATTAAATTTTTTGAATTAAAATAATTGCATTTTAAATTAAAATAATTTTATTTTAAATTAAAATAATTTTATTTTAAATTAAAATAATTATTTTTAGAAAAAATAATTTCTAAACCTCTCTTTCTCCTCCCTCCACCTCCTCCTCTCCCCCTCCCACCTCCGACCGTTCTCCCTTCTCCCCTCCACCTTCGGTCGTTCTCTCTCCTCCTCCTACCTTCCACCATCCTCCCTCTCCATTCCCCTCCTTCTCCTTCTCCTTCTCCTTCTTCTCTCCACCTCCACCTCCCCCTCCCCCTCCTCTCCCTCCCTCCTCCTATTCCTCATCGAAATAAAAAGTATTGAAATGTTTAGATTTACAACAAACACTACAACAGATCAAGAATATAGTCGCAGGCGCGACCACATTTAGTCGCGGGCAGGCCTGCGACTAAGGTTGTATTTAGTCGCAGGTGCGGCCTGCGACTAAGAACGGGCCGCCTGCGACTAAAGTCGCTGCGACAAAGCCCAACGCTTAGTCGCAGGCTTTTTCTTAGTCGCAGGCGCCTGCGACTAACTTCAAATTAAAATTTAAAAAAAATTGGATCATCAAAATCTAAAATTAAAATCCGATGTATACTGCTGCATAATATTCTCATATAATCAACACAATAATGATGTGATGATGAACTAATTGAAACCAAACCCATGAGAACTACTAGAGGATGCGTACAAAGATAGATGATGATGATAATTGATAATGAAAAAAATGAGATTCATTATACAAAAACAAGAGGTGGTCTCCAAGACATCGGTTATGGTTGTGTTCCCAAAGTCGTGCTCCTCGATCCGAGCTAGGGAGACAGGACTTCGCTTAGGAAAAAACGAGAGGTGGTCGGAGACATCATCTCCTATAGAATTAGAAGAAGAAATTTCAGAAATAAATATGCTCGTTCCAATGGAAGAAAACGAGAGGAAACGCGAGAAATGAGAGAAAACGAGAGGAATCAAGAGAAAATGATAGAAAACATGAATTCTGATGACTCGGATGGGGAGGTCATGCAATTTGTTAGTCGCAGGCCGCCTGCGACTAAGAATGGTCATAGTTGCAGGCCCTATGCTTTGTCGCAGGCGCCTGCGCCTAAGTTAGTCGCAGGCCCATTTTTAGTCGCAGGCGCCTGCGACTAAGCCCATCTTTAGTCGCAGGCGCCTGCGACTAACTTAGTCGCAGGCGTCAAATCAGCTTGCGACTAAATATCCACATTGTTGTAGTGAAAAAGTACCAAAATGAAAAAGTTGTGAAACGTTTAGTACTAAAATGTTTAGATCTAGATTTTCGATTGAAGATTTTCATGGAGGAAGAATACAAATGAGGAGGAAGGAGGAGGAGGAGGAGAAGGGAGAGGGAGGAGGGTGAAGGAGGAGAGACAAGAGGCAAAGGAAAAGGTGGGAGGAGGAAGTTGAGAGGAAGAAGGGGGGAGGAGGAGGAGGTGGAGGGGTGAAGGAGGAGGAGGGAGGACGGTCGAAAGTAGTGGGGGGAAGAGGAGGGAGGAGAGAAGATGGTCGGAGGTAGAGGGGAGGAGGGAAGACGGTCGGAGGTGGAGGGGCGGAGGGAAGACAGTCGGAGGTGGGGGGAGGAGGAGGTGGAGGGGTTAGAAAATATTTTTTTTTAAATAATAATTATTTTAATTGAAAAAAATTATAATATTAAATTATTATTTTATTATTATTTTAGCTGACCGGGATGTGTGACTTAGCTACCACATCATCACTTAACGGAAAATTTGGATGGAGTTGGACGGAAATACCATTTCGAAATTTCCTGAAACGATCATGACTGAATTGTAACTTTTGTAACGTAGTGTACCAAAATGGATTTTGGCCAAACGTAAGGTACCAAAAAAGTTAACACCTCTGCTGGGGGGGCATTTGTTTACACCAAAAAAATATTTGAGCAAATACCATAATAAAAAAATACAAGAAATCAAATGACTTTATTACGCCATTAATTGCCTTAATTAAACTCCATAAATCGAGCCATGACGTCATCTTTTCGGCCAATTTTCGTGCTAATTCTATCTAGTGTAGTATTTTGGCCATAACTCTTCCATCTGAACTCCGATTGATGCAAGGCCGACGGTGATGGAAATATAATTTCTTTATCTTTTCATCCATATGTAGTGACAAACCCAGTTCCACTAGACAAGTGATATATGACCTCTACAAGATGACGTCCAGAATACCACATCGCAGATTTGTGAAGGTTTGAATGACATTATTAAGCTTTGATAATTCTATTAAATTAAAAGGATTAAGTGAGGCTATGAATTTACTATTTTGGCATAACATATCCTCTCCATGGGGAAGCCTACCCAACGAAGAGGAAGGATCTCCATCAAGGTGGAAGCCTCCCCAACGTAGAGGAAGGCTCCCCATCGAAAAGGGAACCCTCCTCATCAAGGAGGAAGTGATGTGAACCACGGTCGGCTACGCTCTGTGACCCTAACCACCGCAAGTTGATCTCCTAGCAACAAGTCGAACCTATGAAACCAAGGCGGAGAAGTACTTGGACCCACTATCACGCGAAGTCTAGGAACCCTAAGTGTCCGTCGAGGGCGCCACACCGATGGGAGAATACCCAAGATGATAAGCCAGTCTAGACGACGATCAATTTCATGAAAGTCGAAAAGAAGATTGCAAATCCTTGCAAGAAGAAAACCGAAGTTTAAGTGGTTATTAATTTCAAAGGTGTCTTACAATGAGGCGTGTAAGCCTCTATTTATAGGTGAGGGTGGAGAACAGGCTCTCCAATTCCTCCTAGGACTCTAACTCCTAAAAGAGTAAATTACTAATAAAGAAAACAAAAGAGTCCTAAACAAACTACTAAACAGGACTTATAATAATCCTAAAATAATCTAAGGAATTAAAATTCGTACTCCTATTCCTATAAGGGGAAGACTCCTACCTAGACAAGAACTCTAGACTAGGTTGAAAAGTTCCTAAAAAAATAGCTAGACGGGTTCTGGAAGATTCAGCCAAATAAGTACCAAATAAATTCGGAAAATTAAGCCCTTTGGTATATCACTAGTAAACTCCATGAGCTTCAACTTTCATGTTGGACATCAGCCCAAATTCTGTCTCCAAGTAGCCCAAATTCGTCAATATTTGTCAGACTAGGAATCTGTCCAAAATCGGGAAATCCTAGCTTGAATAGGATTTCCTGTTCGGATGTCCTTGGCATCTTCCCTTCGTGTCCCACATCACGGATGGTTGGTCATCCTTCCTCGGATCAGGCTCAGGTGGTGGCCTGGTCTTGGATCCTAGCATTGGCTTCCTCGGATCAGCATCCGTGCTCCGCTCTTTGATGCTTCGGTCCAGCATCACTCTGCCTTGGTCATGTCCTTCGTGCCCTCATTGCGTCCTTCTCTGAATCTAACTTGGCATGGTGGAGGTTTGTCCGTGGGAACTATGAAATCCTTAGGGCTGAAGGATTTCTGAAAAGCACGACTGGATTTTTGGCTCGGTCCTAAGTGCTCCTCATACGGGCCTTGGCTATGGGCGTGCGCCTGTGTTGGTGTCGGCTCCGAGCCTTTGGCTTCTTTGGGCATGAGCTTGGTCTCCTTGGCCTGGCTGAGGATCAGCATCCTCTTAGGGGTGTCTTCTAGCTCCGGGGCTTCGGCTCTCCTGGGCTCCGGGTGCGGTGCTGGCATCAGCGCCTGGCTGGGCGCTGGCGTTGGCCTAGGGCCGGTGCAGTCTCAGCCTGACATCAGTGCGGGGGCCATATCGGCATCATCATCCAGACTTGATGCTGGGACTCCTAGCATGGGGTCTTTCCCTTCCAGCAAGGGAAATCCTCTCTGGTTTTCTTCATAAGTTCCGCCATCCCATGTTAACATGGGGAAGTTCGGGGGTGGGGGCATGGTCGCTTCAGCCCTCGTGAATTGGGACTCGTCAGGAAGGCTCCCCATCATGGAGCAAGGCCTCCCATCAAAGTGGGAAGCCTCCCATCAAAGAGGAGGGCACCCCATCAAAGAGGAGGACACCCCATCGAAGAGGGAAGCCTACATCCCCATCAATGAGGAGGGAACCCCGTCGAAGAGGGAAGCCTGCCTCCCCATCAGAGAGGGAAGCCTCCCCATCCAGGAGGAAGGCTCTCATGCCACCATCGAAGAGGGAAGACTCCCCATCAACGAGGAAGACCTTCTCATCAAGTGAGAAGGAGGGAAGCCTCCTCATCAAGAGGGAAACCCTAAGGACGACTCCATGGTGATGATATTACCATGACGGCCTGCTCACTAAGGGGGAATCTAAGATCGACTCCATGATGATGATGTCATCATATCGACCTCCTCGCCAAGAGGAAAGCAAAACCCTAAGGACCAACTTAGCCATATCAAACCCTAAGGTATCTTCATGAAGCCACCAACGTCTACTCAACCAAGGTTGTTGAAGAGAGGAAACTGCCACCACCATGATGATAGCCACGTTCAATAGATAGGAAGTAACCTCCATGGCAGTTACTTCCTCCACTTGTAGTTACCACTCATATTTTCCTATAACTATGAGAGGTATTCGATAGAGACAAGCCGCACAACCACACAAGCAGACACTCTGCCCAAATTTCTACTTTTCTCTGCAATTTCAATTCCAGTAGCCATAGTTGTCTTTTCTTTTGGAGCTCTCTCAGAACCTCCATAGGAGTAGCAATATCAACAGTAGTAGACGTAGCCTAAAAACATCAAACACCCTTGTTCGAACATTGTTTGGAGAGGTGTGAACTATTTAATTAATCCTTCTTTCAAGACCCATTAAATCGAGGGCAATTGGGTCAATTCACCCTTAAAGCAACTTAACACCTATTACTGCAATATCATAACACCAAAAAAGTTATCTTGCTAATTGGACTACTAATATCTCCCTAATCTCAATCCCCCTACGTATCATTTACCCAGACGATCCCTAAAAGATTTTTGAGGGATGTATAAGAGCACAAAGCGACAACAAGGGAGTTGAATGAGAATAACCCATTTCCATACTCCCAGTCAAAAATTAATATCAATGCTCCACTTAAAACGCGCACACAATAACACACACACCGAGGGAGAACAGACTCGATCCCCCGTCTGTCTTCGTAATTTCCTTCTCCCTGGAAGAAAAAATATTAGCCAGGGACTGCTTCAGCTTGAGTTTTTTTTTTTACATTTGAAACGAAAAACCTTTTCAGTAAGAGATCTCCAAGTCTTGGATTCGTTCAACCATGGCTCAGCCCCTTGTAAAGAAAGACGATGATCGCGACGACGAAGGTACCGTCCTTTATCTCCCATTTCCCCTGGCTGGTAGCTCCTCGTGTTCTTCGATTTCTATTATGTTGCGGCTGTTCTACGGTGTCGAATCAGCCTCTGGATTATGTCCTCAATGTTTAATTGGATCCTCCTTATCCTCAGATCTTAGCTTACTCGCGTCAGATCACTGACTGATGTCTAGATCTGATGCTATTTCGCCTAGTCTAGTGTGGCTTGCAACTCTGGCGCTCTTTTAGGTTTCGAATTTTAGAGTGCTCGGCTTCTACCTTCCTTCTTCTCAGTTCGGCTTTCAGTTTGATCTGGTTGCTATAGGCTCATTTCCGTTTATGCAAATTGAGAGCTTCATTCTGTGCAATGTGAATTAGCTTCTGCTGTAAATCTGTTTCAACTTTGGTAAATGTAATGCCATACGTTTTATTTGATGTCTGGAAATGACATTCAGATGTCAATCGGGCCTTAACTATAATTGGTGGTACTTTAGTGTCTTAGGATCATATCATTTCTGCTGACGAGCTATCTCCATATAACAATTTAGAATTACCAGGATTGGTGGTTTATCAAATTCAATATGTCCTGAGATTTATTGTTTCAAATTTCTGGATTTCTGAGCAATGAGTCTCTTAGAAGCTCTTTTTTATCTGGAATGAGTTAACGATAACCTTTTGATTTGTATTGAACAGCTGAATACTCTCCGTTCTTGGGTATAGAGAAGGGTGCTGTGCTTCAGGAAGCAAGGGTTTTCAATGACCCTCAGCTAGATCCAAGAAGATGCTCCCAGGTTTTTGCATTAGCCACGTTATTTTCCATGGTTTTTATTTCAGGAGTACTATTGTGTATGTTTCTTAATTGCTTTCTTCCTCAATGACAGGTTATCACGAAGCTACTTTATCTTCTTAACCAAGGAGAAAGCTTCACCAAGGTCTTACATTTTTTCTTCAAATAATGTAATCTTGACCGTCTCATTACCAATGTGCCTTATCTGAACATTTTCTTGTGATATCTCTGCAGGTTGAAGCCACAGAAGTTTTCTTTTCCGTAACAAAGCTATTTCAATCAAAAGACGTTGGCCTTAGAAGGATGCTTTATTTAATGATAAAAGAATTGTCTCCATCATCAGATGAGGTTATCAATATAGTCTGCATTAAGTTCCCAACTTCAGTTCTTTCGAATTTCTTTTCTTTCTTCTGCTTCTTATTGGTCTTACAAAGAGATACTGACAGTGTGAACATTTTTTTTGGGGAGAAGGTTATTATCGTAACGAGTTCCCTCATGAAGGACATGAATAGCAAGACTGATATGTATCGGGCGAATGCTATACGTGTACTTTGTCGGATAACAGATGGGGTTCTACTGACTCAGATTGAGCGTTATCTGAAGCAAGCAATTGTTGACAAAAACCCAGTAGTTGCTAGTGCTGCCCTCGTCAGTGGAATCCATTTGCTCCAGGTACTGGTGAATTTTCTGATTATGGTATAGTTTTTTTTCCTTGTGAATTATCTTTTGTTTTCTGATTAGGTGAACATGTATGTTTTCCTCGTTGATAGACAAATCCAGAGGTAGTGAAACGGTGGAGTAATGAGGTTCAAGAGGCTGTACAGTCGAGGGCTGCCCTTGTACAGTTTCATGCTCTGGCTTTGCTCCATCAGGTACCCTGAATTCCAAGTTGGTGGATTTTATTCTTAACTTTATAGATTATGCTGAGAATTCTGGATGAAGAGTGTATGTGGTTTGTTTATTTGTTTATGGATGTTATTTACCTCGAATACTTGCTATTTATCTTTCATGTTGTGACACGGGATGTATTATTTGTAAAGATATCTTAAAATTCACATTTGTATGGAAGATTGTGCTAGAAAGTGAAATAGAAATACTGAGATTGACTTCTCTTGATTACATTTTGTTGAAATACCCCCTACCCCATGTATGTAAGATTGCATAATTTTGGACTTTTGGTGCATTTTTTATAGGTTTCTCTATTTCAAATACCCTCAAGTATCCGTGAACAATGATACATATATATATATATTCTCAATTGCATGCTCTTGCAAATAGTGCTCTCCCAAATAATGTAACCAAATGAAATGAAATGTAATTTCCCTTAAAAGGTACAGTGATCAATAGTTTGTTTATGATGAAAACGTAATTTTTTTTGTGCTCTTGATTTGAAATATACAGATACGTCAAAATGATCGTCTTGCTGTTAGCAAATTGGTTACCAGTTTGACCAGGGGAACTGTTCGTTCACCATTGGCTCAATGTCTTTTGATACGGTACACCAGTCAGGTTCGTCTCTCTCATGGAATGTTTCAGTGGCACTTATGAATCTCATGGTGCAGCAATAAGAATGGATGTATGTATTATTTTCCAGGTTATTCGTGAGTCTGCTTCCAACTTGCAAACAGGAGATCGCCCGTTTTATGATTTTCTCGAAGGTTGTCTTCGCCACAAGGCAGAGATGGTCATTTTTGAGGCTGCTAGAGCAATCACAGAGCTTACTGGCGTGACGAGTCGAGAATTGACTCCAGCAATTACTGTGCTTCAGCTCTTTTTAAGCTCTTCCAAGCCAATATTGAGATTTGCTGCTGTCCGGACCTTGAACAAGGTTGATATTTCTCCGAGTTAATTTTCTCTGCAATATACCTAATTTAGGAGAACATGTTTCTGTAACATTTATGCTGTAGTAAACAGTAGTGCACGAGGCATGGTTGTTGGCTTTCTTTTTTACGTCACTTGGACATTGTATCGTGCATTGGCATTGCTGAAATTGGATTGGCCAATTGATATACTTCAGTGATGATAAACTCTTGTGTAACAGGTTGCAATGACCCATCCAATGGCTGTTACCAACTGCAACATAGATATGGAGAGTTTAATATCTGACCAGAACAGAAGTATTGCCACACTTGCAATCACCACACTGCTGAAGACAGGAAACGAATCGAGTGTAGATCGTTTGATGAAGCAGATTACGAATTTCATGTCTGACATTGCTGATGAATTCAAAATTGTTGTAGTGGAAGCTATCAGGTCTTTGTGCTTGAAGTACCCTTTGAAGTACCGGGCACTGTGAGTATTTTCACCCTACATGTACTCTTCATTGTGATTGATTTCTGCAAGTTATAAAACTAACCTTGCCTAATTTGTAAACTAACTGTGAGATTACCCATGGACCTTGTTTTATTAAGGATGAACTTCCTAAGCAACATTTTGAGGGAAGAAGGTGGTTTCGAGTATAAGAAGGCCATTGTGGATTCTATTGTGATCCTTATCAGAGATATACCTGATGCAAAGGAAAGTGGATTGCTTCATTTGTGCGAGTTTATTGAAGACTGTGAATTTACCTATCTGTCTACTCAGGTAGCCTTTGGTGTTGGTTAGTTTGGTTCTATCTATACTCAGTCTGTTTGTCTGAATATCTGATTATTACAGTATCTATTTTCGTGTTTGCTTAGATACTTCATTTTCTTGGGATTGAGGGACCTAAGACTAGAGATCCCAGTAAATACATTCGCTATATTTACAACCGTGTGCATCTTGAGAATGCTACTGTTAGGGCAGCTGCTGTTAGCACGTTGGCAAAGTTTGGTGCAATGGTTGACTCGTTGAAGGTACAGTGTGTTGGTCTTTACAGTGACTAGGTTGTGTAGTTCAGTAATTGGTGTGTTTCAACTTGAATATGTTTTCTCTACTTATCATTGACTAGAGTTCGTTTACCCCTGAATCTTTATTTTGCAGCCTCGTATTTTTGTTCTGTTGAGACGATGTTTATTTGATAGTGATGATGAGGTAAACAGTCTCTTCTTCTCCTTTTATCTGTCATATTGTCTTACCTTACCTTTTACATTTTAATCTGTCCTACTTGTTTTACAGGTTCGTGATCGTGCGACCCTTTATCTTAATACACTTGGTGGTGATGGAGAAGTTGTTGAAACTGATAAAGATGTGAAAGATTTTCTCTTTGGAGCCCTAGATATCCCGTTGGTGAACCTCGAGACAAGTTTGAGAAATTATGTAAGTCTATCTGCTGGCAGTCTCTTGCATAGTAGCCAGCAATTGCTTATAGTCTGATATGTTTGGTGTTATCACAGGATACTTCAGAAGAATCTTTTGATATTAACTCTGTTCCAAGAGAAGTGAAGTCTCAGCCACTTGCAGATAAGAAAGCTCCAGGAAAAAATCAGCCCACTGGATTGGGGGCTCCACCAGCAGGCCCCCCTTCAACAGTGGATGCTTATGAAAAACTTCTTTCTTCAATTCCAGAGCTTGCTCCTTTCGGAAAACCTTTCAAGGTGCTGTGTGTAGCTTCTTATTTGAACGCTTAGCTGCAGCTTTCCTTTCACAAATAAGTTGTTTACGGTTCTCTGGTTTTCTACCTTGTTGTCACCAGTCCTCAGTACCTACGGAGCTTACAGAGGCAGAGACAGAATATGCTGTTAATGTGGTGAAGCACATTTTTGATGGCCATGTCGTGTTCCAATATAACTGCACCAACACAATTCCAGAGCAGCTACTCGAAGATGTAACTATTTTGTGGCTGGAATACAAGCGCTCTTTTGGTTTAGATGGACAAAGTGGAGTCGTTTGTAATAATACACTTTGGTTTGTTTTGTATTCTTTTCAGGTATCAGTGGTTGTTGATTTCTCTGAGGCAGAGGAATTCACCTTTGTATTATCCAAGTCTTTGAAGGCACTTCCGTATGATGTTCCTGGTCAAACATTTGTTGTATTTGAAAAGCCAGAGGGAGTACCGGCAGTTGGGAAGTTTTCTAACACGCTGAGATTCATTGTGAAAGAGGTAAAAACAAGATGGCTGGGTGGGGTACCATATACCATTACTGTCTTTGCTTAATCTTCAAAGTTGTTGGGGGGTTTAAGGAACTGGTAATCACTAATCTGTACTGTTGACTTTAAAATGTGGGACTTGTACAGGTGGATCCAAGTAGTGGGGAAGCAGACGAAGATGGAGTTGAGGATGAGTACCAATTGGAGGAGATGGAAGTTGTGTCTGCAGATTATATGCAGAAAGTTGGAGTGTCCAACTTTAGGAATGCGTGGGAAAGTTTGGATGATGAACTTGAGCGTGTGGATGAATATGGACTTGGTCCAAGGGAGAACTTGGCTGAAGCTGTGAATGCGGTCATCACTCTTCTTGGAATGCAGCCTTGTGAGGTATTATTGTATTTTTATCTTTATAGTATAAGTATAGGGTAAAAAAAAATACTGGCGGTCATCTAAGTATGGGTCATGTAACAGCATGGTCACCTAACTATATTTTGTAACAGCATGGTCACCTAAGTTTGTAAATCATAACTGACATGCATCTCCGACGATTTTTCACCGAATTTCTTGTGAATTTGCTGGCTCAGAGGGCAACATCAGCCAACAAAATAATATTGTTAACATGGAGAAGATGGAATAAAAATATTTTGTTCCTTATGTGATCCTCTGAGCTGACAAATTTACTGAAAATTCGGTAAAAATCGATGAAGATGCCTATCGGTTACGATTTACAAACTTAGGTGACCACGCTGTTACAAAACATAGTTAGGTGACTGTGCTGTTACATGACCCATACTTAAGTGACCGCCAATGTTTTTGACCCTATAAGTATATAAGTATAGAAATCTGATGAATGATAAAATAAAATGGTGGAAAATGCAGGGAACGGAGGTAGTTGCAAGCAATTCAAGATCGCACACAAGTCTGTTATCTGGTGTGTTCATAGGGAATGTGAAGGTTCTTGCGAGGTTACAATTTGGGATGAACGGCCCAAGGGAAGTAGCGATGAAACTAGCTGTAAAATCTGAGGATATAACAGTGAGTGATGCGATTCATGAAATTGTTGCGAGCGGTTAAGAATAGCATAATGCTTAGTTGGTAGGAGAGGTCGGAAAAAGCAAAGCAAGCAAGCAAGAAGCTGTGTGTAATATTGTGATTTTGCAACTGAAATTTACCAATGTATTTTTTTTATTATTTTCCTCGAATTAATTGTCATTGTACGGTAGGATTCTTTGTGGGCAGTAGAAGAACTCATTTTATCGGTTGTTCAAGTGGATGAATTTTGTCAACTATTGATTTTGGTATTTTGTTATTTTGATAACAAAGCCTACCACTGAGTCGATTTCAACTATTGAATCTTCACTGAAATATTCCAAGGTTGGTGTATACAGTATCCTGAATAACCTCGGTTTTCTCTTACCATGACTTGTAATCTCGGTCTTTTTGGGGTTGGCAGATCATCATGTTGTTACATGGTCGGTCGGGTTGGGATGACAAATTGCTTTCCGTATTGGAATGAGGATGGATGGTTACATGGGGTCCTCGTCCAAGTTACCCCATTCTTCAACAATTCTATGCCCAACCACCCCAAATACAAACTGAACCGGATGTTGATCTTCAAGGTGCTGAAATTATTCCATCATCTTCAGAAGACACAAAAACAACTCATTTGGGGGCGGTCCACAAAGATACCATAATGTCGTAGGTCATGAAATTCGAAGGATCATTCTACATACATGCAGCATAAACTATAGGGTAAGCATATAAATGATGATTATGCAAATATTGGGTCCCACTTCAAGCGTGACCTTGTTCAATCAAGAATCTTGTGTTTTGCCTGTGAGTTATAATTATGTGAAAGAGCAATAGTTTTGTATGTATCTAATGCTTTGATTCTGCCAATCCATAGAGTACCCACTTTCCCCCCCCCCCTGGAAGAAGAAACTGGATGGCCTTTGAGATGAAATTTTTGGGTAATGAAATGAACAGCTGGACTTGACTGCAGGATTTGAGGTGAAATTTTATGAAGAATTTAGTAGAACTCGCTGGATTGGGAAACTCTGTAATTTAAATGAACTGGTGAGTTGAATGGAGGAGTTTAGGCGCCCAATGAACATTCCAACACTTGAACTTCTTCTTCTTACACCCTCCTCTTCCTAATTTCCAGGGGTGCAAAAGTTGTTGCCAAGAAACCTATCTTGCCTACGTATGATAAGTTTCACAAAGAGCTGCAATTGTTGTGTATCCAGGTTGGTTGCTGCAAATTACATGTTCTTTAATGTGGAAGTTTGGCTTAGAAATTACATGTTCAAGAGTGGAATCTGAATATTCGTCAGGCTATTATGATTGGTATCCACCTTTCAGAGGCTTTGCAATATCTTCATGGCCTTGGAATAGGGATGTGAAATTTGCAAACATGCTTCTGGATGAGAACCTTTATTCTCACCTTACTGGCTTTGGCCTATCATAATACAAGAAGAATCTTGCGCAAGTCACTGTAGAAAACTAGATATCTTCATAAAAAGAAAATGGTTGGTACACTTATTTATATCAATGAGCTTTTCACTGGGTATAATCATTCTTGTGCGGAGGCTCAAACCCACACTATCTTGGAAATGAACTATACAGAGCAGCAACTTACAGCTACTCTAGTGTAGTATCTGGTTAACTGATGAGACCTACTCTTGCAACTTCTGAGTCAGGTACACCACCAAATCTGCTTTTTTTTTTATACAAAGATGTTGGGATGACAATCCCAATCGCAGACCTTCTTTCAGTGACATGGTTTTAGAGTTAAGACACAATGATAAGGCAGGAACTGATTCTGTACAACTATTTTGATTTTTCCTTTGATCAACAATCATGGATACTGCAAAAAGAACTGGAATGAACCAAGAAGAGATATTAACTGGGTGAAAGAGTGATAAAGAAAACCTCTTTTTTCGGGCACTTGAGGTTTAAGCAGTTGGTTTGATTCCATAACCAGTTTGGTGGAGTATGATCCAGTACTTTCTTGCACATCTTTTTGCTTCTCGTGGAAGAAGATACTCACTTTATGATGCCCAACTTCTACAATGAAAATTCCATCCATGCTTTTGGTATCTTTGATGGTCCTAGAGATGGAGCAGCAACTGAATTTTCAGCTATGCTATTTGCAATTATCCCTATAGATGGATTGACCAAGTCATTCATTACAAGATGGCCAACCTTTTTATCAGAAATCATCTATTGCAAATTCTTGAACCAAAAACTTACTAACACAACTTTAAATTCTCTTCACTAGAATTTTAGAAACAAAACCCAACATGAGATGAAAGGATCATTCAACTTATATAGGGGACCATCTGATACTTCATCAAACAGTAGTCATTTTATACATTTTAGAGTTTCAATGCTATCAATAAAGAGTTCGTTATATACGAATCCCAAAAAAGCACCATAATCTTGAGGGATACACCCTAAACAGGTTCCCATCTAGGACCCCATAGACAAAAAGGCTTTGTCCAAAAGGCAGAAAGGCAACCAAAGAATGTTGTCACATAATGGGAAATGAGCTTATAATTTCATCTACTGATAAGGATTTCAACATACGTGATTTCTAAGCATCATAATCCGAGAGATATACCCTAAATAGTTTCCATCTAGGACCCCATAGACAAAAAGGCTTATCCATGGGGCAGAAGGGCAACCAAATACTGCTTGACATATTGTATATATAGTACACCAGCTTAGGTTTCCAACACACTACCATACAGATTTCAGTATAACCGATTCCCAAACACAGATTTCAGTATAATTCACCCTCAGTCGGTTTCCTTCTAGGACCCCATAGACAAAAAGGCTTATCCATGGGGCAGAAGGGCAACCAAATACTGCTTGACATATTGTATATATAGTACACCAGCTTAGGTTTCCAACACACTACCATACATATTTCAGTATAACCGATTCCCAAACACAGATTTCAGTATAATTCACCCTCAGTCGGTTTCCTTCTAGGACCCCATAGACAAAAAGGCTTATCCATGGGGCAGAAGGGCAACCAAATACTGCTTGACATATTGTATAGTACACCAGCTTAGGTTTCCAACACTACCATACAGATTTCAGTATAAGCGATTCCCAAACACAGATTTCAGTATAATTCACCCTCAGTCGGTTCCCTTCTAGGACCCTATTGAAAAAATTCAGTGCAGAAGGACAACCAAAAGAACGGTCATAGTATATTGTAAAATAGCTTAGAATTTCACTTTCCCAAACAACAAATTTTGAACTTGATGAAGGCAACAAAAAAAAACGTCTAGAGAAAGGATCCTACCTAGGACCCTATGAAAATCTTATCCTAACATGCAAGGGGCTAGCCAATATGCTTTATATATTTGAAATACCGGCCTTGGTTTTTTGTTGCCAATGGAACATGAATTCTGTGACCCACAAGGAAACAACCCTTAGTAATGTTTGAATATGATCTTGCAACTCAAAGATGCATTATGATATCTGTTTATGTTGCATGCCCCTTGTTACTATATATATTTTGTCAATGTCTTGATGCAGACGATGTAGAACTGGGATTACTACCTACAGCAAACACTCAAGAGTCACCATGCCAAAATATTATTGATTGCAGGTATGTAGTAAAAGCAACAACTCTATTGAGTTTGTGTTCATGAACGCTACATGGACAGCAAATTCAGATGGAAGGAAATGTGAAACATTGATGAACCAACAAAAACAACAGTTCCATCAGTTAACACACATAAACATTGATCCTGATTTCTCATTTTCACAACTCTCAATATCAGTAATGTCTTATCATAACATGATTACAACTTAGCATTTTCTGTAATAAACTAAAGCTTTTGGAACAATGGAACTTACACTATCTGAACAATAATTCTGATACTGAATTATTTGATTCGAGAACAAGATGCGACTGTTGGCTGCCTCAAGATATCAATCTCCTGAAACTGAATTTCAGTTCTCCTTTATCATCATTAAAATTCACAGAAATAGTTTCATACAAGCCCAACATAACTCAAGATCCAAAGGGACAAAGGGGCAAACAAAGAGCAACCAAAATACCAGTCATTGTACCAGTTAAAATACCCTATAGACAAAATTCACGTCCAAGGGGCACAAGGGCAACCAAAATACCAGTCATTGTATTTGGTAAACCAGCTTAGGATTTCACTTTCCCATATAGCGAACTTTGAACTTGATGAAGGCAACATAAAACAGTCCAGAGAAAGGATCCCCTAGGACCCTATGGAAAGCTTATCCAAAAGGGCAGGGGGCTACCCAATATGCTTTATATATATATATATATTTGAAATACCGGTCTTGGTTTCTCAGTTATATCTTGCCAACAGAACATGACTTTTGTAATAAATAACTCACATCATCAAAGTTTGAAATACAAACAATGAAATAGCAGACGAATGGATCACCAATTACATAGAAAACAGTCATGACACACCAATCGAATGAAATTACTTCTAAAATATGTGGTCGTAAATCGTAATCTGTGAAAGAACCCAACAAGGAAACTGAAACCTTCCTCTTTCCCAACATCATGTAAATATTTCCAGGAAAAAAAACCATCAGTGAGAGGATATGAAGTACCATTAATAGCGTCATTCGTAAAGTTTGATGAATCGATAAAACTAGGAGATGGTAGAGGATTGAAATCTCCTTCTAAAATATGTGGTCGCAAATCGTAATATGTGAAAGAACCCAACAAGGAAACTGAAACCCTCCTCTTTCCCAACATCATGTAAATATTTCCAGGAAAAAAAAACCATCAGTGAGAGGATATGAAGTACCATTAATAGCGTCATTCGTGAAGTTTCATAAACCGATAAAACTAGGAGATGGTAGAGGATTGAAATCTCCTTCCTGTGGAAACCATTTTAAACCCTAATTATACAAAACTAAAGAAAAGAATTTCACATATACATCGAGGCTAGGGTTTCTGCACAATGAACAATAGCAACGTTCCCCAATATAAAAGTCTCAATCACAGACTTGATAATCAGAAACCCACGCGCGATTCCCTCGTTTCCAAGAAGATAACTTCCAAAAATATGAAGGAACCCATAAACCAAGAAGATAACCCACGCACGATTTCCAAAAATACGAAGATAACTTCCGATGAAATTCATAGGCGTATCCATCATCATAATTTCAATTGAGAAAGTAAAACTATCAGTAGAGGTGAAGGAAAGATGAATTACCGTTAATCATATCATGATTCGTAAGGTATGTGAGAGAGCAGAAGATTGATTTCTCCTCTACGAACAGAAACTGGCGAAACCCTCTACCCGAATAGAGAAGCAATATTGAGAGATGAGAAGCGGAGCAGAGCACAAACTTTCCCGGACATTAAACACAACAAAATATAATGAACTGAGAATATATATATACATACATATATTATAGAAGAAGCGGTGGGTGGAATTTTGTTACAGTTGTTGGGAATTAATTAATTATTAAAATTAAGACGCATAAGTGAAAACATTTTAGTGGGTTCAAGGCCCAAAGAAACCATTTGTCCATTCATCCATCCTAATTACTAGATATAGGTTGGGTCGGTTTGGATAGGTGTATTTGTATTTGGGATTTTGTATTTGGTACTTCAAATATTAAATACACCCTTGATTTTGAGCTTGTTAAATCATAAATTTGAAATACCTTTTAAAACCTAGTGATTTGAAATTCACATAAAGCATAATCAATTAATGGCTCATATCTCAAGGATAATTAAGAACAAATATACACAACTACTTTCTTTGCTAGATAGCATATTCAAACATAGAAACTTTGCCGACATATTTTTTTCCACCAAGAGTTCTGTCACAAGATTCCGTCGCCAATTTTTTTGCCGCCAAATTCTACCATTTAGGGCTTAGGGTTCTGCCGCCAATTTTTTCTCGCCAGATTCTACTGTTTAGGGTTTAGGTTTCCGTTGCCAAAAAATATCCGCCAAATTCTGCCGCTTAGGATTTAACCGCCGCCAAATATTTTCCGCTAGATTCTACCATTTAGGGTATAGGTTTTCACCGCCAAATTCCACTCTTTAAGGTTTAGGGTTCAACCACCATTTTTTTTGCGAAATTCCAATCTTTAGGGTTTAGGGTTCTGCTGCCAAATCTTTTCCGCCAGATTCTACCACATAGGGTTTAGGGTTTCGCCGCCAAATTTTTTCCATCAAATTCCACTATTTAGGGATTAGGGTTCCGCGTCTGTCGCCGATTTTTTCCGCCAAATTTCACTCTTTAGGGTTTAGGAATCCGCCGCAAGATTTTACCGTTTAGGGTTTTGTGATTTTAAAATACACACAAAATAACTTAACACCCAAACACATGAATTTCAATTACCAAATACAAATAAACCTATCCAAACGGACCCTTAGTCGGCCACATCAACGGACTCCCGCATCTCCAGCTTCTCATAAAACTCACTATTATTACCCTACACAAAAACTTTCAAATTAGTAGGGAATTAAATTTCAGAACGCACAAATAAGTAGTATAGATTAATTTTATCTCCTGCTCGAGAGGACACCCAAAGTAGCGTTCCAGGTTGTATACAATGGATCTGGATGCTCTTAAATCACAGTTGCAGTAGAATTCACTTCCTTCGTAAATAAACAAATTCTCCAGTCTCTTGAACTTGTGTATCTTGTTAACATGTGAGACTGAACAACGATAGTAATTATTAGTGCAAAAACATCAAATGAGCATAAATGAGCCAATTAGATGAATAGAACAGTAACTCTTTTCACTTGTTGCGGATAGAAGAAGTCATACTCCAAAATTGCAATAAGACAACAGTTGGGGAATGAACTCAGGGTTGAGAAAATGGTGTGGGGAAAATTGATGTTTGATGGGTATGTATACTGGAGGTGGGGTGCAGCTAGGGTTTCGGGGGGGCATCCAGCTAGTGCCTCACTGCTTGGTCCCTCTGAACCCTAACTCTCCATTAGGCAACCAGTGACGGGGAAAAATGGTCATCGCAGTGCTGACTAGCTGGCGGGATGCTAGTCTCCTGTCACATTTGTTCATCAGGCTTTTTGTAACAATGTGCCACGACGGTACATTTTTACGTAATTGTGACTGAAAATTTACATTTTTTTTTTTGTGTTGTAGCTCGTCATTTCTACGATTCCATTGGTTTGGACATAGAGGCTATTCCACACTCTCACCTAGGAGTCACTGACGCACTATCATTTCTACCTACTCTAGTGCTGGTCTAATAATCTAATCGGCTAGTCACAGCAAAATAATACTAACATATTCTCACAATAATACAGTTTAGTTTATACAAGCTTGTAAGTACCAACTTCCTTTTTCCATTTCTCATACCACAATAAGTCTTATAACAACATCATCCACCCCATCAACGTTCCTTCTTCTCTTCATAGCCAGGAATGCTGGAAGCCCACTCAGGACAGTACACTACTGCTACTCTGCTAATAGCCCACCTACTTTGCTACTTCAAACTCCCCCCATGATCCCCTGAGTGAATGTGGTTTAGTTCAACACCCGTTGCTTCTTTTCTTTGCCCTCATGCAACCCTCCTGTGCCCACCAAATGCCCAAATCTGAATAAATATATTCAACCACTTCAGATCACAACCATTAGAGCAACCAATCAACCATAACCATAAACTATTCCTGCTTGCAACAAGACATACCTTGAGGTTTGTATCCCAACTTCCAATGCATAACGCACTACCATCACCCAACAAACCCAAACAACTGATACGACCTTCATGTGAGTTTTGGAGTGACCCCAAGTTTAAAACAACCTAATCACATCACACAAACATTAGAGACTCAATGAAGGAAGGACACCATAACTAATAAACCTCTAGATCCTCCAACCCAATGTTCAAGAATTTACCTTTGCTAGTAGAGTATCCCACACATAACAGTCACCATTTGAGTAGCCAGCAATAAGAAGCCTTCCTGATATAGAGAATGCAATGGAGGTCACATGTGTTGTTTCGCTCTCACCTTGCTCTTGAGAGTACACTTGCAGCTGATGTCCAGTTCTGATGTCAAATAGCCTACACGTCCCATCATCATGACCAGTACCAAACCTATTACCATCTGGAAAGAACTTGACAGCATTCACATCTCCCTCATGCCCATAAAACGTACGTGAACCACGACTGGCAACACGAGTGTCCCATAACCGAGCAGTTCCATCACAAGAACCAGATACAAACATTCTCAAGTTTATTCCGTTAATCGAGACACTCAGAAGCAGCAGAAAAGATGTTATCATCAAACAAATACAGGTTTGTTGATATGAAGTAGAACAATCATAAAATTTCATGTTGTTATAAGAATGTCATCTAATGTAGATAATCATTTCAATTGATATAAAAGTTGAAACAACTAGAATAGACAGCTACCGATCAAAGGATTTTAATGAATAACATGTGAAAGAAAGACTAGCAGACAGCCATTCGTAGAAGGCGTAACTGACCTTAGTACATCAGCAGTGTGACCTGACTGAAATTCTCCTCCAAAAACAGAAGTTCTGAGACCAGTAGTGGTGTCCCATAACACGCACGTTTGATCACCTGAACTAGTTATGAGGTGAGTATCTTCATCAGGAACAAACTGACAACACGAAACATAACCCTTGTGTCCGCTAAGCATTTTTGAAACGGTCAAATTCCCATCTTTATCAGGTGGTGAATTCAGGTTGAAGATGGAGCAGACACTAAAACCACCACATGCAACATACTGTCCGGAGGGAGAGAAGGCACATGTCATGACCCATGCACAAGGAAGTTTGATAGCATGCGTTTTCTGACTCGTTAGAGTGATGAACCTAAGATCGTTGTTCGGGTTCAAACAAATAACTAACAAAGCTAACAAGCTAGGGTAGATCGTATTCCACGGGTCTTCTATGATTGACTACTCAAATAAGCTGGCAAATTACTCGGATTTAAGCACTTCGTGCGTGGTGTGAGTTCCACGACTTCTACTTCTAAGAAATGCAGAGAAATTAAAAATTTAAACTAAAGACAGAATGGAAATTGGTTAATTAAAACAGAGATGACAGACGAACTTAGACTTTGAATCCCCCTTCGTTCCCCAAAGCATTGGCAATCAACAGATCAGCGGATTTCGATTCTCATTCAATCAATTCTAAGACACCACCATAACTCCTTACCCTTAGGTTTAAGACCGGCGAACGTTCGCTCTATCCGTTCTAGCTACCAAGATTAATTAGTCGTCCGGGTACGGTCGCCTCTCGCAACGACTTAACTTAACTGGTGGAATTACTAACGATTATTGAGTTACTCTTGCAGTGGATTAACCCTAACCGGTTCCTACGAAAGGCACGCTCCAATTATAAGGTTAATTGTTCAATTTGATGTTCTAAAGTAAGGCGAGCGTTCGCTTCTATCCTTAGCTTAACAAGAATCTAATCTAGGTGATCAATCCAGATAAGAAACATGAACAATGAAAAACAAACCAAACATGAAAGAGAAACTGATTGAACTTCGAATCTAATCACCGCCGATCCGTGACCGCTTTAAAGCTCTGGGTCACTTAGAGTTCATCTAGTCTAAACTCTAAGAGTTTAGCTACACATATTCATCACAAAAGAATCAAAGACAAAGAAAGAGTTCATCATACAAAGGAGGAACAAAAAAGAATCTGAAAAACCTAATTAAGATGACTCCGACAGAACTTCGAGCTTCCGGTAGACTGCAATCCTAGCTCCGAGTCTTCGAGATGGAAGGGATGGCGTCACGATCTCTTTCCGGCTCTTCGGACTCTAACTCTTTGCTCCAGAACTCTTGAGAATCCTCAGAATTATGATTATGAAAAGTATTATGAGGTCTCCCTCTAGTATTGGGCCGCCGGTTAAGTATTTATACTTAACCCTAATTCAGCCAGATTTTGACTAATATTTTCGCCGAAAATATTGAAGAATTTTCGGCGAAAATTCCTTTGTAATTGGATGGTCCGCCGGCTGATTTCTCCTGTAAATTTCGGTCCAATAGTTTTCGGTCAAAAACTTAACATTTTCACCGAAAACTTCCTTCAGTCGGCATCAGTGATTTTGTGCTGATATTTTCGCCGAAAATGCTAGGGTATTTTTGGCAAAAATTCATTTGTAAACCGGGCAGGAATTGTTTCGACTTGATTGACTCCTTGGATCGATTCAGGTGCAATTCCTCGAGGTTCCAACGCCTTAGACACGTCCTTGGTTACTTTATTTGATGGCAAAAACCTGTGCTAACATAAAAACACTAGAAAACCATCAAATAGACCCGAAACGGGCCAAGGTAACACAAATGGCACGAGATAGGGCAATTGATTGAATATTCGTTATTCTACCCTAAAAACTATGTCTTAAGCAAGGAAATGTCGCTTAAATGAGGCTGATAATCACGTCAAATCGAGTGTCATCAAAATACCCCACACTTAAGCTTTTGCTTGTCCTCAAGCAAACTGAATAGAAACGCTCATGTTCACAAATGGTAAGATCGATTAAATTGGAGTTCAATCAAACACAATGAATTATTAGATAGATAGATCCTAGAACAAGAAACCTAACATGCATACAGATCAGCCAAACAACCTGGTCTCACTAATAAACTGCACACGACAAGTAGTAGCAACCAATTATGCACGAATTTGACCTGACCGACCAGACTCCTCACACAGGATATATTTAGTACAATGAGAACTCTCACTCTCTGTGTTTAAGGACGTGTTTCTGCTCTCAATCATTTTCTGTTACTGAATTCTGTCATAAGTTTGCAATTCAACCACATCTCCACCACTGTGATAACACGAGTAACTAGTCAAGAAGGACTTCCCTGCTAGGACTGTAACGAATTCTACACTACTTGGGTTTATGATGCGATGGATGATGGGAATGTATGATGATGGCTTTGTGCGGTGTAGCTTTGATAAAAGCGATTTTACCAAGGTCGTATTCCACGGGGTCCTCTCATAAACCAATACTCACACTTCTCATAGACGGTCTAGACATTTGAAATTGGTTTGGTTTGATTGAGAAATTCAGAAACAAAGGCAAAGAAATGCAATACTAGCAAAGATTAAGCAAGAAGAAAGGTAGTTCAAATCAAAGACAAAGGGGCTCTCTTGGTGGGTAGTTTCATCATGCTCAAGATGACCAATTGAACAAACAAGCTAATCAAGATCGAGTTTGCACTCGGATGACCATGCATTTCACTTCTATAGACTCAATGCACTCTCGTAGCACCAAATCCCTATCCTAAGACCACTCAACTTAGGCTCTCGCTCTCAAGCTAAGTGAAAAAGGATGCATTCTTAGTGTTTGATGAAATGCCAAGACACAAGACCCTCTCTTAAGACTCTATGACCACAAGGCTAGGCACAACACTCTCATATCAATGCTCTAACACTAAGAGATTCACCAAAAAGCCTTTTCAAACTCGATTGAATGAAAATCCACATGCACACCAAGTGTTCGATAAAATGCCCAAGAGAGAAATCAAGTGAAAATGGTTGAAATAAGATGATCTAATCTCTTAGAACACACTCACTTCAATCCCTAGACCTACAATCTATGCAATCCAAGCACTCTCATGCATCAAATCACATTGAATGGACCAAATTAAGCAAACATGGCATAAAATGGCATTAAGAACAAGTCTAGGAATCATCCTCATACAACCAAGATCAATCATGGCAAGTTCTATACAATCATCTCTCTATCATAGCACAACTAATCTACCCATCCAAGATGAACCCTAGAAACTCAGCCACACATGGCCAAGGGAGTAAAGAGAAAAGAAGGAAGAATGGTCACCAAGAACACCATGGATGAATCCTTGTGATGATCTTCACTTCTCCACTTGTAAGCACTTCTCCCAAGGTTTGTTGGCTTCAATCCTAGCTCCAGTGGCTTCAAATTGCTCCAAAAACGTGTTCTAGGGTTTGAGGGTTCGTGGGTATGTGTTTTGGGGTTCAAAAGATATCCCAGAATCTCCAAAATGGCCAAAAACAAAAGTATTTATAGTGCAGGGGGCAGTGCACGGCGTGCACCCATGCACGGCGTGCACACCTGCACGGCGTGCACCCCTGCACTCTGCAGAAAACTCGATCTTGTAATGCTCATATCTCCCTCGTCCGGACTCCAAATGACCTCCCGTTTGCTCCTATGCGCTCCTTGTCATCCGTACTTTGATGCCATAACCTGAAAATGCACAGAGGCAACTCCAATAGACCACGAATTTGGCTCCAAAGTGGCAACCGGACAACAAAATGACACTTTGCACAAAACTTCAATAAAAGCATAAAAGTCATGTCATTTCACGAATAAGCACGG
The DNA here is from genome assembly GCA_034768395.1 of Linum lewisii. NCBI lineage: Eukaryota > Viridiplantae > Streptophyta > Magnoliopsida > Malpighiales > Linaceae > Linum > Linum lewisii. Next base: position 20,895,111 of record CM068301.1, on the reverse strand, counting down.
GCATTTCAAAGGTCATTCATAAGCTTAAAATGCACTAATTAAAGTCACATCAAATTCCCCTACGACTAAGCTTTGTTTGTCCTCAAGCAAATGAATTAGAAAACATCCAAGTTCACAAATGACAAGTTCGGTCCATTGAGATTCAAGCAATCACAATTTAGCTTAAACTGTTCCACGAACAAACTAAACCTACACATGCAAGAACATCAACCAAACAAGTCTAAACCTCACTAATTTCTGCACACTTGAAGTAGTGGTTGATTGGGACACAGCAAAACCGACCATGACAACACCAACTCTAATCAAAAGGACTTGAAATCGGGACATGGATCGTAAGTGGTGAGTGATTATGATGTGGCTATCGACTCGACTTAATCCGCTTCTAGATCCGCACTTTACAAAACTCTGGCTAGGATCAAGGGCTACATTTGAGAACTCTTTTTCTTTCTTTTCTTTTCTTTTCATTTCCATTTTTCTTTCTTTTTTTTCTTACTGCATACTAGTGCTCGATTCAACACTTCACTTAGGTGTTGAACCTGCCTAGCTCACAGCCTTTGCCCTTTTGCTTAGTGCTCAACCCGACACTTCACTTAGGTGCCGAGCTTGCCTAGCTTTTCTTTTGAGCATTTTGTTTTTGTTTTTTTTTGTTTTTGTTTTTTTTCACAATTTAGCCACTTGATCCTTAGCCCCTTACAACTTCCACACAAGATTTCGAATTGGATTCCGTCTAATCTCAAGCCACAATCACGAAGATCAAAAAGGGTAAAGAAAGACATGGAAAAGGGTGAAAATTCTGATTGCCTTCATCATCTTAGACCGGTGTTATCGAGCGGTACAAAAACATGTATCAAACCAATCAACCAACATGCAAGAGTGATAAAATCTCTGTTCTGACCTAGACTCATTTGACATTAGCTCTAACATGCTGGTTATAGGTTCTAAGTGGAACAGTCTAACGTCATTGTGAAAGCTTGAAGTCAATTAAACACCAAAAGTCAAGAACCGAATGATTCTACAATAGAGGAATTTGGAAACAATCAAGATCATGAAAATCAAGCAAAGCATAGCATTACATCTCTACCACAAATAATCACACCAAACCTCAAACTCCCCTACGACTAACATGAGCATTGCCCTCAATGATCAAGAGAGAGAGGGTAAGGAGGAACGAAGTTACCGCGTTGGTAGAGAGGAGCATAGGACGTAATAGTGGTGAAAGAGTTCCATGATGATCCTTGGTGAAGAGTGATCCAGAATGCTTGTCAAACCTTATTCAAAAAGCTAAAATAACACAAAAACCTCAAACAACAATTAAAAACGAAAAATTAAAGATAACATGGGGTGCATAAACAAGTGCAATAAAGCCAAAAGAGAGCCTTGATTGATCTACACACAACCACAATCAAATAAAAATAAAACAAGGGTCTTGAGATAGAAGTGGGGCCCTGGAAATCTCACTGGGAAGGATCAACACAAAAATCACTAATCACGTATCCTTCAATTCCGAAATCCAAAACATGAAAGATCAGAGCAAAGATCAAACAATTTAACATCCACAGCTCAACGATCACATCAAAATGGAAATATCACTTAGCATGAATTAAGATCATCAGAGTCAAAAGCAACAACCTATGCTAGCAAAGAACAATTCATTAAGGACCACTCTAAGCATTAGGCATGTAAAACGGGCAATATTACTAATAGCAACATATGAGCACGAAATCACATAATGTAAGGAGGTAAATCAGCCCCTGAATTCATCACCTGCAACACCCAACAAAATGACATACACCACCCTCAACCAACCATCCGAAGAGAATATACCATTCACCATGAACTCAAGCAAACCACAATTTGTTAAGCAATGAACTCAAGCAGCAAACCACAATTGAAGACGCCAATGGCACAACAATCATGACAACAATCAAACCACTTAGCCAAACTCAACAAGCCAATTTTCATGGGCAAACCGTCAGGAACAAATACCACAATAAATACCAATGAAAAACCAAATCATAATCACCCCAATACCTCATTAACACCCCCCAAACGAATCAAACAGTGAAAAATATTGTGGAAAAAAAATTGCAGAGGGGGTGCACGGCGTGCAGGGGTGCACGGCGTGCATGGGTGCACGACGTGCACCTTGGAGCTGAAATTTTTTTTCGAATCCTCCTGGACAGCACGTGCACCAATCCGTGCACGTGCACGCGTGCATCATGCACGCGTGCAGTGGTGCACGGCGTGCATCTCCTCAGCTTAAAAACAAATTTTCACCTCGACGAAAAATGACCAAAACACCGTCAAATCAACCCAAAACGGACCCCGAACTTCAGAATTTCAACACCTACGAGACCACAAAGGACACCACAACAACTCAAGGACCTTGAATACCACAAAAACACACAATCATGCAATCAAATCAAGAAGAAAAGACATGAAAAACACTCGGGTTGCCTCCCGAGAAGCGCTTGGTTAACGTCTTAAGCTCGACGAAGCACACAGACCAGCTAAGTAAAACCATCCCAACTCATTACCTCTTTGAAATCGAAGTCATTACCTTGGCATGGCACACGGAACTTGAATTGAACCTTACCGACTTCGGGAGGTGTGAGCTCGGATTTTCCAGATGATGAAGTGTGAGCAATGGAGAAGGGGCCAAACCACTTGGAGTGAATTCTCTCATCGGGTGGCTTCTTAGTCTTGCTAGTCTCACCCATCGGTGCGGCTTCCTTGCCCTTCTCGGGTGGCTTCTCCACACCTTTCTTCTTAGCCTTAGGTGGAGTCTTTTGAAGCACGAAAGGTGGAGCCTCCTTTACTTCATCCTTTTTCTCCTGCACATCACTAAGAGCAAACAACTCCGCAAGACTATGACGGACAAGGTTAGTGCTATTAGTAGCCGAAGTAAGCTCATGCGGATTCTTAGGATCATGGTGACTAGCATAAGACAAAGTAAACTCCATGCCATTTGAACGGTCAAAGATCATGCATTCATTATCGACCCTAAGTGTAAGTTTACCACCGTAGACATCAATCAAAGCACGAGAGGTTGCTAAGAAAGGTCGTCCTAGAATCAAAGGCACATCGGTACCACCCATAGCATCTAGAATAACAAAATCCACAAGGAATTCAAAAGCACCAACCTTAACCAACACATCTTCGACAATACCACGAGGGGATGTCACAGATTTATCCGCTAATTGAACATTCATTTGAGTTGGTTTTAGTTTCCCTAGGCCTAACTTCTTAAACATGCAATATGGCATAACATTGATACTAGCACCCAAATCGGCTAAGCCTCTACTTATTGCATGTTCACCAATAGTGCAAGGAATAGTAAAGCTACCTGGATCCTTAAGCTTTTCCGGTGGCCTCTTAGAGAGAATGGCGGAGCATTGTTCGTTGAGCTTTGCCGAAGTCACATCCGTAAGCTTGCGTTTGTTGGTGAAGATCTCTTTCATGAACTTTGCATATTGAGGCATCTTTGTAATTGCTTCCCCAAAAGGCATTGTAAATTGCACCTTGTCAAGAATCTCAACAAACCTTTTGAAGTCCTTTTCCATGGAATCCGCCTTCAAGCGAGAAGGATAAGGTGGCTTAGGCTTGTACGGAGGTACAACCGGTGCGGGAGGAGAGACCGGAGTAGCACTCGCCGTAGCCTCTTGAGAACCAACCTTATTGGTCATCTTAGAAGCTTCTTTAGCCTTGGCTCCTCTATCTTTAACTTCAATCTTATCCGTGTCATCATCGGAGTCAACATCTTCAACTATAACCAAATCATCATCTTGAGCACTTACCACCTTAGGTATGGCATCTTGTACTTGCTTACCACTCCTCAAAGTTACCATCATAAGCTCCTTAGGAACCTTGGGGTTGACCTCGGTGTTGGAGGGTAAAGTACCCGAGGGTCGCTCCGAGAGTGTTTTAGCAATATGACCCATTTGATTCTCCAAATTTGCAATTGAAGCTTGTTGATTTTTTATAAGTTGAATCATTGCCGCGTTGGTATCCTCTTGAGATATTGGAGAACCGCCCTCTTTGTTGTGAGGTGGTTTGTTGAATCCGGGTGGTCCATCACCTCTATGGTTGTACATTCCCGGTGGGGTAGGACCTTGGGGACCTCGATTTGGATGTCCACTTTGATTCCATTGATTTCCCCCTTGGTTCCCTTGACCTTGGGTACCTCCTTGAGTCCATTGACTACCTTGGTTTTGGTTACTTCCTTGAGTCCATTGATTGCCTTGATACCCTCTATAACCTTGGAATCCACCTTGATTAGGCTTGTTGTAATTACCTCCTTGGTTCCAAGGACGGTTGTAGTTACCACCTTGGTAATTTCCTTGAGGGTTGAAGTTTCCATAGAACCCTTGGCCTTGCACAAAGCTTACTTCCTCAATGCTTTCACCTTGGTTAGGCTCGGAAGTAGCAGAAGGACAAACATTAGCATCATGGCCTTGGCCTCCACAACACTCACAACAAAGCACCGATGCAACCGGTGGATTACCCAAATGAGATGATGAAGCCTTAGAGGGATGCTTAGGCATACTAAGATTGCTTACTTGTGAAGCCATGGCGTCGATCTTAGACATAAGGAGGGCGATCATTGGATCATCTTCATCTCGGTGCCCCGGTAACTTAGGCTTCTTCCCATAGCTAGACGACTCCTTTGGTGCATCAACACTTACGGACCGAGAATCATAGTGCGTGTCACTTCCATGCTTAGACTTAGGAGGTTGTTGTCGAGACCAACTCCTTGTCTTGTTGGCCATCTCCGCGAAGAGTTCTAGAGCATCTTCGGGAGTGAGCATCCTTAAGTCACCTCCGGCGGCTTGGTTGATCATCCTTGTATTCTCAAAATCAAGGGACCTAGCAAAGATGTCCGCCAAGATCCATTCGGCGAAGTTGTGATGAGGACAAGACCGAAGAATGGCTTGGAACCTATTCCAAGTCTCATGGAAGAGCTCTCCGTTGTGTTGTGTGAAGTGGTTGATACGATCTCGGATTGCATCCGTCATATAGGGAGGAAAGAACTCTTCAAGGAAAGCTTCGGCTAGGCCCTCCCATGTGGTGAAAGCTCTACTCGGTTGATTCTCCAACCATGACTTAGCTCTACCTTTGAGTGAGAAAGGAAAGAGCCGGAGTCTCACACAATCCGGGTGAACTTGGTCATTCTTAACCGTGTCACATATCTCCAAGAAGTCCTTGAGATGCCTAGATGGACATTCACCATCAATGCCATTGAACACCACTCCATTTTGAACCATTTGGATCATATTAGGCTTGAGCTCAAAGTTCCTAGCATTGACGGGTCTTCGAACAATGCTAGAGGCTGCCCCTTCAAGAGTAGGACCAGCATAATCCGCCAAGGTACGTCTTGCACCCCTTTGTGAGTGATCATCATCATTGGTATGGTGAGAATGCTCCGAAAGGTTGTCTTCATCTTCATGGTGAGACATGTTGTTGCGTGTGGAGCTATGAACCAAATGAGAGGGAGAGAAGGTTGGTGGCTCAATCACTTGCGCAAGACCTTGAAGTCGTGCTTGAAGACGAGTGAGTCGCCTCATGCACTAGTACAAGATACCTACAAACAAGCACAACAAATACACCCAAGTAATACGACAATGCGGAATAACAAAACCAAACAACAAGTAAAAGGAAGCAAAAACTAAATTGGAAGGAAGTGAATAGATCGGTCTACTACTAAATGCTTTCAAAGGAATGAGAGAGTTCCCCGGCAACGGCGCCAAAAACTTGATAAAAGCGATTTTACCAAGGTCGTATTCCACGGGGTCCTCTCATAAACCAATACTCACACTTCTCATAGACGGTCTAGACATTTGAAATTGGTTTGGTTTGATTGAGAAATTCAGAAACAAAGGCAAAGAAATGCAATACTAGCAAAGATTAAGCAAGAAGAAAGGTAGTTCAAATCAAAGACAAAGGGGCTCTCTTGGTGGGTAGTTTCATCATGCTCAAGATGACCAATTGAACAAACAAGCTAATCAAGATCGAGTTTGCACTCGGATGACCATGCATTTCACTTCTATAGACTCAATGCACTCTCGTAGCACCAAATCCCTATCCTAAGACCACTCAACTTAGGCTCTCGCTCTCAAGCTAAGTGAAAAAGGATGCATTCTTAGTGTTTGATGAAATGCCAAGACACAAGACCCTCTCTTAAGTCTCTATGACCACAAGGCTAGGCACAACACTCTCATATCAATGCTCTAACACTAAGAGATTCACCAAAAAGCCTTTTCAAACTCGATTGAATGAAAATCCACATGCACACCAAGTGTTCGATAAAATGCCCAAGAGAGAAATCAAGTGAAAATGGTTGAAATAAGATGATCTAATCTCTTAGAACACACTCACTTCAATCCCTAGACCTACAATCTATGCAATCCAAGCACTCTCATGCATCAAATCACATTGAATGGACCAAATTAAGCAAACATGGCATAAAATGGCATTAAGAACAAGTCTAGGAATCATCCTCATACAACCAAGATCAATCATGGCAAGTTCTATACAATCATCTCTCTATCATAGCACAACTAATCTACCCATCCAAGATAAACCCTAGAAACTCAGCCACACATGGCCAAGGGAGTAAAGAGAAAAGAAGGAAGAATGGTCACCAAGAACACCATGGATGAATCCTTGTGATGATCTTCACTTCTCCACTTGTAAGCACTTCTCCCAAGGTTTGTTGGCTTCAATCCTAGCTCCAATGGCTTCAAATTGCTCCAAAAACGTGTTCTAGGGTTTGAGGGTTCGTGGGTATGTGTTTTGGGGTTCAAAAGATATCCCAGAATCTCCAAAATGGCCAAAAACAAGAGTATTTATAGTGCAGGGGGCAGTGCACGGCGTGACCATGCCGCGTGCACACCTGCACGGCGTGCACCCATGCACGGCGTGCACACCTGCACGGCGTGCACCCCTGCACTCTGCAGAAAACTCGATCTTGTAATGCTCATATCTCCCTCGTCCGGACTCCAAATGACCTCCCGTTTGCTCATATGCGCTCCTTGTCATCCGTACTTTGATGCCATAACCTGAAAATGCACAGAGGCAACTCCAATAGACCACGAATTTGGCTCCAAAGTGGCAACCGGACAACGAAATGACACTTTGCACAAAACTTCAATAAAAGCATATAAGTCATGTCATTTAACGAATAAGCACGGGCATTTCAAAGGTGATTCATAAGCTTAAAATGCACTAATTAAAGTCACATCAAGCTTTCGACTAACTTCCCTCGAATCTAGCCTATGGCTTCCTACCGTCTAACCAGACACGGGTGGAATAATGAACGCTCGTCCTATGATACCCTCAAGCAACCTAGCACTTTTTATTTTTCTTTACACAATTTTTTTCATGACTTTTCTTTTGACTTCGTTCTTCCATTTGTAGGGAGAAGAACGTTTTATTGAACTAAAACTTGAAACCTTTTTGGCTTTTCTGATTTTTCTTCTTTTCATTTTTTTTCGAAACTTGCTTCTTTTCTTCTTTTTTTCTATTTTTTTTTCTTTTGTGCCGATTTTTCTTTTAGTTGCTAGAGGGGTTTACACGTCTGGACATAATAGCTAAGACCACCTGTTTAATGGCTATAGGCAGGTTACCACCAACCGACTTCCGGTAGGTCAATCTAGAACTACAACCACAGGGGATCAACGGGGAATGAAAGAATGGGAAATGGCTGTAATGTACTATCGAACCGAAAGAACAGGCTAAGCTCAAGGGTCTACACCTAATGGATTTTTATCGTTAGGTAGGCTATCTGGCTTAGTAGCTGAATCTAGGTGCCCCTATCATTCTAGAACTCGTGTCATCGTGTGGTCTCGAGTAGGTCTCATGCAAATTCTAACTCATTCAAGCAAACAGAAAACCACTCAAAAATAATTGAAATTATAAGTTACGTGCAATGGATCAAAAGCTCACAGTTGGTTTGCTAGTCGGATTCAGTCATCTTCATGCAATCAAGGCTACAAACTACAAGTGTGATTTTTTTAAAAATTATGTTCTGACCAGGCAATTTAGCATCAAAGTATACAAGTTGGTTCTCAAGTTCTAGGTTAAGCAGTCTAAGCATCATTATGAAAGTTTGAACAACAACTTAACATCAAAAATCAAGAACTGAGCCATTCTAATGCTAGAGAGACTGGAATGGAATCACGAGGCACACAGAAAACACAATTGGTAAAAGCGGGTTTACCAAGGTCGTATTCCACGGGGTTCTCTCAATGGCCTCTACTCACATTCCTCGTAGACGGTCTATTCATTTGAAAGGAGTTTTGGTTTGAAAAAGGAATTAAAAACTTAAAGGAAACTAAATAAAGAAAGAGAAATAAAGTGGTGCAAATCAAAGACAAAGGGGTTCTCTTGGTAGGTAGTTTCATCATGCTCAAGATGTCTAATTGAACAAACAAGCTAATCAAGATCGAGTTTGCATTCGGATGACCATGCATTTCACTTCTATAGACTCAATGCACTCTCGTAGCATCTAATCCCTATCCTAATACCACTCAACTTAGGCTCTCGCTCTCAAGCTAAGTGAAAAAAGGATGCATTCTAAGTGTTTGATGAAATGCCAAGACACAAGACCCTCTCTTAAGACTCTATGACCACAAGGCTAGGCACAACACTCTCATATCAATGCCCTAACACTAAGAGATTCACCAAAAAGCATTTTCACACTCAATTGAATGAAAATCCACATGCACACCAAGTGTTCGATAAAATGCCCAAGAGAGAAATCAAGTGAAAATGGTTGAAATAAGATGATCTAATCTCTTAGAACACACTTACTTCAATCCCTAGACCTACAATCTATGCAATCCAAGCACTCTCATGCATCAAATCACAATGAATGGACCAAATTAAGCAAACATGGCATAAAATGGCATTAAGAACAAGTCTAGGAATCATCCTCATACAACCAAGATCAATCATGGCAAGTTCTATACAATCATTCCTCTATCATAGCACAACTAATCTACCCATCCAAGATGAACCCTAGAAACTCAGCCACACATGGCCAAGGGAGTAAAGAGAAAAGAAGGAAGAATGGTCACCAAGAACACCATGGATGAATCCTTGAGATGATCTTCACTTCTCCACTTGTAAGCACTTCTCCCAAGGTTTGTTGGCTTCAATCCTAGCTCCAATGGCTTCAAATTGCTCCAAAAACGTGTTCTAGGGTTTGAGGGTTCGTGGAAATGTGTTTGGGGTTCAAGAGATATCAAAGAATTGCCCAAAATGGCCAAAAACAAGAGTATATATAGTGCAGGGGACAGTGCACGGCGTGCACCTATGCACGGCGTGCAGGGTGCACGGCGTGCAAGGCTGCACGGCGTGCACCTTGGAGCTGAATCTTCTTCGGAGCCTCCTGGACGGCCCGTGCACCAAGCTGTGCATGGTGCACGGCGTGCATCATGCACGGCGTGCACATCTGCATGGCGTGCACCCCTGCACTCTGCAGAAAGCTCGATCTTGTAATGCTCATATCTCCTCCGTCCTAGCTCTGATTGACCTCCCGTTTGATCCTACGTGCTCCTTGTCACCAGTACTACAATGCCAAGACCTGAAAATACAAAGAAAACACCTCCAATAGACATGGAATTGGCCTCAAAGTGGCAACCGGGCAACAGAATAGCACTTAGCACAAAACTCCGATAAAAACACATTAAGCACGGCATTTAAGAATCAAACACGGGCATTTCAAAGGTCATTCATAAACTTAAAATGCACTAATAAAAGTCACATCAAATTCCCCTACGACTAAGCTTTGCTTGTCCTCAAGCAAATGAATTAGAAAACATCCAAGTTCACAAATGACAAGTTCGGTCCATTGAGATTCAAGCAATCACAATTTAGCTTAAACTGTTCCACGAACAAACTAAACCTACACATGCAAGAACATCAACCAAACAAGTCTAAACCTCACTAATTTCTGCACACTTTAGGTAGTGGTTGATTGGGACACAGCAAAACCGACCACGACAACACCAACTCTAATCAAAAGGACTTGAAATCGGGATATGGATCGTAAGTGGTGAGTGATTATGATGTGGCTATCGACTCGACTTCATCCGCTTCTAGATCCGCACTTTACAAAACTCTGGCTAGGATCAAGGGCTACATTTGAGAACTCTTTTTCTTTCTTTTTTTTTTCTTACTGCATACTAGTGCTCGATTCAACACTTCACTTAGGTGTTGAACCTGCCTAGCTCACAGCCTTTGCCCTTTTGCTTAGTGCTCAACCCGACACTTCACTTAGGTGCCGAGCTTGCCTAGCTTTTCTTTTGAGCATTTTTTATTTTGTTTTTTTTTTTCACAATTTAGCCACTTGATCCTTAGCCCCTTACAACTTCACACAAGATTTCGAATTGGATTCCGTCTAATCTCAAGCCACAATCACGAGAAATCCAAAAGGGAAAGAAGAACATGGAAAAGAGGAAGAAATTCTGATTGCCTTCATCATCCTAGACCGGTGTTATCGAGTGGTATAAAAGCACGTATCAAACCAGTCAACCAACATACAAGAGTGATAAAATCTCAGTTCTGGCCCAGACTCATTTGATATTAGTGCTAACATGCTGGTTATAGGTTCTAAGTAGGACAGTCTAAACGTCATTGTGAAAACTTGAAGTCAATTAAACACCAAAAGTCAAGAACCGAACGATTCTACAATAGAGGAGTTCGACATTCAATTAAGATCATGCAACACATCAGAACATAGCTTTAGACTTCTACCGACAAATAATCACACCAAACCTCAACCTCCCCTACGACTAACATGAGCATTGTCCTCAATGATCAAGAGAGAGAGGGTAAGGTGGAACGAAGTTACCGCATTGGTAGAGAGGAGCATAGGACGTAATAGAGGTGAAAAAGTTCCATGATGATCCTTGGTGAAGAGTGATCCAAAATGCTTGCCAAACCTTATTCAAAAAGCTAAAACAACACAAAAACTAAAAAGAGCAAACATGAGCAATAAAAGTAAAGATAACATGGGGTGCCTCCCAAGAAGCGCTTGGTTACCGTCTTAAGCTCGACGAAGCACACGGACCAGCTAAGTAAAACCATCCCAACTCATTACCTCTTTGAAATCGAAGTCATTACCTTCGCATGGCACACGGAACTTGAATTGAACCTTACCGACTTCGGGAGGTGTGAGCTCGGATTTCCCGGATGATGAAGTGTGAGCAATGGAGAAGGGGCCAAACCACTTGGAGTGAATTCTCTCATCGGGTGGCTTCTTAGTCTTGATAGTCTCACCCATTGGTGCGGCTTCCTTGCCCTTCTCGGGTGGCTTCTTCACACCTTTCTTCTTAGCCTTAGGTGGAGTCTTTTGAAGCACGAAAGGTGGAGCCTCCTTTACTTCATCCTTTTTCTCCTGCACATCACTAAGAGCAAACAACTCCGCAAGACTATGACGGACAAGGTTAGTGCTATTAGTAGCTGAAGTAAGCTCATGCGGATTCTTAGGATCATGGTGACTAGCATAAGACAAAGTAAACTCCATGCCATTTGAACGGTCAAAGATCATGCATTCATTATCGACCCTAAGTGTAAGTTTACCACCGTAGACATCAATCAAAGCACGAGAGGTTGCTAAGAAAGGTCGTCCTAGAATCAAAGGCACATCGGTACCACCCATAGCATCTAGAATAACAAAATCCACAAGGAATTCAAAAGCACCAACCTTAACCAACACATCTTCGACAATACCACGAGGGGATGTCACAGATTTATCCGCTAATTGAACATTCATTTGAGTTGGTTTTAGTTTCCCTAGGCCTAACTTCTTAAACATGCAATATGGCATAACATTGATACTAGCACCCAAATCGGCTAAGCCTCTACTTATTGCATGTTCACCAATAGTGCAAGGAATAGTAAAGCTACCTGGATCCTTAAGCTTTTCCGGTGGCCTCTTAGAGAGAATGGCGGAGCATTGTTCGTTGAGCTTTGCCGAAGTCACATCCGTAAGCTTGCGTTTGTTGGTGAAGATCTCTTTCATGAACTTTGCATATTGAGGCATCTTTGTAATTGCTTCCCCAAAAGGCATTGTGAATTGCACCTTGTCAAGAATCTCAACAAACCTCTTGAAATCTTTCTCCATGGAATCCGGCTTCAAGCGAGAAGGATAAGGTGGTTTAGGCTTGTACGGAGGCACAACCGGTGCGAGAGGAGAGACCGGAGTGGCACTCGTCGTAGCCTCTTGAGAACCAACCGTATTGGTCATCTTAGAAGCTTCTTTAGCCTTGGCTCTTCTATCTTTAACCTCAATCTTATCCGTGTCATTATCGGAGACAACGTCTTCAACCAAAACATAGTCATCATCTTGAGCACTTACCACCTTAGGTATGGCATCTTGTACTTGCTTACCACTCCTCAAAGTTACCATCATAAGCTCCTCGGGAACCTTGGGGTTGACCTCGGTGTTGGAGGGTAAAGTACCCGAGGGTCGCCCCGAGAGTGCCTTAGAAATATGTCCTAATTGGTTCTCCAAATTGGCAATTGAAGCTTGTTGATTCTTGATGAGTTGGATCATTGCCGCATTGGTGTCTTCTTGAGAGATCGAAGAACCACCCTCCTTATTTTGAGGAGGCTTGTTGAACCCGGGTGGTCCTTCACCTCTATGGTTGTACATTCCCGGTGGGGTAGGACCTTGGAAACCTTGACTTGGATGTCCACTTTGATTCCATTGATTTCCCCCTTGGTGCCCTTGACCTTGGGGTCCTCCTTGAGTCCCTTGGCTACCTTGGTTTAGGTTACTTCCTTGAGTCCATTGGTTGCCTTGATAACCCCTATAACCTTGATAACCTCCTTGATTTCCTTGGTTGTAGCCCTTGCTATAACCACTACCTTGACTCCCTTGGCCTTGGTAACCTTGGTTAGACTTGTTGTACCAAGGTCGGTTATAGTTACCTTGATAGTTACCTTGGGGGCTGAAATTACCATGGAAACCTTGACCTTGTGCGAAGCTTACCTCCTCAAGGTCGCCTTGGCCAAGTTCAGGAGTGGTGGAAGGACAAGCACTAACATCGTGATCTTGACCCCCACAACCCTCACAACAAAATACCGAAGCAACCGGTGGATTACCCACATGAGATGATTGAACCTTGGAGGGATGCTTAGGCATGCTTAGGTTGCTTACTTGTGAAGCCATGGCGTCGATCTTAGACATAAGGAGAGCGATCATTGGATCATCTTCATCTCGATGTCCCGGTAACTTATGCTTCTTCCATAGGTGGATGAATCCTTTGGTGCATCAACACTTACGGACCGAGAGTCATAGTGCGTGTCACTTCCATACTTAGACTTAGGAGGTTGTTGTCGAGACCAACTCCTTGTCTTGTGGGCCATCTCCGCGAAGAGTTCTAGAGCATCTTCGGGAGTGAGCATCCTTAAGTCACCTCCGGCGGCTTGGTTGATCATCCTTGTATTCTCAAAATCAAGGGACCTAGCAAAGATGTCCGCCAAGCTCCATTCGGCGAAGTTGTGATGAGGACAAGACCGAAGAATGGCTTGGAACCTATTCCAAGTCTCATGGAAGAGCTCTCCCTTGTGTTGTATGAAGTGGTTGATGCGGTCTCGGATTGCATCCGTCATATAGGGAGGAAAGAATTCTTCAAGGAAAGCTTCGGCTAGGCCCTCCCATGTAGTGAATGTTCTACTAGGTTGGTTCTCCAACCAAGACTTGGCTCGACCTTTGAGTGAGAAGGGGAAGAGTCGGAGTCGTATGCAATCCGGGTGAACTTGATCATTCTTAACCGTGTCACAAATCTCCAAGAAGTCCTTGAGATGCCTAGATGGACATTCACCATCAATGCCATTGAACACCACTCCATTTTGAACCATTTGGATCATATTAGGCTTGAGCTCAAAGTTCCTAGCATTGACGGGTCTTCGAACAATGCTAGAGGCTGCCCCTTCAAGAGTAGGACGAGCATAATCCGCCAAGGTACGTCTTGCACCCCTTTGTGAGTGATCATCATCATTAGTGTGGTGTGAATGTACCGATTGGTCATCGTCATCCCCGTGTTGAGACATAGTGTGGTGTGAGATGCGATCAACTTCTTCTTCTTCAACTATAGGAGGTGGGGAAGTGGTAGGTGACTTGAGCACTTGTTCTAGTCCTTGGATTCGTGCTTGAAGACGAGCTGAACGCCTCATGCACTAACCCAAAATCTCCTACAAACAAGCACAACAAACACACCCGAGTAATACGACAATGCGGAATAACAAAACCAAACAACAAGTAAAAGGAAGAAAAAACTAAATTGGAAGGAAGTGAATAGATCGGTCCACTACTAAGTGCTTTCAAAGGAATGAGAAAGGTCCCCGGCAACGGCGCCAAAAACTTGGTAAAAGCGGGTTTACCAAGGTCGTTTTCCACGGGGTTCTCTCAATGGCCTCTACTCACATTCCTCGTAGACGGTCTATTCATTTGAAAGGAGTTTTGGTTTGAAAAAGGAATTAAAAACTTAAAGGAAACTAAATAAAGAAAGAGAAATAAAGTGGTGCAAATCAAAGACAAATGGGTTCTCTTGGTAGGTAGTTTCATCATGCTCAAGATGTCTAATTGAACAAACAAGCTAATCAAGATCGAGTTTGCATTCGGATGACCATGCATTTCACTTCTATAGACTCAATGCACTCTCGTAGCATCTAATCCCTATCCTAATACCACTCAACTTAGGCTCTCGCTCTCAAGCTAAGTGAAAAAAGGATGCATTCTAAGTGTTTGATGAAATGCCAAGAGACAAGACCCTCTCTTAAGACTCTATGACCACAAGGCTAGGCACAACACTCTCATATCAATGCCCTAACACTGAGAGATTCACCAAAAAGCATTTTCACACTCAATTGAATGAAAATCCACATGCACACCAAGTGTTCGATAAAATGCCCAAGAGAGAAATCAAGTGAAAATGGTTGAAATAAGATGATCTAATCTCTTAGAACACACTTACTTCAATCCCTAGACCTACAATCTATGCAATCCAAGCACTCTCATGCATCAAATCACAATGAATGGACCAAATTAAGCAAACATGGCATAAAATGGCATTAAGAACAAGTCTAGGAATCATCCTCATACAACCAAGATCAATCATGGCAAGTTCTATACAATCATTCCTCTATCATAGCACAACTAATCTACCCATCCAAGATGAACCCTAGAAACTCAGCCACACATGGCCAAGGGAGTAAAGAGAAAAGAAGGAAGAATGGTCACCAAGAACACCATGGATGAATCCTTGAGATGATCTTCACTTCTCCACTTGTAAGCACTTCTCCCAAGGTTTGTTGGCTTCAATCCTAGCTCCAATGGCTTCAAATTGCTCCAAAAACGTGTTCTAGGGTTTGAGGGTTCGTGGAAATGTGTTTGGGGTTCAAGAGATATCAAAGAATTGCCCAAAATGGCCAAAAACAAGAGTATATATAGTGCAGGGGACAGTGCACGGCGTGCACCTATGCACGGCGTGCAGGGTGCACGGCGTGCAAGGCTGCACGGCGTGCACCTTGGAGCTGAATCTTCTTCGGAGCCTCCTGGATGGCCCGTGCACCAAGCCGTGCACGGTGCACGGCGTGCATCATGCACGGCGTGCACATCTGCACGGCGTGCACCCCTGCACTCTACAGAAAGCTCGATCTTGTAATGCTCATATCTCCTCCGTCCTAGCTCTGATTGACCTCCCGTTTGATCCTACGTGCTCCTTGTCACCAGTACTACAATACCAAGACCTGAAAATACAAAGAAAACACTTCCAATAGACATGGAATTGGCCTCAAAGTGGCAACCGGGCAACAAAATAGCACTTAGCACAAAACTCCGATAAAAACACATTAAGCACGGCATTTAAGAATCAAACACGGGCATTTCAAAGGTCATTCATAAACTTAAAATGCACTAATAAAAGTCACATCAACAATCAAGGGCAATCAAGTTCATGCAAGGTTCTCTAGCATCCTACCCCACACTTAAATCGGACTGTGTCCTCACAGGACTAATTCTAGAGTTCAGAGTGAAGTAGAAGAACCTGGACCGAGATGGTTGGCGTAGGGGATGAGCACGGGTCCTCGGAGCGGAGGGAATCTACCCAAGCGAAGCAAAGGGAATCTCCCTACTGCCTACAAAACAAAAACAAATGAAACATAAAAAGGAAACCGGGACAAGTGCCCCGGATCCACACAGAAAAAAGTTGGATCAAAATCCGAAAAGAATAAATAAAAAGAGGGTACAACCCGGTCACTGCTGGTCAGGCGCGCCGGGAGGTGGAAAGTGGAGGAAATCGCCGAGCTGACGTTGCCACTCCATATGTGCCTCATACCGCCTATCAGCGCGGTGCATATGCTGCTGCATAATAGTCCATCTCGCCTCTTGAGTGTCGTTGTCGGTGATGCGCCACTCCTGCAGTCGCTCATACAGCTCACCAATGTCCGCGGGGTGCGGTCGGTGCTAATATATATACAGGGAAAAGAATGAAGAAAGAACAAAAGATTCTAACTAATTCCTGCTGCTATCACGTGCTGTGTATTGAGAATTTTCAGCAATGCATTAATTGATTTCAGCCTTTTTCCCTCTGCATTTCTGCTGCTGTCGTCTGTACAATTTGTTGCTCTGCTGCTAATCCGTACGCCTCTCTGTCACTGTGGCTATGGCTGCACATGGTTGTTAACACTCCCCCACAAATTGGCGAGTATATGTCACATACTCCCTGTTTGAACAAGATCCATTGAGACCTTTGCACACTTAACCCTTTCGTGAAAATGTCAGCTAGATTTCTGTCAGAGCTAACATACCTTAATGACACCAATCCGTTCTTCACTCGCTCCCTGATAACATGGCAATTGATTTCTATATGTTTGGTTCGTTCATGGAACACAGGATTCTCCGCCATATGAATCGATGATTTGTTGTCACAATGGATGTCAATGCTTGCTTCATGTGTGACAAACAAATCTTGGAGTATCTGCTTGAGCCATTGAACTTCACACACCAGCTGCGACATGGCCCTATATTCTGCTTCTGATGACGATTTCGACACAGTGCTCTATTTCTTTGCTTTCGAAATTACCAAGGATTCTCCAAGAAAAGTGCAGTATCCTGTAATCGATCTCCTTGTATCAGGGCAGGCCCCCCAGTCAGCATCACAGTAACCTGTTAATCTCAGTTCATTATTTGAACTAAAGAACAAACCTTGACCTAGTGAGTTCTTGATGTACCTCAAGATTCTGTGAGCTGCTTGACGATGACTAGTATATGGTGCTGATTGGAATTGGCATAGCTGCTGAATAGAGTAAGCTATGTCAGGTCTGGTGGTGACCAAATAGTTTAATTTTCCAACAAGCTTCCTGTAGCCTGTGATATCTGGCAGTGCTTCTCCTTCCTCTCTAGTTAGCCTGGTTTTCATGTCAACTGGTGTTTTCGCAGGCTTACAATCCATGAATCCAGTCTCCTTGAGCAACTCTAAGGCATATTTCCTTTGGCAAACCGATATTCCAGCTTTGCTTCTAGTTATCTCCAGCCCTAGGAAATACTTCAATTGCCCTAGGTCTCTCACCTTGAATTCTGTTCCAATGAAGTTCTTGACTTGATTTATCAGCTCCATATTGTTTCCTGATATTATCAAGTCATCCACATATACTAACATGTGCACAACTCTATGAGTTGTCTCTTTAGTGAATAGAGAGTGATCTGACATGGATTGAATAAACCCAAACTTCAACAAAGCCTCTGTTAATTTGGCAAACCATTGCCTACTTGCCTGCTTCAGTCCATATAGGGATTTCCTTAATCTACAGACCTGCCTTTGATCAGATCCTTCTGTATGAATTCCTTGAGGCAACTCCATATATACCTCTTCGTCTAGATCACCATGTAGAAAAGCATTGCTTATGTCCATTTGTTCCAAGTGCCACTGCTTCACTGCTGCTACAGCTAAAAAGAGTTTGACAGTGTTCATCTTAACCACAGGTGAAAAAGTATCTAAGAAATCTATACCATATATTTGAGTGAATCCCTTGGCCACTAATCTGGCCTTGTATCTCTCTATTCTTCCATCTGAATGAAGTTTGATTTTGTATACCCACTTGCAGCCTACTGGCTTCTTTCCAGCTGGGCAGGGAACAATGTCCCATGTCTGATTGTCTTCCCAAAGGCTTGCATTTCAGCCTTCATTGCATTCCTCCAACATTCCTCTTTCGCTGCTTCATCAAAGGTTGTTGGTTCGGTTATATTGGTCATGGTCATGGAAAAATGTTTGTGGGTCTTGGATAAGTTGTCATATGTGGTGTGAGATGTAATTGGGTATTGAGATGTCACATTTCCAGTTATGTAGTCTGCTAGGTGAATGGGAGGTCTGGTGTTTCTGGTTGATCGTCTAGGTGTTGGGGTAGGTGATGGCTAAGTAAGAGTAGGTGACTGAGTATGAGTGATAGGTTGATCATCTTCCTCATGATCTGAATCATGAAGCATCTCAATGTGAGATGAATGGGAAGCTAAGTCATCTCCTGCACTAGGTGCATAGGATGGCCCCCTAGATGCTTCAAGGTCAAAACCATGAGGATGTAAGCAATTTACCTGCATTGGTGAGACATGGAAAAGTGGAACTGATGCAAATGGATCATGATGTGATGCATGGGAATGATCTAAGCTATCAGAAGCAGGAGTAGAAGAGCTTCTAAAGGGAAAGATATTCTCATGAAATTGAACGTCTCTAGAAACAAAAATTTGTTTGGTGCATAGGTCATAGATTTTGTCCTTTGATCCCTGAAGTGATGCCAAGGTAAACACCTTGTCTAGCCCTAGCATCGAATTTTGTCTTATTCCTATCAATGGTGGAAGCATAGCATAGGCATCCAAGAACTCTTAGGTGGGAGTAGTCTGGTGAGTGGCCATACAGTCTCCCAAAGGGTGTTTGGTTGGATAATAGGGGTGTTGGTAATCGATTTAGGATATGGACAGCATGAAGAATACAATCACTTCAGAATTTTAGAGGTAAATTAGCTTGGAATCTCAAGGCACGAGATATGTTTAGGATGTCCTAGTGTTTACGTTCTACTCTCCCATTCTGCTCTTGTCTCTCTACACAAGACATCTGATGTTCTATACCACGCTCTGCTTAAAACTCTGGCATTTGAAACTCCATTCCTTGATCACTTCTTATAGTTCTTATTTTTCTGTTGAATTGTGTTTGAGCCATGGTATAGAACGATTTGAGGAGAGAACGAGCTTCAGATTTATTTTTCATAAGGAACACCCAAACAGCTCTAGAGTAATCATCCACAACAGTCAAGAAATAGGAATATCCATCATAGGAATTAATTCTCAAAGGCCCCCAAATATCAGTATGTATTAAAGAAAAGGGTTCAGGAGAAATAGAGTTGCTAACAGGTAAAAGAAGCTTCTTCTGTTTAGCTAAATGACATTCTTGGCAATGAGCAACAGGAGGAAAAGAAAGATCTGGATTACAGCTATTAAAGAGCTTAGTTCTAGTATTGGAAATGTGTCCGAGACGGCAATGCCATAGGTTGATGTTCTGTGGTTGAAAATTATATGTTGCTGCCACGAGATGATTGACTGAATTGGTGAAGGGTTGATCTGGTTTGTTGGCTGAGTTGTGTAGGTGATAGAGGCCTTTAGCTTCTCTTGCAAAGCCAATCGTCCTCTGTGTAGCTAGGTCCTGAATGGTGCAAGAATTGGATTCAAATAAGAGAGATACAGGCAGGTTTTTTGTGAGTTTGCTAACTGAAATGAGGTTGAAAGAAAAAGAAGGTATGAAAAGGGCATCATGAAGAAGGATTCCAGTTGGTGTCCTAGCTAAACCACAATGAGTTGCTAAGACCTTAGTATGATCAGGTAGAGTAACTAAGACACCATTACCGGGTCTATATGATATGAAATGCTTCAAAGAATTGCACATATGATCAGATGCACCAGTGTCCACAATCCACATGTCATTTAATCGCAAGGGATGAGATAAATTGTAAGAGGAAAGAGTGAATATACCAACAAAGTTGGAATGGGATTGATTGTTGGGATTAGGAGTTCTGGTGCTTGAGTTGGTTGGCTGGCTGGAGGAGGACGATGAAGCTGTGTTGGAGGTCTGTTGAAGGAGCAACATCAGCCGACTGTAATCCTCGGGAGACAACTGCAATGGTCCATTGTTGCTGCCAGAAGTTATGTCCTGTTCCTGTTGATAATCCTCACGCTGCTGCTCACCATAATGAGTATTGTTTGCATAGCTCTGGAAACCACCTGGTCCTGCACCATTCCTCTCATTCCTTCTCTTGTTCTTCAGCCTATAGCAGTCCTCAATGTTGTGGTTGGTCCGCTTACAGTACTTACAAAATAGCTCTGTACTTCCAGATGTATCTCCAGATATGGCATTAGGCTTGATTTCTCTGTTTTTGGACCATTCTCGTGAGTTACCAGCAGCGAGGGCAATGGACTCTACTCCCTTAACTTCCTTAGAGATTCCCTTGAGCTGCCTCTCAAGCTTCATGGCGAACTTCGAAGCAGTCTTCAGTGAAGGTGGTGGATCCATTAAGAGCAGCTGACTCTTTGTGTTATCATGTTCATTATTAAGCCCAATAATGAAATCTATTACGTGGTCATTTTCCTGATGATTCTTAACAGCAGCATAAGTATTGCATACTCCAGTGTGAGTTCCTCCTCCACACTCACATGGAGGTATAGGCCTAAATGAGATGTATTCTGACCAGAGATTCTTGAGACGATTGTAATATTCAGTGACAGTAGAGTTACCTTGACGGCAGATGGATATCTCAGCTCTCAACTGAGCGATTCGGACGAAATCCGCTTCTCCATACTTCTCCTGAAGTTCCTTCCAGAGTTCTAAGGCATTATCATTGTCGATGACGACTTCTGAGATCTCCCTGCTTAGTGAGTTAATGATCCAGGCGCCACGGTGGTGTTGCTCTGGTCCCAGGCTTCGAAATTTGGATCTGTGGAATCTGGCATTGGAAGCTCGCCATTGATGAATCCGAGCTTTTTCTTCGACTTCAGAGCGATGCGCATCGATCTGCTCCATAGGTGATAGTTGCTACCGTCAAGTTTGACGTTGATGAGTCCTTGGGATAAGTTTTCATTGGGGTTAATTAGTAAGGTCCTGAGATTTTCTGTTGATTTGAGTGATGGATATCTCCTCGTCATTTCCAGTTTCTGTCATATTGGAAACCCTAATTAATGGATTGAGCTCAAGGCTCTGATACCATGAGAAAGGGATAAACAGAGGAAAAGTTTGGGGAATTTGCTTTCTAATTCATTGAATAGAACAGTAGCTGTACAACTAATATATATACAAGGAAAAGAATGAAGAAAGAACAAAAGATTCTAACTAATTCCTGCTGCTATCACGTGCTGTGTATTGAGAATTTCCAGCAATGCATTAATTGATTTCAGCCATTTTCCCTCTGCATTTCTGCTGCTGCCGTCTGTACAATTTGTTGCTCTACTGCTAATCCGTACGCCTCTCTGTCACTGTGGCTATGGCTGCACATGGTTGTTAACAAAGGGATTGTGTTCTAGTTTCCAATACGTTGGTGGAAGTTGAACGTACCATCCGTATCAAGCAATTGAAGACGTTTCTGCTTTAAGCTTTCCCTGAGTGTATTGACCTTTTCAGAAGCCGCCACATGACGCTCCATCAGTTCAGCGACGGACATGTTCCTATCTTCTCCCAAATTTCAAAAGGGAGAAGAAGGAAAAAGATGGAGGGCTTCAAACAGTAATATGAGGAGAAGCCATTACTTGAAGGTCCACGACATTCCACATCGGATTTGTATGTTGAAGCAGAAATGGGAGTCCAAAATTGAAACCGAAACACACAACGATTCTAGTGGCGAAAGAGAATATGGAAAGTGAGCCCAGCGCAGAAGCGATTAAAAGAAATGGGGTAGTTGGGAATGGAACGGTCGCCTGCAAAGTCAGAGGGAAGCAGAAAGTAAGGGAAGGGAGAAAGAGAGGTCATAAAGCTGGGAGGGAGGTTTGAGTATGAGTGGGTGGTGGTGACTGGTGAGTAGTAAGACCATCTCCAATGTATTAGCTAAAAATGCTATTTTTTATGCTATTTTTTCAATTTTTATCCATAGAAAAGTGAATATGCTCCAATGCTCTTTGGCTATTTTTTTTTTTTATGAATCTTTGGCTAAATTTAACTTTGCTATTTATATAAATTTAAATTAGTGTTAATCTTTACATTTTTTTTAATAATTGGTTAATCACATGTGCAAATATATTGTTAACTAATTACAACGAACATTTTGATGTAATTTTTTTTTCATTCGGATGAATTTTTCTTTAACAAGGGTACAATACATTAATCTAAAAATAGACATGACAAACATGGATCCACTCAGGGGTATATATGGATCGACATGGTACGAGGCTACAATCCTATCTTTTTGTTCTTGGAACCAATCCCTAGTCCTCGGACTAATTACTCGAGAAAGATCCATTCTTATTATCTCCATATCATGTTTATTTTTTCCGTGCTTCTCTCGACCTCTCTCGATCCTATCTAGCTAGGGCTAGTCTTGCATGCATGTTTGAATTTTCTATCAAGTGAGTCATGCTCTTCTCCCAAGCCGGTACAACGTCGGATTCAACGTTGGGTTCGACATTGACATTTTCAGTCTATGACATGGTGACAATCTTATATATAAGACTGCACTTTAATATTTTAATTAGTAAAACTACAAACCCCAAAAGGTGAGCTCAAGCTCAAGCCCGTTTAATCAACTACACATCAATCATAGGATTCATCGAACAAAAATCTATTGGGTGAGCCACATCGACAAAGCTTTCTTCGTTACAAAGCAAGAACAAATGACAACATAAAACCAACTGATACTCGATGTCACTAAGACTGTCCACAACTCAACTTAAGAGGGAAGGAACAAACAAAGTGTAATATACACATATTATATATCAGGAAAGCCAACATTCAAACCAACCCAAAATATGAAAAGAATAACATAAGCCAAAACCCTCAAACGTCATTCCCAATGCAAATAGAATGGAGAAGAGAAGAAACTCAGGGATCAAGATCAATCACCCTCCAGAATGGGATACAGCACTAGTCTCGAACTTTCCATCTTTGAACACATGAATATACTGCTGTGGTAAAGCATGCTCTACCTGCACATTCTCAAATCATTCAACAACCCTAACTTACACTATATTAATAAGAAGACCATCATTATTACTACTCAATCCTCTCTTGTACATGGATCATTCTAATATTATCACTAACAATACCAGAGCAGAAAAGAAAGCATTATAACTAAAAACTCACCAAGTCACCATCTGGCTCTGCACCAGGCACCAACACATTGATCTCACTAGACTTCGCTGTAGTTACCGACGTTTCCAGTGAATTTTTGCTCAAATACAACTGGCATCCACCAGTATTGTCCACTGAAATCGTTGGAGCTGAACCCTGCAATACAGCAAAAACTCGCTTACAATGCATCCAAGGGTTTTCAACCTAACCAATTTAAGCACATGAATTGAATGGTGACTTCAGAGTTGCAGGATCCTTGTTTTCAGGATATAATATAGGAAAAAGGAAAAGATCTACCTGACACTGCACCTCAACACCACTGCAGTTTACCACCTCACAAGCAGCTACGACATCCTATACATCACAAGATATGGAGCAGAATAAGTTCATAGAACCACAAGAGATTACATTATTTTGACCTTATCCATCCTCATACTAACCATAAATACCACCCCTGACTTAGTGCACTTGTCAATTGTTATGTTATTAACTTTCCCTGCATGGCAAACATGATAGCTTAGCTTTCATTTTTTAAACAGGTGAAGTCATTGTGGCCCATAGTCATTTACAAATATGGCTGGCAAATAATGTATATAAGTTTGCATTTTTTTCTAACAGATGTAAAGAAGCGTAGAGAACAAAATCATAGCAATAGTAGCAGTTACCTTGAATCTGCAAAACAGAATCTTTGCACCCATACATATACACTGACTGCTTTGCATCACAGTCACTAATGACCAAGTTCTTTTTTCCAATCTGATTCTCAACAACCCACCTGCAACAAGATGCAATCAATTAGCAGACAGTGCATATTGATATGCATCAATAACCATATTCAACTCCAACGAACAAGATTAAAAAGGGTAGAATCATATAAAGACAAAGAACACCCACTTCCGACCCATTTGAAGCTCAAGCTTTGGAGGTCCTGTCTTAGAGAAAGAAGATGAAGATGCAGCTCCTTTGTCACCACTAGCAACAACACCACTTCTATCAGAACGATTCTTTGATTTCATATCAGCCGTCACCTTCCTGAGACCTAAAAATCAAACAATCTACCCTTACAGCAGAGCATACATTCTGATAGCTAGAAGTCTTAAAGAGCAAACTGTGAAAGCATACCTGAAGTAACTGGCTTCCCTGAATTAATTTCTTGGAAAACTGCAGCCATGCCTTGCTTTGGTTTTGACGATGAAGGCTGAGAATGATCAGCACTGAAGAGTGAAGCTGGTGGGGGTGGTGGAGGAGCAGGAGCACCTGCCGTGCCACCTTTTACTGGAGCAGAGGCCACAGGTTTTCCAGTAGCACTCCATACAGGACCCAATGGATAATGACTCTTAACAAAATCTCTCAAAGCTGGCAAGTACAACCCTTTTAGAGCTTTAGCCCACTCAACATGATTTGGGTCCTTGCTTTTGTATTCAACAAGAATCTGGGTTAAGAACACATTATCAGCAGTCAGAAATAATTACAATTTCTTTCTTTTTTCTGAAATCAGATAATCTTGGCAAGTGAATGCAATAGGGATATATTGAACGTCACAAGAGTAGCTCAATCAGATGATATTACAACATCACCACACTCCTCCTCTCGTGTGTACTGTTCTCCTCTGGAAGGGGGGAGACCAGTAACATTAAAGTTTCAAGCACCATGAGAAGTCCACTTAGCAATGAGCCATTAAATAATAGGATGAATAGGTCAAAACTGCAATTAACATGTTTCTTACCACATGAGATGAGGCTGTCTCATCTAGTACTGCACCAGTATGCATACTTAAAAATATAATTGGCTACGACCATGATTTGGAGCTGATAATCTGTTATTATAGTGATAAATGTCTACCCTGATTTAAGTACTTAGATCAATGACAGGTAAGACAACACTCCAATGGAGAGGACAATAATTAAGAAAAACGAAGTAGAGTAACAGGACCATCAGAAATTATTAGCCTTCAACATTATGCATCTTTGTATTTGCTGATTTTATCAATAGTAAGTATGGTCCATGGCAGAAGTCCTAATATCAATTATTGCACTATACGTCTCTAATAGCTTAATTATATTGTACAGTCAGACAATTCATAAAAAATTATTGAACGGCGATCCTTATTCTTCAAATTCACTCAGGGTGCATTTAGATCGTTCTTGGTTGTATTCAAAATACATGTATTTGAAATACAACAAATTGAAATCACTACTTGAAAGAAGGGATTCAAATAAAACTATTCATATAAGAAAATTCATGGATACATTTCACCTAAATCCAAATATATTTCTTACTTTCTAATATCAAACACATAACTAATCCGAATCCTACTATCCAAACAGACACATATGGGTCTTCACATATGCTAATTCCATTCATTGTAGCATGATTTCGGCAGTCATCTTTTCTAAGCAGTAATCCTATAAATTTGTCCACCAGTTTACTAATGGCAGCAGGCCAGCAGGGTAAGAAAAAACTAGACAGAATCAAATGAAGAAGCAGGATCCTCGCAAACTTTTTCATCTTGAAATGCTCTGGCTTATCAGATAATAGATGTAACATAACTGGAATCATAATAGGAGTTCTAACTTCTATGAACTACTAATGCTACAACCAGAAGAAACTTAAATTACCTTATTGCAGTAAAATTCCGCCATTTGCCAGCTTTCTTCCACATGTGCAATAGGCATGCTCATCCCTTTCATAACCAACCCCAATAATAAACGAAATCAAACACAACTGTCTGAAGATCGACGGGATGGACATATTGGCAAGCCAAGGATAGGATTTCCTTACCGCAGTCTTTGCCAGTGTATGCAATCCAAGCTAAAGCTGAAAGACTGTCAGCAGCAGCCTTCAAGTGGTTAAAGAAATCCGATCTTCTCCCTTCAGACATTGCATTTGCATTCGTAATGACCTCATTGAGAGGCCTCAGAAACTCAGTAAATCCCGACATGTCGGGTTTCTGTTAAGCCAAACAGAATAAAAATACGAAGAACCAGTGAGCAGTCATTCAGGTAGTGGAAACAAGCACCGCAAGAACGAGGAGAACCCTAACAACAAGCTGCTGTACCTTAGTTTGCTTGATCTTAACGAGAAGTTCCTTTTCAACACTGAAAGCTTCTCCTAGAAGCTTGGTGACCTGAAGAACCTGTCCTCCAATCTTCTCAGCGGCGGCGGAAAGCTTGCCAAAGGACTCCCGAATCAGATGGTCAAATGCGAGAATAGATGGATCAGAAGATGAGGCATCTACTCCTTGAATATCTCTTTCTACAAGTCCGGAAGAAGAGAGCGCTTCCAATCGCGCCACCGCGGATTCCAGCCGAGCTACGAGCTTCTCCTCCATGGCGCCAAATCCCAGGCCGTTGTATACCTGAGATTAAAGCTATGAAAGAGGTGTGGTTTTGGAAATGGAAGGTTAGGAAAGAGTGAGATAGAATTAGATCTGGGTGGGAGGGAGGCAGTTGGTGGTAGTGAAGGGATGGTTGCCTTTACATGTGACTGAGAAGCATTATGAGTTATGAATGGGAGAAATGAGAATGTTCCATTTTGCTTTTGTATTCTTGCTTCCCTTTTCTGCCTTGTTCTGGTTAGTTTCGCTGTGCGGCACCGAAAGGAGGAACAGAAATCATAAAGCGAAGAGAAATTTGAAAAAAAACAAACATCAAAGTGCTACAATTTCTACACCAAATGTATTTTAGGGTTTGACTAAAGTAAGATAATATCTATGACTAACTTCAATTCTTTTGTTAAATTGCTAAATTCTAATTCATTCTTCAACTCTTTTGTAAGGATAATTGTTAAATTGCGAGACCCTCCACAATGACAATTATCAAATTCAGAAATTGTAAAATAAATAGATGGGTGCCGAATTTATTTGAGTAAAGTGCCAAAGTGTCAAAAAATTTACGGTTAGACTGGCAAAAATTTCAGTGACCAAATACTAATTTGGTTCACTAAACCAATCATGTCAATCATTTAATATTTAATATTCAACCAACCATTAACTTATCCGGAACAGTTATTGTAGGTTAATTAATTATTTAATCCGGATTGTTATGGCAATTAAATATTTATAGAGTATTTTGTTTATTATGCAGTTTTTTTTTTTTTGACTAAGAATCCTAATTTGAATATAAATCAAACAAGAATCCTAATTTGACAAATAAGCTTTCAGCCGCAGTCGCAAATCCCCCCTTATTTGGCCGCCGATTTAATTTCGTTTCTTTCTCCGGCCGGCCTTATTTTCATCACAGTCGTTCAACGCCATTTATCCAGGTATCCCCATTCAACGATTTCATCATAGCCGACCTTCCTTTTCATTACATTAACTTCTATCGGTTCAAATCAATAGTTTCATTATTGTGACTTTTGCAGTCCTAGTACAGGCAATATAGTAATCAACCATGGATAATCATGGTTTGTTTGATCTCAACAAGTCACAGGAGGTCGACCTGAACATATCGCCAGATTTCACGTACGAACAAGATTATGACGAGCATGTCGAAGTTCAAAACAATGATGATTGGAATGACAACCGTACTGAAGAAGCTTTGTTAATTGCTCGATGGATTTTCGACTCCTTGTCTAACTTCTTTCTTATTGTGTCGCTATATGTTTTCATTGTACTGAAAGCCTCGTATTTTTTTGTTAGTTTCAAATGTTCTGTCGGCGGATGCGTCTTCCAATTTGAAGAAAACTATTGATGGGTTCGGCCCGATATGAAAAGATTTTGTCTCAGCATTGTATATATCCAATATCCAGTGCATGAATTCATTACCTATTGATGTGATTTTGATAGATGTAATCCCACTAAACCGCAACCTTCTCAATGCTTTCAATTTACGCTCGCTTGGAGAACCTTTCATCACTTCTACAATCCTATTCGGACTACATTTACTGTATAGAGTTTCTGGCATTATTTCTGCGAAGTTCAAATAAAAAGGTTAACTTCAACTTCATCAAGTGTGTCCTAGTGCAATACAAGTACTAGAAGTTGTCCTAGTGCAGGCAGCATCGCAAGACTGTACTAGTACATGCACTGAGCCTAGAATATAATCTGTAAACTATCCTAGTACATTAATTTGGACAAAACGAGAGCTTCACAATATAAATACATAGCTTAGATCAATTCAACATAGCACATATAACATTGACAAGTGAAAAT
This sequence comes from Linum lewisii, assembly GCA_034768395.1. Lineage (NCBI taxonomy): Eukaryota > Viridiplantae > Streptophyta > Magnoliopsida > Malpighiales > Linaceae > Linum > Linum lewisii. The sequence continues at coordinate 20,866,632 of CM068301.1, read as the reverse complement.
AGTTCAGATGAATTGAACAAGAATGTCCTAATACATGCATGGGTCAAGACTGTCCTCAATGTGTTAATTGTTTTCTGCTTCTTTCTTTTATGAATGTTTCTATGGTTCTTGATTGGTATAATAGATACGATGGTTGAGGTTTCGTATTTATATAGAAGTTGGTGCAAGTTGGGGCAAGGGTGTCCTAATGCAATCAACATCCTGCAAACAATATCCTAAGTTGTCCTAGTGCAATCAACATATTAAGACTAATAGGTCTTCCTAGTGCAATTGCAAACCAAAATCGTAACTGTAACTATAGCTGATAGCTGCAGTTTTAGCGATATCAAATAACTAACCTACCAAGGTAGACTAGATCGTATTCCACAGGGTTTCTACTAATCGACTACTCAAAGAAGCTGGCAAATTACTCAGGTTTAAACACTTAGTGCGTGGTGTGAGTTCCACGACTTCTAATCTAATGAACAAAGGAAAATAAAAGACAGAAAAGTAAAAGGTTGACTAACGAGAAGATAGACGAACTTAGATTTCGAATCCCCCTTCGTTCCCCAGTGCATTGGCAATCACAAGACCAGCGATTTTCAATTCTAATTCAATCGGTTTCTATACACCACCATAACTCCTTACCCTTAGGTTTAAGACTGGCGAACGTTCGCTCTATCCGATCTAACTACCAAGATTAACTAGCCGCCCGGGTACGGTCGCCTCTCGCAACGACTTAATTAACTGGTGCAATTACTAATGATTAGTGAGTTACTCTTGCAGTGGATTAACCCTAATCGGTTCCTACGAAAGGCACGCTCCAATTATAAGGTTAATTGTTCAATTCGATGTTCTAAAGTAAGGCGAGCGTTCGCTTCTATCCTTAGCTTAACAAGAATCTAATCTAGGTGATCAATCCAGACAAGAAACATGAACAATGAAGAACAAATCAAACATGAATGAGAAACTGATTGAATTTCAAATCTAATCACCGCTGATCCGTGACCGCTTTAAGCCCTGGGTCACTTAGGGTTCATCTAATCTAAGCTCTACAAGTTCAGTTACTCATATCAGAAACAAGAGAATCAAAGACAACAATGAATATCATCATACAGAGGAAAAACAGATAAGAACTGAAAAACCTAATTCTGACGACTCCCGCGAAGCTTCAATCTCCTGGATCTTCAACTTTAAGCTCCGAGCTCTCCGAGGTGGAAGGATGGCGTCACGATCTCTCCACGATTCTTTGAACTCTCTAAACTCTATCTATCGACCCTAGAGTCGGCTGACACTCAAAAGTCTGATTTGTGAAAAGATGAATAATGATTTATGTCCCCTTCTGTCTGTCGGCTGCCTCTATTTAAATAGGTACGATTAGGTTTCCAATACAGCGCCGGATTTGGAAGGAATTTTCGCCGAAAATATCAAATAATTTTCGGCGAAATCTTTAGTTAAAATCCCCTGTGTGATTTCTTCTAGGATTTTCGGCGAAAACATAAGGAAGTTTTCGCCGAAAACTTCAGTGTAAATAAGCCTGTGAGTTTCTGAAGGTAATTTTCGCCGAAAACTGTGTAGTATTTTCGGCGAAAATATTGTGCTGGGCAGTTGGATCTTCGGTTCTAAATTTGGTTTGATTTCTGGTTCACTCCTTGAGGTCTTGAATACGTCCATGGCTACGTAAATGCTGGCAAAAATCTGTGCTTTCACAAAAACACTAGAAAACCATCAAATAGACCCAAAAAGGGCCAAAGTAACCAAATCGGTAGGAAATAGGGTAGTTGAGTGAATATTCGTTATTTTACCCCTAAAACCACGTTTCAAGCAAGGGAATGTCGCTTAAATGAGGCTAATAATCAAATCCAATCGAGTGTCATCAATACCCCACACTTAAGCTTTTGCTTGTCCTCAAGCAAACTAAACTAGAACACACTCAAATTCACAAATGACACGAGATTAAACCGAGATTCAATTCTAACAATTTGGTTTAGATTGTTCCACGTAGAAACTTAACCTACACATGTAAGAACATCAACCAAACAAGTTTTCGATCTCACTAATTTCTGCACACTTCAAGTAGTGGTTTTAACAAAGCTCGTTTCTTGGCAAAACAATGAATCATAATTAACCGACTACGATAACACCAATTCTAATGAGAAAAGACTTTAAGATCTAGCCATGATGTGGATGCGGAGGTAGGAAAAGTGACGTGGCTATCGACTCGACTTCATCCGTTTCTAGATCTGTACGTTACATGTTCTAGCTAGGACCGATTTAAACAATGATTTATTTCAAGTTCAACTTCTTCGTTCAATTTTTTTACTGCATACTAGTGCTCGATACCAAACACTTCACTTAGGTGTTGGACCTGCCTAGCTCACAGTATTTGTGCTTATGCTAGTGCTCAACCCGAACACTTCACTTAGGTGTCGGGCTTGCCTAGATTTTTTCAGCACTTTAAAGAACTTTACATTGATTTGCACAACTCGAATTTCACCACTCAAACACTTGATTTATCGATTTAACCACTTGATCCTAGCTAGTTATAACTTTTTACACGAGATTTCGAATTGGATTTCCATTTAATCTCAAGCCACAATCACAGGTGAACAAATATGGAGTGAAAAACATGGGAGAAGCTAGCATCTATCATCTTAGAACGGTGTTATCGAGCTTTGTTATTAACAAACCAATCAATTCAATTAATTCAAGTTTCAACTACTGAAGTGATTTATGATCTGTTCTGACCTAGACTCATTTAATATCAGTTCCAACACGTTGGTTACAGGTTCTAAGTGGAACAGTCTAGACGTCATTGTTCAAAATTGAAGTCAATTTAACATCAAAAGTCAACAATTGAGCAATTCTATGCTAGAGAATTTTCAAATTTGAACCACAGAATCATAGATAGCAAGCAAGATCATGCATAATCCAAGAATCCTACCCCACACTTAAACGGTTCTGTGTCCTCACAGGACTAAACTAGAGTAGAGAGATACGAAGAACCTGTGACGAGATGGTCGGTGTAGCGGATGAGCACGGAGAGTCCGGAGTGGAGCAGATTAGCTACTCAAGTTCCTACAAAAACAAAAACAATAAAAAGATCAAAAGGATACCGGGACAAGTGCCCCGGATCCACACAGAATAAAAGTCGAAATGAAGACGGTTTAGGGGAATTTTGAAAATATTTTGATCTTTTTTTTCTTCAAATTCACGGCACGACACTCCTAGAGCAATCTAGATCATCCAAGCTCAATTAGTTCAGAAAAAAATCACACCGAAACAGCAGACACGCAAAACGAGGTAGACCAGTATTAAACTCGTCGAAATTCAACAATCAATATGTCAAAAGATTCGAAATTGAAAACCCAACAACTAATCTTTTAGACACGACTCAAGAAAATGGATGGAAAGCGACGAAGTTGGCCAAAAACATGAAAAACTTGTTTCGGGCATAACTGGAGCTACAGAGCTCCGATTTGGACGATCAAGTATGCGTTAGAATCGGACCAAAAAAAGGAATCTGATTTTCAAAACAACACAAGTTTTCGGCGAAAATTTTGTAAATTTTCGCCGAAAACTTCTTCACAAAACAGCAAAAATAAAGAAGCGGCTCACTGTTTGATTTTTTCAGGCGAGAATTTTCAATTCCCGCCGAAAACTTCTTTTAAAACCCTTTTTTTTCTTTTTTCTTTTTTCAAAAACTGACGAAAAATAAGTCAAAACGAACGAAAATTAAACTGACACTTTGGCTCCCCCGAACCTACTCGAACGACGAAAAGACTGACTCAAAAATTCAAAAACGGACTCCAGCCGTGGGTTGCCTCCCACGAAGCGCTCTCTTTTAACGTCCTTGAGCCGGACGGTACCTGTTAGGGACCCCAACTCAGAAGTTCCTTGAAGTCAATCGTCTTCTTCAAGGACAGCGGTTGAGTGCCATGTAGCACTCCAGAAGGGTGATGTAGCCGGTAGTGCTCCAATAGATCGCGATCTTGGTTGGATGACCAGTTCTTCTTGAATTCTCCTACTCGAGGAGGAAAGAGGTAGTACGGCGTGACATGTTCAATGAGCTCCATCTTCTCTACATGGTTGACTCGGTGGAAGTGTAGGTGAGGGTATCTCCTCAATCTCTATGTGCTCCTCTTCAGCTTCAACTTCAAGATGTATTGGCTCTATGTCTTCATCAACCACCACCGCCAAGGATTCTTCATCAGATGCTTCTAGCTCGCAATAGTCATCGGTGAGATTGTCATGTTCATCTTCATACAGCTCTTGAGCATCTTCTTCCATTAGTGGATTTGGTTGCTCGAGCTCGACATCCACTACGTTACGAGCTTGCAGCTTTGAAATGAGATCATCCAAGGCGGATTCTACTCTTGCCGTCTGTTGTCGATTTTGATGAACATGTGAGTTCTATCTCTTTGTGAGCTTGTAGCTTTGTAGAGATATTCTCCAAGAAGGATTCTATTCTCGTCGTCTGTTGTCGATGCTGATGAGCTAGTATATACATCTCTTGGTTATCCTCAATATACGGTGCTTCATCGACATACCACTCTTGGTACTGGTCATCCCACCTGTAATCCTGCATAATCAAAACTCAAAAGCACTACCCAGGTAAATCATGGAAATATGGAGGAAAATTAAATGGTAAGGCGGAAAGGTAGAAGAATAATTTGCCAACTCTTCTTTCAAACAATTAGAAGAGTCTCCGGCAACGGCGCCAATTTGATAGCTGCAGTTTTAGCGGTATCAAATAACTAACCTACCAAGGTAGACTAGATCGTATTCCACAGGGTTTCTACTAATCGACTACTCAAAGAAGCTGGCAAATTACTCAGGTTTAAACACTTAGTGCGTGGTGTGAGTTCCACGACTTCTAATCTAATGAACAAAGGAAAATAAAAGACAGAAAAGTAAAAGGTTGACTAACGAGAAGATAGACGAACTTAGATTTCGAATCCCCCTTCGTTCCCCAGAGCATTAGCAATCACAAGACCAGCGGTTTTCAATTCTAATTCAATCGGTTTCTATACACCACCATAACTCCTTACCCTTAGGTTTAACACTGACGAACGTTCGCTCTATCCGATCTAACTACCAAGATTAACTAGCCGCCCGGGTACGGTCGCCTCTCGCAACGACTTAATTAACTGGTGCAATTACTAATGATTAGTGAGTTACTCTTGCAGTGGATTAACCCTAACCGGTTCCTACGAAAGGCACGCTCCAATTATAAGGTTAATTGTTCAATTCGATGTTCTAAAGTAAGGCAAGCGTTCGCTTCTATCCTTAGCTTAACAAGAATCTAATCTAGGTGATCAATCCAGACAAGAAACATGAACAATGAAGAACAAATCAAACATGAATGAGAAACTGATTGAATTTCAAATCTAATCACCGCCGATCCGTGACCGCTTTAAGCCCTGGGTCACTTAGGGTTCATCTAATCTAAGCTCTACAAGTTCAGTTACTCATATCAGAAACAAGAGAATCAAAGACAACAATGAATATCATCATACAGAGTAAGAACAGATAAGAACTGAAAAACCTAATTCTGACGACTCCCGCGAAGCTTCAATCTCCTGGATCTTCAACTTTAAGCTCCGAGCTCTCCGAGGTGAAGGATGGCGTCACGATCTCTCCACGGATCTTCGAACTCTCTAAACTCTATCTATCGACCCTAGAGTCGGCTGACTCTCAAAAGTCTGATTTGTGAAAAGATGAATAATGATTTCTCCTCTCCCTTTGGGCCGCCGGTTTAAGTATTTATACTTAAACCCTAAGTCGCCGGATTTCTTCTGTTATTTTCTCCGAAAATAAGGGATTATTTTCGCCAAAAATGTTGGTACAAATAGACGGGTCCTCCAGCTGATTCTCCTGTGATTTTCGCCGAATAAGTTCTCGGTCCGAAAGCTATATGTTTTCGCCGAAAACATCCTTCAGTTGGCCTTAGTTGATTTGTGCTGATATTTTCGCCGAAAATAAAGGGTTATTTTTGGCGAAAACTCCTTTGTAAACCGGGCAGGAATTTGTTTGACTTGGTTGGCTCCTTTGATCGATGCCAGTGCAATCCCTCGAGGTTCCAATGCCTTAGACACGTCCATGGCTACTTTATTTGACGGCAAAAACCTGTGCTAACGTAAAAAACACTAGAAAACTATCAAATAGACCTGAAACGGGCCAAGGTAACACAAATGGCACGAGATAGGGCAATTGATTGAATATTTGTTATTCTACCCTTAAAACCATGTCTTAAGCAAGGAAATGTTGCTTAAATGAGGCTGATAATCACGTCAAATCGAGTGTCATCAATAGCTAAGTTGTCCTAGTGCATCAAACCAAATCTAAACTATCATAGTACAATGGCTTTTCTAAACTCACAATTTCGGATATTAACCTAGCTATGAAATAGAAGCAGAAACACCAAGAAATATAGCAGCTAACCTTGATTTAAACACCAAATTTAGCATAAACACTGAGAAACATCAGCTAACCTTGATTAAAACACCATCAATACCTTGATTTAATCACTAAGAAACAGAAATATAGCATAAACACTGAGAAGTTAACCTTGATTTTTTCTTCTTCTTGGTGCAGGGGAAGTGAGGGCATGTATCCAAACCATGAAACTAAGCATCACACAGTCCAAGCCAAATCATCTTGCACCTACGTTTTGTAAACTATAATTGAAGATCTTAATCATGCGATCTAGTTACATGAACTTAAATCGACATACCCGTAGACATGGTGATCGACAGGGGTCAAAGAACAGAAGAGGAATAGCGATGATCCTCCAAAAGCGTGCAAGAGAGGGAGCGGATCCGCCGATCTTGATCTTGAAGTGGTAGGGTTTCTCCTTCTCTCTCTTTCATATAAACCTTTAGTGTGTTTTTACTGCTCAACTCTTATGATGGAATAAGAGTTATATTTATAGGCAGAGAGAGGGCCAAACCCTAATGATCTTTTAATCTCAACCGTCCATCAAGGTTTGAGTTAGTTAATTAGGGCTAACTTCTAAATCCAAACCCATAAAGGAAAAAGACTTTATCCAACAGTTTTTCATAACCAGATCAAGTTAAGTTATTTGGGCCACATAAGAAAAGGAAGATATATTAATGTATTAAAATATATCTTACAGTCTCCCACTTGGTCCAGATAACAATCATTTATGATATGGTAGGAAATACATAAGGCGCGCATAAATGCTGGATTAAGGTCGTTGTCCACCATTGGTTTCTTTCAAGTACCTTAATTGAACTGAATCATTAATCAGAGTCATAGCGGTTGTGTGCTAATAAAAGAACACAGTTCCTTCCATGTACTACTGATCAACAATTAGAACAACTAAGTCTATAAATTGAAGTTATCTTAATGGTCCATAAGCGTCTTAAGGAAGACTCATTCTGTTTCATTTAATCACATAATATGTATACAAATCAATAACTTGAAACAGAAAAATTAAGAAGTTTCATTAATGAATATTCAAATAATTATTGAGATGTCAAATCTTAATACATAGCAAAATCCAATCCACCATTGATTCAACATGTTGCTTAAAAGTCTTGGGAGGTAACCCCTTGGTAAAAGGATCTGATATGTTAGCATGTGTGTTGATATGCTCAATTGACACTCGTTTCTTCTGAACTTCTTCTTTAACTGATAAGAATCTCATCTCCATGTGCTTGATTCCTTTGGAGTACTTATCATTCTTTGAGAAGAATACTGCTGCAGTGTTATCATAGTAAATTTTCATGGGCCTATTAGTGTAAGTCAACACACTAAGCCCTGAAATGAAATTCCGCAGCCATAATGCATGAACTGTAGCCTCAAAGCATGCCACAAACTCAGCCTCCATGATAGATGATGCTATAATGCTTTGTTTGGCACTCTTCCAAGAAATGGTGCCTCCAGCTAACATGAACACATATCCAAAAGTACTCTTTCTTGTGTCCACACATCCACCATAGTCTGAATCTGTGTAACCAACTATTTCGAGGTTTTCAGTGTGCTTAAAAGTGAGCATATGTTTCTTCGTTCCTTGTAAGTATCGCAAACACCTTCTTAGCTGTTTTCCAATGATCCATGCCTGGATTCTGTTGATAACGACCCAACATCCCAACTGCAAAACTTATGTCTGGCCTAGTGCAAACATGTGCATACTGCAAACTGCCTACAAGAGAAGCATAAGGATAATCCTTCATTCGATTGCGTTCTAATTCAGTTTGAGGACATTGACTTAATTAAGCTGAACTTATCCCCTTTCTGAATTGGAACAACATTACCATCACAAGTTGCCATATTAAATCTTTCTAAAACCTTAGTGATATAGGCATTCTGAGACAAACCTAAAATCCTACGTGATCGATCCTGGAATATCTCTATCTCTGTCACGTAGGAAGCCTCTCCCATATCTTTCATTTCAAAGTTTCGTGAAAGAAAATCCTTAGTTTCTCGTAATAAACCAAGGTCACTACTGGCAATGAGGATATCATCAACATATAAGACTAAAAAAGCAAACTTACTCCCACTGATCTTTAGGTATGTACAATGATCAACAATGTTTTCAGTAAACCCAAAGGTGGTAATGGTATCATGAAACTTGATGTACCATTGACGAGAAGCTTGTTTTAGTCCATATATTGACCTCTGCAACAAACAGACTTTATCTTCGTTTCCTTCTTCGATAAAACCCTCTGGTTGAGCCATATAAACTTTTTCATCTAAACTCCCATTCAGAAAAGCCGTTTTGACATCCATTTGTTGTAACTCTAAATCAAAATGAGCCACAAGAGCCATAATTATACGCAATGAGTCTTTCTTTGAAACGGGAGAGAATGTCTCATTATAGTCAACTCCCTCTCATTGATTAAATCCTTTAGCTACAAGTCTTGCTTTATGTCGTTCGATCTTGCCAAACGATTTACGTTTGGTCTTAAAGACCCATTTACAATCGACTTTCTTATGACCTTCTGGCAAATCGACCAACTTCCAAACTTTATTTGTAGCTATAAAATCTAACTCATTGTGCATGGCCTCTATCCATTTATTGGCGTCTTTACTTTTCATGGCTTGTGAGTATGAGACGTGATCTTCATCCATCCCAATGTTAAATTCACATTCTTGTAAATATAACACGTAATCATCATAAATGGCTTGTCTTCTTGGTCTAGAAGACCTCCTTAATGCTACTTCTGGTGTTATATTTACAATAGGTTCATCAGTTTCATTATGGAGTGTGTGATCATCGATGTTTGGTTCTACATTGTTGGTAGGATTAACAATATGAGGCAGAACTATGTCAGTAGAAATTTGGGGCATAGGGATTCGTATTGGCACCCTAATTTCGTTTATGACCACGTCTCTCATTTCATCACTCCCACTGATTTCACCATCTTCAATGAATTTAGCATTTCCAGTCTCTACTATTCTCGTACTATGGCTAGGACAGTAAAACCTGAACCCTTTTTGATCTTTCCAGGTACCCGATGAAAAAACCACTAATGGTTTTTGGGTCGAGTTTCTTCTCATGTGGATTGTAAATGCGAGCCTCTGCTGGACATCCCCATATGTGGAAATGTCTTAAACTAGGTTTCCATCCTTTCCACATCTCGAAAGGTGTTTTTGGAACGGATTTACTAGGAACCCTGTTCAAGATGTAAACAGCAGTCATAAGGGCATGCATCCACAGAGAAACAGGTAAATTGGCATTGCCCATCATGCTTCTAACCATCTCCATTAAGGTACGATTACGTCTCTCAGCTACACCATTCATCCAGGGTGATCCGGGCATTGTGTATTGAGGAACGATTCCTAATTTCTGAAGGAGTTTAGCGAAAGGGCCAGGACGTTGTCCTGATTCATCGAATTTTCCATAGAATTCACCACCTCTATCCGATCTAATGATTTTTACTTTCTTACCTAATTGTTTCTCAACTTCAGTGATGTAAAGCTCTACAGCGTTTACAGATTGAGATTTGTCATGCAATAGGTAAAGATAGCAATAACGTGAATAGTCATCGATAAAAGTGATGAAGTATTTTTCTCCACCAAAAGATGGGACGTCGAAGGGACCGCAGATGTCTGTGTGTATTATTTCAAGTAGCTCGGTGCTTCTTGTGGCTCCTTTCTTGGTATGTTTAGTTTGCTTTCCCTTAATGCAATCTATACAAGTACCAAAATCAGTAAAATCGAGTGACGGGAGAACTTCAGATTTCACCAAGAGATTAACTCTTTCCTTGGATATATGACCCAAACGTTTATGCCACAAGAATGAAGAGCTTCACTATAAGAAAATGTCAATTTAACAGCAGAAGCTTAACAGCGGCCAGAATTTGGCCGCTGTTAAATTGAAAAACACGGGAAATTTAACAGCGGCCACTTAGCCGCTGTTAAATTAGACAGTTTAACAGCGGCTAGTGGCCGCTGTTAAAATACTAAGCCCTGATTGGATGAAACAGATGGACGCGGATAGCTCCCAATTTTATTTGGACCGTTGATTTAATATCAACGGTCCTGATTTCTTCTTCCCAAAAAAACCCTAATCGGCGACTCTCTTCTTCTTCTGATTTCTTCTTCGCCGCCGCCAGAATTTTGCCGCCGCCACTTCTTCTTCTTCTTCTTCTTCTTCTCTCTTCTTCTTTTTCTTCTCTCCATAACTCTTCTTCTTCTTCTAAAACCCCCATTGTTGCTTCTTCTTCTTCTTCTTCCAGAACACCATTGCTTCTTCTCCTCCTCTTTTTCTTCTTCTTCTTCTTCTTCTTCTTCTTATTCTTCTTCTCGGCGAGCTATACGCCGTCTCCTTTTTGATCAAGGTGGATCCGCCTGCGTCGAGGAAGAGGACATCCACGTGGAGGAAGAGGACAGCCGCGTCGAGGAAGAGGAAGAGGAGGAGGAGGAGGACGACGACGAAGATGGATCTAGACTATTGCCAGAGTTCCGGCTCAATCGCCGGAGCTCCGGCTATTACATTAATCGACGACATCATTTAACAGCGGCTATAGGCCGCTGTTAAATAAATCAATTTAATCGCGGCCTATTTAACGGCGGCAGTCGCGCTGTTAAATAATTTTCGCATTGGTCATTTTAACAGCGGCCCCGACTGCTGTTAAATGCAGCGTTTTTTGTAGTGCTTTCAATTAATCGACCACGTTTCAAACCGACTTGAGAATGTAGGGAGATATTGAGAGATTCGGAAAAGTCATTATCGAGTGTGAGTTGATACAACCCATCAATCAAAATTCCAGAACCAATAATTCATTATTTTTGAGTAAACTAAAACAACCACCACCAATCCGAATTGAAAAGCCACCAATATCTAGTTTAGACAAGGAAATCAAATTGTGAGAAACCGAAGGTACATAAAGGGTATTCTCCAAATCCAAATGAAATCCAGAACTTAAAAGTAAACGAAATGTTCTGATGGCTTCAACTTTAGCTTTCGACCTATTTCCCATGTGAAGAAAGACTTCATTTGGTCTTATTGTGGTCTGGGTTGTAAGGAATCCCCTTCTTCTCGAACCATTCTTTGCGCTTTATGCAATCCCTCTGGATGTGTCCAACTTTGCGACAAAATTTGCACTCATCTTTCTTGATTTTCTTGGAGGTTAGATTGAACCGACAAATTAGATGACCCTTTATGGTTGGAATTGTTAGTCTTTCCACCCTTTCAACCTTTATTGGTCTTCCCTTTCCCATTACCATGCATTAAGTTGGCTTGAGCAACGCTAACATTTTGTTGCCTAAGCCGACCCTCTTCCTGCACCAATTTATTGGACAGTTGATTCACATTCCATTTTTCATTGATGGTATTATAGTGAATCTGGAAGGGCCCATACTGGTCAGGCAGTGAGTTCAAGATAAATTGGACTAGGAAGTCATCTTCCACAGTCATGCCCAATTTTCCTAAACTTGAAGCCAAATTTGCCATGTCCAGTACGTGTTGTTGCATGATCTTGGTACCGTCAAAACGGGTAGAAGTGAGTTCAGACATCAATTTTCCCGCAACTGCTTTATCTCCAGGTTTAAAGCGTTCAGTGATGACTTGGAGAGAATCTTTGGCAGTTTGATTATCAGTTTCAGGTATGACAGATTTGATGTTTGGAGCAGATGTCAAACGTAGAAACTTAAGGCACAATTTGTTTGCTCTAGTCCAAGAGTTGAAAGTTGTCTTATCTTCAACAGTTGAGATATCGGTGAGGGCAGCTGGCTGATCTGATGTCAAGGCATGGTCGATGTCGAGTACACCTAAGTAGAACTCAACATGTTCCTTCCATTCAGCATAATTATTCCCTTCGAGTAGTGGGACAGAATCGACAAAGGAGTTGAGGTTGTTGGATTGAAGAACTACAATTATAGAAATATGCTCAATTTAATTAGAAAAACACATTATAATTTTATGACTAAGATTTATAATTGAGTGATTCAGATCTTTCAATCAAGTGAACATGGTATTTGTGGATACTACACGCTTGTTTAATCCTATAAAAGAATCATCTCCTTTAGTGGTTGTCTACTTTTAATGCATAGGTGGTTACCTGTGGGTAACAACTATACTTGAGTAAACAATCCTAGTTTAATTTTACTTAGTCTAACATTCATAGTTTTCATTGTGTCCACTGTGGTGGACATCAGCCTATAATTTGAATGTTAATTAATTATTTCAATCATCATACATGAACCAAATTAAAATCACTGTGGTGATTACTAATTCAGTATAATATGTATGAATGATTTATTATAGATTAAGAAATCCTAAATCTCTAAATTAATTCGGAAAGAAGAGAATTATACGTCCGAAAAGAGAAAAACGGGTTTCTGAGGGTCTAAACGACGGAATTTCGCTTATTTCTGAAAAGTATACCAAAGTTGTATCTTGAAGATCTCGTCGTTTCCAAGCAGCCCACCAAAAATCAGCTCGTTCCGACATCGTCAGTTGAATTTGGGAAGAAAGCATTTCAGCAGAAACGACAGTTTAGACAAAAAAGGATGAAACAGAAAAACCCTAACTATAATTTCGTCTATAAAGGATCTGATTAGATTATTATATATAATCAAGAACCCTAAAAGGGTAAACAAAATAAACCCTAATAATCTACCGAAATAGAAGAACGAAAACGATGTTTTCGTTTAGGGTAAATCGAAAAACATAGATATAGAACAGATCATAGGTAAACGCGGAAACATAATCCTAGATCTATTCTATCATAAACGAACTAGATGCAAGATAGCAACAAAGGCTATGATACCAAATGTAAACTATAATTGAAGATCTTAATCATGCGATCTAGTTACATGAACTCAAATCGACATACCCGTAGACATGGTGATCGACAGGGGTCGATGAACAGAAGAGGAATAGCGATGATCCTTCAAAAGCGTGCAAGAGAGGGAGCGGATCCGCCGATCTTGATCTTGAACTGGTAGGGTTTCGCCTTCTCTCTCTTTCCTATAAACCTTTAGTGTGCTTTTACTGCTTAACTCTTATGATGGAATAAGAGTTATATTTATAGGCAGAGAGAGGGGCCAAACCCTAATGATCTTTTAATCTCAACCGTCCATCAAGGTTTGAGTTTGTTAATTAGGGTTAACTTCTAAATCCAAACCCATAAAGGAAAAAGGTTTTATCCAACAGTTTTTCCTAACCAGATCAAGTTAAGTTATTTGGGCCACATAAGAAAAGGAAGATATATTAATGTATTAAAATATATCTTACACGTTTGATTTCAATCACCTTGTTGACGGTGTTTATTGGTGAGACCTTACACCAGAACGGGATCCTCAATGACTTCGTTGTCGTAGCTGCCGCAACAGTTAATACGCCACCCTTCAGAGGTGTCGTCTTCTCGACTTGCATTCTCCGATGCATCAATCTAAGTCTTGCCCTTCTTCTCCGATGCATTGATCTGAGTCTTGCCCTTCTTCTTCGAGGTCTTCTTCTCAAATATCTTCTCCAACGGCACACTCGGAGACGGATCATTACTAGCAGGCTTGTTGGTTGAGTTTGTGCCTAGGCCAGTTCCCTTTGAGACACCCTTATTTTTCTTCCTAATCTATGAAATCTGCAATGTATCAGTTTCATATCGTATTAATATAAGTACTTGTGAACACAACCATCCATATCACATTCATAGCACATCCAAATCATATATACATATCTGTACATGTACAAATACACATCCATATCATAAGACATGAGCACAACATATACAAACACATCTCCATATCACTTCCATATCATATACATAACATAACATCTACAAACACACAAGTCCATTGACATCTGTATCACATCCATATCATACACATAGCATAACATCTACAAACACACCTCCATATCACTTCCATATCATATACATAGCAGAACATCTACAAACACACAAGTCCAATGACATCCAAATGGCATTCATATCAGTACATCTAAAAACACACCTCCATATCACATCCATATCATATTTTCATATACATAACAGTACATATACAAACACACAAGTCAATTGACATCCATATCACATTCATATCAATACATCTACAAACACACCTTCATATCACATGCAAACTCGGAAGTACTTACCAGTGGAACTTCGAAATCATCATCCAACTCAGGTGTTCAAACGGTCTTCGCCTTCTTCGACGTCCGGAGCTCCAAATGCTCGGCTTTTGTCTTCTCGAGGGAGTTGAGCTCCTTCAGATGCTTAGACAACCTTGGAGTCTCGGTTGGTCCCTTCTCCGTCCCCTTCGAACGCACCATTAATATCCACAACAAATTGGAAATGAGTAGAGTAATAACAGAAGAGATTAGTAACATTGAGTCTGTTGCTCCACCGCAAGAAGCCTATTTGTAGGGTACATGGGGTGAGACAGTTACATACCTAAAACGAGAGCAGTTGTCGGCGGTTATTTGCGAAAGTTGAGGATGTGGGTTATCTCCGACGATTTATTGATAGGGGTTACAGGCGGTTATTTGCAATGATTTTTCTATGTGGGTAATCAACGACGGTTTAGGGTTTATGGTTATCTACGACAGTTACAATCGGCGGTTGAGATACAAATAGAAATAAACCGTCGGAGATGGAGAAAGAGAGATAGGTGAAAACGTCGGAGATGGAGAAAGAGAGATAGAGAGAAGAGAGAGATAGGGAGAAGAGAGAGAGACGACGTGTGTCAGTGAACTTGACATGCACAAAGAGAGAGATAAACGAGGATTCACATTTCCCAATCCGACAAAAAATAAAAAATAAATTCCTTTTGAATTATGTAAACTTCCCCCCAATACCCCCGCATTAACCCCAGCTGTAGGATCCCTATCTAACATGAGATTGATTTTTGGCCAGAGGATGCCCGCCTCAAAACAATCTGAGATATAAGGGCTTCAGCCCTTTATCGAAATTGGGTAAAGTAGAGGGGGTTAAAGTGTTATTTTTCCTTTATTGTACTAATTTAAAATGAAACCACAACATTGAATTTAAATTTCAAAATTAACACATATAACCTTTCAGAACCATCCAAGTGGAAAGTGGAAACACTCACAACCTACAATAGTACAGAGGAACTGAAATCCAGCATGAACCAGATTTCACCTTTTTCATAAAATGGTTGCTAGTGACTTGTGGGAGCAGCATGAAGCAGAAATTCACCTTTTTCATAAAATGGATAATACAAAATTACACATGCATCGTTTGTGGGAGCAGTAGCCTCTGCCCGGATAATACATAGGAGATAATATCATTTACTTGGGTTTTCATAAAACAACACCTTTCTCCATTTGTTTCCCAATTTTCTTTAAACGCCCTTCGCTACTCCTTTTTGTGTGACTGACCAACTTAGTTAATCTCGAATTTTATATTGAAAAAGGAGGAGGCACATCAAGGCAGAAGTCGACGGGTGGGTCTTGCAGTCAAACTCCCTTCTGCCTTTGCACTCGAGGGCCAATCTCCGTCCGGCGTCAGCTGCATATGCTGAGTTCACGCCATTTTTCATCCTTGTTTTGGACGAAGTGGTACTTTGAGAACAATTATTCGAGTTAAGTGGTAACCGATGACCAAAAAAAATATTAGTGGTCAGGGTGACTGATTTTAAAAAGTAAGGTGGTATCCAGTGTATTTAAGTCTAATACACGACTACTATAAAGTTATTACCTCTATCATTACTTTAAATGTCAAATTTTTTTTTTCTCTAAATGTAAAGCTTGTTTAAGCTTTTGATTCTCATTTTTCGTATATTTATAAAAATTGTGAGTATATGATCACATATATAAATTCCATGTTTTACTAGATAAACAAATTATTATGTTATTCTTTATTTTTTTGCAAAGAGCTTGTGACTTGATGGGCAATCCAAGCCAACCAGCGACTTGCAGCCTGATGAACCCACAACTCGAATAACCCGCAACCCGAAAAATCCATAACCTGACGAAAATGTTCCAATTAACCCACAACTCGACTCGTGACTTGCCCAACCCCCCATTTTGACAGCTCTACTCGTATAATACTCAAAAAATTTATTTGACTCACCATTTTAATTTAACCCGTGATTTCATAGTCCAATAATCAAAATAAATTTGCTCTTTTGAGTTAGGCCTAATACCCTCAGATAGCACCAACTATTGTGTAATCCCCAGAATATACATACCGTATTAGAAAATACTCGTTTAGCACCAACTATAGGGTGTCCAATTTTCTTGTAACATGCCGTTAGTTTGTTCCGTTAATTTGTACAGGTGACATGACGGTGTTAGTGATGTTGCAAAGAAGCTGACATGGCTTCTATTAGGTTTTTAAAAAATGCCACGCAATCAACAAAATAAATATTTATTTTAAAAATAATAAAATATTCTAAAATAAAAAATTAAAATATTATGTCCATCCCCACCACTGCGCCAGAATTGTCGCCTCTATCGCGGCGGACGTCGTCGCCGTCGACAAGCTTTTCGACGGGAATCTCCACAAATCGGTGCCTTTCTAGTGATGGTGGATCCCTTCGCCGTCAACAAGCTCTTCGACAGGAAACTCCAAGAATCACTACCTTTGTCGCGACGAATCCGTCGCCGTCAACAATCTCTTCGATGATAGGGTGGCAAGATATGGATCTATGCTTGAACTCGTTCCATATCTCCTCGTTGATCTGATTCAATCGGAGAAGCTAAATTTACAACCCAAATATTATCGAACATGCAACTAATTTCTAGATCTGGATCGATTGAAAATCTTTCTTAAACCCACATTTTGACTTCCTTCAATTTTGACGACGATTTCCACATCGTCGTATTCCAGATCGAAAATCTTTCATTAAGAAATTCCTAATATGGAATCCACCATTACATTCACTCTATTTGGCCGAGTAGAAGCAATCACCTGGTCAAAATTACATTCTCTCTAGAAGCTTCTGCAACAGTCCTACACTAGGAGCGAGTCAGACTTTCGGACTTACTAATACTAATCTGGAGAGCTAAGGAGACGAGAGGCAGGGGAGGAAGGAGGAGAAGAAGAGGAATTAGAGTCGTTCTGGATTTCATTGAGGGAGCGGTGAGGGAGTGGACGGGACCGTCGTCGTCGTCGGAGGTGAATGAGCCAAGATCGAGTTCTATTGACGGCTCTTTGGCGATAGCGATAGTGGGTTCTGGAATTTGGTGGTTTCGGACTTCGATGTATCTTCTTCTTCTTCTTCAATATCTTCATCATCATATCCTCTGCGTTCTTCATCATCATCGGAGGAAGAACAAGCAGATTAGAGAGCTGGGGATGGAGGTGACTGTGGTACCCAACTGAGAGTGTAATTAGAGAGCTGATTCGATCAGGAACGTGTTATGGTGGGCGACGACGATGGCGGATTTGGAATCGATGACGATGACGGAGTTTCCGAAGCTGGCAAAAATAGTGATGATGTGGTTAAGGAAGGATGAGAAGATGGCTATGGAGAAGATGATTGATGTGACTTTATTTGGTGCATTTTTAGCTTATCGTTGACCTATGAAACGCCCGTGTTTGATCCTTAAATGCCATGCTTAATATGCTTTTATCGAAGTTTTGTGCTAAGTACTATTCTGTTGCCCGGTTGCCACTTTGAGGCCAATTCCATGTCTATTGGAGGTTTTTTCTTTCTATTTTCAGGTCTTGGTATTGTAGTACTGGTGACAAGGAGCACGTAGGATCAAACGGGAGGTCAATCGGAGCTAGGACGGAGGAGATATGGACGTTGCAAAATCGAAGAAAATACGACTTTCAGCTGAAGACATTTTCGGCAAAAATATCATAGGATTTTCGCCGAAGAAGAAGTTTTTGGCGAGATTTTCAAGTCCTCGGTCCGAAAACTCAAAGCAGACAGAAGGCCTTCGATCATTGAGGATATTTTCGGTGAAAACATTCAAAGTTTTCGTCAAAAACTTTAAAAGAAATGCTCAGCCGTTCGGTGTTCTCAAGGACGTTTTCGGCAAAAATGTTACACCATTTTCGCCGAAAATTCAAGGCTAATCCGGCGTGCTATTTAAGTAAGGCAGCGGACGAAAATAGGGGTATCAAATTCATTCTAATCTCAAAACCATCGCCGACTCCTCTCTCTCTCTCAATTGTTCATCATCAACTCCATCATCTCCTCTCCCTCAACCACACACCATCCTCCCTCAATTGTTGATCAACTTGAAGATCTAAGTGAAGCCTTCCACCCTTGGATTGGAGCTTGAAGAGCCAAGTGAGAAGATCCTCCATGGAAGCAAGGATGGTCTCCTCTCCTCAATTTCAGGTTTCTTCCATGGTTAAGCTAGGCTAAGCTTAGGTTTAGTTTAGTGAGGGATGGATCAAGCTAGGATAGGTGATTGATTGTATGGATTGACGTTTCTTATAGCCATTTGTGTAAGATGATGATCCTAGACCTTGTGTTTTGTAGCCATTAGAGCTTGTGTTGTTCTTTTGGTTTTGTTATGTCTTTCAATACATGAGAATGATTGATTGATGTTGATCTAAGGTTGTAGGATTGTAATTGGATGATTTGAGAGATTGGATTATCAAGTTACAACCATTTTGAGCTTGTTCTTCCTTGTTGTCATTTTATCAAACACTTGGTGTGCATTGAGTTTTCTTTCATTTAAAGGTTGAAAGACCCTTGTGATTGCTAGACTAGTGTTATATGATTGACATGAGAGTGTCTTGCATCATTTACCTTGTGCTAGATGATTGTTGACATAGAATTCAAGTTCCAAGCATTTCATTGAGTTAATTTCAAGCATTCCATTCCTTTTGTTCACATAACGAGAGCATGGTGCATTTGGTCTAGGAATAGAGAGTCAATTGTGCGAGAGTTCGTTGATTCTACTTGAGTGAGATGCATGGTCATTAATTACACAATGTTGCTTGAGATTCAATCCAACTTTCATGAACCTTGAGCTTGAAGAAACCCCTTGCTAGACTAAACTCTTTTCTCTCTTGTTTGATCCTCAATTTCATTTGTCTATTTTACTTTGCTTGTTTATGTTTTCAACTTGTTTTCTTTCAAACCAAATCTCAACTCAAAATGTATGGACCGTTCACGAATTTTGTGAGTATTAGCCTATGAGAGGGCCTTGTGGAATACGACCTTGATAAATTCCTTATCAAGTTTTTGGCGCCGTTGCCGGGGACCTCTCATTCCTAAAAAAGCAATTATTAGTGAACCGATCTTTACACTTGTAACACCCATCCCAAACCGACCCGAGTTCACCCGTGGTCGAACCGGTTTGAGTGCTACTTGAAGAACCAGCTTTAAAAGAAAAGAGTAAAACGCAGCGGAAACAGAAACAACTCTTAAATACAAGTTCAAAATGAAGGAGGCCTCCACTTAATAAAACCGAAATACAATTGAAATCCGAAATCCGATCACAACCGATCACAAAATCTCAAAACGATTACAAATCTTCCAACCCAAAAGTGTCAACTGAAATCTAAATTTAAAACAATGGTCACTCCACAATAGCTTCCTAATTCTTCACTTCACAACTCCAATCTGCAACTCCTCCGAACTCAACCGAACACCTGAAAAGAGAAACTGGGGGGGGATCAACTTCCTAATGAAACTGAGTGAACCCACTGGGTCTACCTATGCGCCGAACCTAGCCTAGGAGTGATCCCAACTCCGCACACAAACAACACAACGGAATCTGACACAACCATTATCATTTTAATCCTAGCATGCTACTAGGTGATCACACAAGAACTTACCTCCACCAGTACACACAATTAATAAGATTCAGCAATGTACACAAGTCATCAATCCTCACTACAACATCACTATCAGGGTTAGAACATGCACACCGGTCAATCTCATACCACAATATAATAGCATCAACGGAGTCATCATACACACGATACAACACTTAATTACAATACATCTTCCAACACGAATAGCACCCACTTTCATACTTCAACCACACAACTCGCAATTCACAGTTTCACAGTTACTAACATCAACCAAGCACAACACTACCAACCCCTGTCCCACAGACTCCACACATCATACTGTCACAACACGACTCGACTCATTAAATTCTTTGTGAGTTATTAGGCGCCTAGGAGTTGCTCCACACCACCACTGCCGGCCAACAATCCCCGGTAATACAACCCAGGGTGATCTACTCAACGTAGACCGATACCACAACCATAATCCCAGGTACTTGACCCGGGTGATCCACTCGACGTAGACCGACTCAACATAAATCCCTGGTAGCTAACCAGAGTGATTCACTCAACGTGAACCGGACACAACTCATCACATCTCAAGGTGGGCAGTGTGGACTCCTACCGGTTCTATCATTCAATCAACACAACCAATTGCTCAACACTTGCAACCAACCGTCATACTCATCCCATAGCTTATTCGCATCATCCAATCCAACCATCAGAACTCACATCAATTCCCACCACCAACATCAACATCAATCGCATACTCAACCATATCCCAAACTACACCACTTGCACTCATTCACACACCTCGACAACCACACACACACACACACATAGCATCATCACAATTCCACATCACACATAACCACACATCACAAGTCATCCAACGCCTCCCACGGCACAAACAGTTTAAGGGTAAACGGCTAGCTCACCGGCCACCCCCACCTGCAAGTACAGGGGAAGCCATGTCATGAGTCGTAGGGTTACCCTCCTGTACGTCCTTCATTGGACGACCCCACATTGGTGGGACCATCCACCTGTTCGTCAATTAAGGGCGACCCCACATTGGCAGGACCACCCTCTTGCAACCACAGATTAACAATTCCAGGCAGAAATACACTTACAACATCATACCCCTGCCCTCCTACACTCGTTACTACATCCAATCCATTAAGCATCAAGGTTAATCTTTCCCCCATTCATCGCACACAACAACCAGCCCGCTATCATCATGCAATTCATCATATCAACAAGCATACAACAACCAACAACAATCGCAAATACTCAACAATCAATCACATAACGAAATTCCCTTTTACTCTCTTTCAATTTCATGCAACGCCCTACACTCTTCTAAGTCAAGTTTCAACTCCTCACGTCGACCAATTCTACCTATCGTACGCTAAACCCTCACCTGACAAGAAGATGAGGCTCTAAAACAACTCCCGGAACCCGAACGACCAAGCTCTACCACTCCAAAGTCGTAGCTCTTCTCCTCCTCACCGACAGCAGCCTACTCCAAACCACGATGTGCGATCTCTTCCTCTCGTCGCCACGAACGCGTAGCAACAAACGGATCACAAATCGGAGCTCTACAACTCCCGGAATCAAGGATTGAAACTTGGGGAATTTCAGTTCGTCAAAAACGAAGTTGGGGGAAAAAAGAGGAAGGAATTTATGAATTCCCGTGCTGGATCCGCCTTTTTATGCACGAAAAGTGCGCCTGGTATGTCCAAAAGTGCGCCGGCGCACTTTGACCCCAAAAAGGCGCACATTTTGAATATTCCGTCGAAAGTTTGCCTTTTTAATTGAAAAGTGCGCCTGGCACTTCTAAAAGTGCGCCTGCGCACTTCAGGGCCCAAAATCAGCACTTTTGGTACTGTACACTGTTCCCCTCTTTTGCAACTTCAACCCGGCACACACCCAAACGTCCCAGACCTCAAGAGACTCTCTTAAGTACCGTTTCCGGCACTCTAGTCACCCAGACTTGAGTTCTAACCCGTTCGGTTGGGCGGGGATGTTACAACACTTCCTTCCGTTTTCCTTTTTGCTTCCTTGTTACTCTTTGTTTACTTTGTTATCCCGCATCGTTGTATTACTCGGGTGTGTTTGTTGTGCTTGTTTGCAAGGGATTTGGGTTAGTGCATGAGGCGTTCACCTCGTCTTCAAGCACGACTCCAAGGACTAGAACAAGTGCTCGAACCACGGACTACTTCTCCACCTCCTACAGTTGAAGAACAAGAAGACCAATCGGTACATTCGCATTACACTATGTCTCAACACGGAGATGACGATGACCAATCGGTACATTCACATCACACTATTGAAGATGATCAATCGCAAAGAGGTGCGAGGCGCACACTAGCCGATTATGCTCGCCCAACCCTTGAAGGGGCAGCTTCGAGTATCGTGCGAAGACGGTAAATGCAAGAAACTTTGAATTGAAGCCTAATATGATTCAGATGGTGCAGAACGGAGTGGTGTTCAACGGTATAGATAGAGAGTGCCCATCTAGACACTTGAAGGACTTCCTAGAGATATGCGATACGGTAAAGAACGATCAAGTTCACCCGAATTGTGTACGACTCCGACTCTTCCCCTTCTCACTCAAAGGTAGAGCCAAGTCTTGGTTGGAGAACCAACCTAGTAGAACATTCACTACATGGGAGGGACTAGCCGAAGCCTTCCTCGAGGAGTTCTTTCCCCCTTATATGACGGATGCAATCCGAGATCGTATCAACCACTTCACTCAACACAAGGGAGAGCTCTTCCATGAGACTTGGAATAGGTTCCAAGCCCTTCTCCGGTCTTGTCCTCATCACAACTTCGCCGAATGGAGCTTGGCGGATATCTTTGCTAGGTCCCTTGATTTTGAGAATACAAGGATGATCAACCAAGCCGCCGGAGGTGATCTAAGGACGCTCACTCCCGAAGATGCTCTAGAACTCTTTGCAGAGATGGCCAACAAGACAAGGAGCTGGTCTCGACAACAACCTCCAAGCTCTAAGTATGGAAGTGACACGCACTATGACTCTAGAGCTATAAGTGTTGATGCACCAAAGGATTCATCTACTTATGGGAAGAAGCATAAGTTACCGGGACATCGAGATGAAGATGACCCTATGTTTGCGCTCCTCATGTCTAAGATCGATGCCATGGCCTCTCAAGTAAGCAATCTTAGTATGCCTAAGCCTCCTTCTAAGCCATCTAAAATGGGTAATGCACCGGTTGCTACGGTGTTTTGTTGTGAGTGTTGCGGAGGCCAAGGCCATGATGTTAGTATTTGCCCCTCCGCTACTTCCGAGCCTAACCAAGGTGAAAGCATTGAGGGAGTAAGCTTTGTGCAAGGCCAAGGGTTCTATGGAAACTTCAACCCTCAAGGGAACTATCAAGGTGGTAACTACAACCGACCTTGGAACCAAGGAGGTAATTACAACAAGCCTAATCAAGGTGGATTCCAAGGATACAAGGGGTACAATCAAGGCTCCACATGGAACCAAGGTGCTAACCAAAATCAAGGTAACCAAGGTGGTGAGCAAGGTTCTAATCCACCGGGGATGTATACCCATAAGGGTAATGGACCACCCGGTTTCAACAAACCTCCTCCAAACAAAGAAGGTGGATCTTCAATCTCCCAAGAAGACACCAATGCGGCAATGCTTCAACTTATCATGAATCAACAAGCGTCAATTACCAATTTGAATACTCAATTGGGCCAAATATCTAAGGCACTCTCGGAGAGACCAAAGGGTAGCCTACCCTCCAACACCGAGGTCAACCCCAAGGCTCCCAAGGAGCTTATGATGGTAACATTGAGGAGTGGTAAGCAAGTCCAAGACCCAACGCCTAAAGCGGTAAGAACTCAAGATGATGACTATGTGTTGGTTGAAGACGTTGTTTCCAATGATGACACAGACAAGATTGAAGTAGTAGATAATGGAGCCAAGTCTAATGAAGCTTCTAAGACTACCACTAAGGTTGGTTCTCAAGTGGCTACGAAGAGTGCCACTCCGGTCTCTCCTCCCGCACCGGTTGTGCCTCCGTACAAGCCTAAACCACCTTATCCTTCTTGCTTGAAGCCAGATTCCATGGAGAAAGATTTCAAGAGGTTTATTGAGATTCTTGACAAGGTGCAATTCACAATGCCTTTTGGAGAAGCAATCACCAAGATGCCTCAATATGCGAAGTTCATGAAGGAGATCTTCACCAACAAACGCAAGCTAACGGATGTGACTTCGGCAAAGCTTAACGAACAATGCTCCGCCATTCTCTCTAAGCAACCACCGGAGAAGCTTAAGGATCCAGGTAGCTTTACTATTCCTTGCACTATTGGTGAGCATGCAATAAGTAGAGGCTTAGCCGATTTGGGCGCTAGTATCAATGTTATGCCATATTGCATGTTTAAGAAGCTAGGCCTAGGGACTCTATAACCAACCCTCATGAATGTTCAATTATCGGATAAGTCCATGAAATCCCCTCGTGGTATTGTTGAAGATGTGTTTGTTAAGGTCGGTGCTTTTGAATTTCTTATGGATTTTGTTATTCTAGATGCTTTGGGTAGTACCGATGTGCCTTTGATTTTAGGACGACCTTTCTTAGCAACCTCTCGTGCTTTGATTGATGTCTATGGTGGCAAACTTACCCTTAGGGTCGACAATGAATGCATGATTTTTGATCGCTCAAATGGCATGGAATTTACTTTGTCTTATGCTAGTCATCATGATCCTAAGAATCCGCATGAGATTACTTCAGCTACTAATAGCACTAACCTTGTCCGTCGTAGTCTTGCGGAGTTGTTTGCCATTAGTGATGTGCAGGAAAAGACGGATGAAGTAAAAGAGACTCCACCTTTCATACTCCCGAAGACACCACCCAAGGCTAAGAAGAAAGGTGTAAAGAAGTCACCCGAGAAGGGCAAGGAGGCCGCACCAATGGGTGAGACGAGCAAGACTAAGAAGCCACCCGATGAAAGGCTCAACTCTAAGTGGTTTGGACCCTTCTCCATTGCTCCCACCTCTCCATCCAGAAAATCCATGCTCATTCCACCCGAAGTTGGTAAGGTACAATTCAAGTTTCGGGTGCCATGCGAAGGTAATGACATCGACTTCAAAGAGGTAATGAGTTGGGATGGTTTTACTTAGCTTCCTCTTTGAGCTATCGTCTAGCTAGAGACGTTAAAGAAGCGCTTCATGGGAGGCACCCCATGTTATCCTTACTTTTTGCTTTTATGTTTTTGTGTTGTTTTAGTTCGTTGAATAAGATGTTGTCAAGCACTTAGGCGGATCACTCTTCACAATGAGCGCTATGGGACTCTTCCGCTCCTTTGTTCCTAGGCTTTCTCTACCAACGCGGTAACTTCGTTCCACCTTACCCTCTCTCTCTCGATCATTGAGGACAATGCTCGTGTTAGTCGTAGGGGAGTTTGAGGTTTGGTGTGATTATTTGTTGGTAGAAGTCTAATGTGTTGTTTGGTTGAATTGCTTGATCTTAATTGAATGTCGATTCCCTCTACTGTAGAAGCATTCGGTTCTTGACTCTTGGTGTTTAATTGACTTCAATCTTTCACAATGATGTTTAGACTGTTCCACTTAGAACCTGTAACCAGCATGTTAGCGCTAATATCAAATGAGTCTAGGCCAGAACAGAGATTTTATCACTCTTGTATGTAGGTTGATTGGTTTGATATGTGTTTTTATACCACTCGATAACACCGGTCTAGGATGATGAAGGCAAATCAGAAACTTCTTTCCCTTTTCCATGATTTTCTTCTACTTTTTGAACTTGTGGCTTGAGATTAGACGGAATCCAATTCGAAATCTTGTGTGGAA
Source organism: Linum lewisii (assembly GCA_034768395.1). Lineage (NCBI taxonomy): Eukaryota > Viridiplantae > Streptophyta > Magnoliopsida > Malpighiales > Linaceae > Linum > Linum lewisii. Next base: position 20,840,681 of record CM068301.1, on the reverse strand, counting down.
GTTGTAAGGGGCTAAGGGTCAAGTGGCTATTGTCAAAAGAAAAGAAAAGAAAAGCTAAGCTAGGCAAGCTCGGCACCTAAGTGAAGTGTCGGGTTGAGCACTAGCAAAGGCAAAAGCTGTGAGCTAGGCAGGTTCAACACCTAAGTGAAGTGTTGGATCGAGCACTAGTATGCAGTAAGAAAAAAAAAGAAAAAAAAAGAAAGAAGAAAAAAAAATGAAGAAGAAAAGAGAAAGAAAAGAAAAAAAAAAGAGTTCTCAAAATGTAGCCCTTGATCCTAGCCCAAGTTTGTAAAGTGTGGATCTAGAAGAGGATGAAGTCGAGTCGATAGCCACGTCATGATCACTCACCACTTACAATCCATTTCCCGATTTCAAGTCCTTTTGATTAGAATTGGTGTTGTCGTGGTCGGTTTTGCTGTGTCCCAATCAACCACTACTTGAAGTGTGCAGAAAATAGTGAGGTCTAGACTTGTTTGGTTGACGTTCTTGCATGTGTAGGTTTAGTTTGTTCGTGGAACAGTTTTAAGCCGAATTGTTGTTGCTTGAATCTCAATGGACCGATCTTGTCATTTATGAACTTGGATGTTTTCTAATTCATTTGCTTGAGGACAAGCAAAGCTTAGTCGTAGGGGAATTTGATGTGACTTTATTTGGTGCATTTTTAGCTTATCGTTGACCTATGAAACGCCCGTGTTTGATCCTTAAATGCCATGCTTAATATGCTTTTATCGAAGTTTTGTGCTAAGTGCTATTCTGTTGCCCGGTTGCCACTTTGAGGCCAATTCCATGTCTATTGGAGGTGTTTTCTTTGTATTTTCAGGTCTTGGCATTGTAGTACTGGTGACAAGGAGCACGTAGGATCAAACGGGAGGTCAATCGGAGCTAGGACGGAGGAGATATGGACGTTGCAAAATCGAAGAAAATACGACTTTCAGCTGAAGACATTTTCGGCAAAAATATCATAGGATTTTCGCCGAAGAAGAAGTTTTCGGCGAGATTTTCAAGTCCTCGGTCCGAAAACTCGAAGCAAACAGAAGGCCTTCGATCATTGAGGATATTTTCGGTGAAAACATTCAAAGTTTTCACCGAAAACTTTAAAAGAAATGCTCAGCCGTTTGGTGTTCTCAAGGACGTTTTCGGCGAAAATGTTACACCATTTTCGCCGAAAATTCAAGGCTAATCCGGCGTGCTATTTAAGGAAGGCAGCGGACAAAAATAGGGGTATCAAATTCATTCTAATCTCAAAACCATCGCCGACTCCTCTCTGTCTCTCAATTGTTCATCATCAACTCCATCATCTCCTCTCCCTCAACCACACACCATCCTCCCTCAATTGTTGATCAACTTGAAGATCTAAGTGAAGCCTTCCACCCTTGGATTGGAGCTTGAAGAGCCAAGTGAGAAGATCCTCCATGGAAGCAAGGATGGTCTCCTCTCCTCAATTTCAGGTTTCTTCCATGGTTAAGCTATGCTAAGCTTAGGTTTAGTTTAGTGAGGGATGGATCAAGCTAGGATAGGTGATTGATTGTATGGATTGATGTTTCTTATAGCCATTTGTGTAAGATGATGATCCTAGACCTTGTGCTTTGTAGCCATTAGAGCTTGTGTTGTTCTTTTGGTTTTGTTATGTCTTTCAATACATGAGAATGATTGATTGATGTTGATCTAAGGTTGTAGGATTGTAATTGGATGATTTGAGAGATTGGATTATCAAGTTACAACCATTTTGAGCTTGTTCTTCCTTGTTGTCATTTTATCAAACACTTGGTGTGCATTGAGTTTTCTTTCATTTAAAGGTTGAAAGACCCTTGTGATTGCTAGACTAGTGTTATATGATTGACATGAGAGTGTCTTGCATCATTTACCTTGTGCTAGATGATTGTTGACATAGAATTCAAGTTCCAAGCATTTAATTGAGCTAATTTCAAGCATTCCATTCCTTTTGTTCACATAGCGAGAGCATGGTGCATTTGGTCTAGGAATAGAGAGTCAATTGTGCGAGAGTTCGTTGATTCTACTTGAGTGAGATGCATGGTCATTAATTACACAATGTTGCTTGAGATTCAATCCAGCTTTCATGAACCTTGAGCTTGAAGAAACCCCTTGCTAGACTAAACTCCTTTCTCTCTTGTTTGATCCTCAATTTCATTTGTCTATTTTACTTTGCTTGTTTATGTTTTCAACTTGTTTTCTTTCAAACCAAATCTCAACTCAAAATGTATGGACCGTTCACGAATTTTGTGAGTATTAGCCTATGAGAGGGCCTTGTGGAATACGACCTTGATAAATTCCTTATCAAGTTTTTGGCGCCGTTGCCAGGGACCTCTCATTCCTAAAAAAGCAATTATTAGTGAACCGATCTTTACACTTCCTTCCGTTTTCCTTTTTGCTTCCTTGTTACTCTTTGTTTACTTTGTTATCCCGCATCGTTGTATTACTCGGGTGTGTTTGTTGTGCTTGTTTGCAAGGGATTTGGGTTAGTGCATGAGGCGTTCACCTCGTCTTCAAGCACGACTCCAAGGACTAGAACAAGTGCTCGAACCACGGACTACTTCTCCACCTCCTACAGTTGAAGAACAAGAAGACCAATCGGTACATTCGCATTACACTATGTCTCAACACGGAGATGACGATGACCAATCGGTACATTCACATCACACTAATGAAGATGATCAATCGCAAAGAGGTGCGAGGCGCACACTAGCCGATTATGCTCGCCCAACCCTTGAAGGGGCAGCTTCGAGTATCGTGCGAAGACCGGTAAATGCAAGAAACTTTGAATTGAAGCCTAATATGATTCAGATGGTGCAGAACGGAGTGGTGTTCAACGGTATAGATGGAGAGTGCCCATCTAGACACTTGAAGGACTTCCTAGAGATATGCGATACGGTAAAGAACGATCAAGTTCACCCGGATTGTGTACGACTCCGACTCTTCCCCTTCTCACTCAAAGGTAGAGCCAAGTCTTGGTTGGAGAACCAACCTAGTAGAACATTCACTACATGGGAGGGACTAGCCGAAGCCTTCCTCGAGGAGTTCTTTCCCCCTTATAGAGCCGATTGATCTCTCTCCGCAAGAGAAGCCAACTTGGATTACCTTTTGTGATGTTCCCCCGGTTATGCTCACGAACGAGGGAATTAGCTGGTTAGCCAGCCAGTATGGGAAGCCTGTTCATAAGTTTGTTAGGGAAGGATCGCAGATTCGTGTATGCATCCTGAGAGGTGGTATCCAGAATGAGGCAACTGAATTGAATGTTCATGTGGGGAAAAATGAGGTTCGCTGTGTTAGGGTTCTGTTTCCGCAGAGCCGTGTGTACAAGGCCCCGGTGAAGAGAGATTGGTCTCGTGCAGGATCCCAGCCTACTACTGACCCGATCAGTAAAGTATCTGAAGTAGAAGTTGTTAAACCTTCTGAGGGAGGGGAGATGGCGACTACTAAGGAGCCTGCTGGTTCAGAGGCTGGAGGGGGGCTGGTAAAGAACCTGAGGCTTCTTCTAGAGCGGAGGGTTCTCCAGTCCGAATGATCTCGCCCGAAGTTTCTTTGGAAATGGAGGGAATTGAGATTCATAGCCCTATAGGAGGGATTGAGGTGCATAGAATAGGGTTTGAAATGTTGAGTTCTGATGAGGGAGAGGATGGCTCTGATAATGAAGCATTGAAGTTACCTGAGAAGCCTACTTTTGGGGACTTCATACCAGGGGGGCCTAAGAATGCTAAGAAGCGTAAGGGTGCAGTGCTAAGTGGAGTTAAGACCAGGCAGCATGTTAAGAAATGATCATGATTTGGGTTTGGAACGTACGTGGGTTTAATAAGGACTCCAAGGTACATACTGTAAATAGCTATATTTCTCAGCACAAAATAGAATAGTTGCTCTTCTTCAACCTCGAATAAGACTGAAAAATACTGATTCTCTATATAATAAAAGATTCTTGGGATGGTCAGCTGCTTTTTGCTATGAGGGGGACCTTGGGAAGATTTGGATTTTATGGAAGAAAGATGTCCCTATTAGAGTTCTGATGCAGAGCTCACAGTTCATTCATTTTGAAGTTAGTTTGCCAACCCCTTACATGTTGACTGTGGTTTATGCCTCGAATGATCATGGGAAAATAAGAGAACTTTATGAAGATATGTTGATAATTTCCCCTGGCAGCACGCCATGGATGATAGTGGGTGATTTTAATGCTATCATGAGACTCTCTGAAACTTCCAATACACCTTCATCTTTTAGGGGGATGGATAACTTAGTAGACTTTGTGGACAGAGGCCATTTACTGGAGCATCCTTCTCAGGGCCCTTTATTCACTTGGACCAATAATCAAGATGACCCTATAGCTAGAAAGCTTGACAGAGCTCTAGTAAATTTGGGGTGAAACTCTACCATTGATTCTAGTACGGTTACTGCTATCCCTGCTATAAATTCTGATCATTGTGCATTAATGATTAGCATTGGTCAGAAAGGGGTCCCTCATCCTAAGCCTTTCAAGTTCTACAGTTGCTAGATGAGCAATCCAAGGTTTAAGGAGCTGCTGAGGGAGGCATGGGGGAGAAGAGTCCATGGGGACCCTTTTTTTATCCTCTCGAAAAAACTACACTTCCTTAAGAGGTCCTTGAAGCAACTAAATGAGGAGTGTTATTCCAATATTCAGAAAAGAGTGAGGATAAAAGAAAAGATGTGGAGAACTGTAAAGCTAAGCTCTTTGATTTCCCTTCTCAGGGGAATATGATTGGTATGAAAACGTGTGAGAAAGAATTGGAGGATTTACTTAAGGCTGAGGAAAATATTCTTAGACTGAAAGCTAGAGCTCTTTGGATTCAGGAGGGGGGTAGAAACAGCAGATTCTTTGCCCGTTATGTTTCTGCAAGGAATACTCAAAATACCATTAGGCAATTGGTAGTTGAGAATGGGGTGCATACTGATAAAACAGAGGAGATGGCACAAATAGCTGTCAAGTTTTATAAAAATCTGCTTGGCACCTCTACTACCACTAGTGCAGACTTGGGAGATATTGTCTCCAAAAAGCTATATCTGAGCCAAGCAGAAATGTTGGAAGCACCTGTCACTAGAGAGGAGATGAGAGTTGTTATTTTTAGTATGGCCTCTGAAAAGGCCCCGGGCCCTGATGGATACACAACTGTTTTCTTCAATAGCTGTTGGGATACCATAAGGGAAGATGTCTATTCTGCAATGGAAAGTTTCTTCACAACAGGTTCCCTCCATCCCTCTATTAACTCCACAATTTTAACTTTGATTCCTAAGAAAGCCAATGCTACCAGTATGAAAGATTACATGCCTATTTCTTGCTGCAATATTATATACAAAGCACTCTCTAAAGTCCTAGCTAACAGACTAAGTAAAGTGCTGCCTGATTTGGTTAGTAGATCCCAAACCGCTTTTGTTAAAGGTCGGATGATCTCTGAGAATGTCATTCTAACTCATGAGATTCTTGCAAGGTATAAGATCAAAAAGGCCTCCCCAAGATGTGCTATTAAAATAGATTTGATGAAAGCATTTGACTCGGTTGAGTGGTCATTTGTGAATCAGTTTTCGCAGGCCATGAATTTTCCATCTATGTTCATTCAATGGATCATGGCTTGTTTCCACTCATCAAAGTTCTCAGTCAATCTAAATGGAACCTTGTATGGCTATTTCAGTGGGGGGAGAGGGTTGAGGCAGGGGGACCCTATATCACCTTATCTCTTTGTGCTTGCAATGCAAATTCTTGACTGTTTGTTTACAGATGCTGTCAAGAGTAAGAAGTTTCAGTACCATCCTCAATGTAAGAAAGTAGGCATAACACACCTATGCTTTGCGGATGACTTGTTGGTCTTCACAAAGGGATCTGCTGAGGCTATACTCCAAGTGAAGGACATCCTGGATAAGTTTCATGCTTTGTCAGGACTGAGGTTCAATCCAGATAAGACTGACATCTACTTTGCTGGTTTGAAGAATGAGGATAGAGATGAATTGGTGGTTGTCTCTGGTTTTCGTAGAGGTGATTTGCCTATGAAGTATTTGGGGATACATATATCTACAGGGAAGGTTACAAAGGCTGATTGTAGGGCCCTGATAGATAAGATAACTGGCAGAGTTAAGGACTTGAAAGCTAAATGTCTGAACTATGTTGGGAGAGTGCAATTGATTAACTCAGTTATCCATGGAATTCTTCAATATTGGCTATCCATGTTCATTATCCCCAAAGCAGTATTGAAGGAGATTGAAGGTATTTGTGCTCGTTTTCTCTGGGGTAAGAAAGAAGGGCAGAGAGTAAAAATTGCTTGGTACCATATGGCTTATCCCCGGTCTGAGGGGGGTCTTGATTTCAAGGATTTAAGCAGCTGGAATTCTGCTCATGTCTTGAGGCACCTCTGGGATATTCTGGTTCAGAGCGGGTCTCTATGGGTGGCCTGGGTCTTTTCATACAGAGTAAAAAGTAGGGACATCTGGAGCTATAATAGTCCTGCAGGATCATGGCATTGGGGAGAGGTTATGAAGCTCAGAGATATAGCTAAAAGTCATGTTACCTGGGATGGTGAAGGAGACATTATGTGGGACGGTCAGTACATGCCTAAGTACAAAGTTTCGTTGGTATGGGATTCAATCAGGGGAAGGAGCTCCTAGATTAGTTGGAGTTCGTTAATCTGGACAGGTTTCTGGATTCCTAGAAATAGCTTGATCCTCTGGACCATTCTTAAAGGGCGTATCTCAACCATGGATAGGGTTGTAAAGTGGAACCCTGGAGTCGACGTAACCTGCTCTATGTGTCATTTGTGTGCGGAAGATAGAGATCATCTGTTTGTAGGCTGTCCATATGTAGTTACATGTTTGCAGAGTTTCTTCCCGGCTTCTTGGGAGGAAATGGTGGATCATGTGGTGGCTGTTTGGGGAGACTCCAGTCCTGCAAATCAAGCTAAACAGTTAGGTTGGTGTGCTTTGATTAGCGAGCTTTGGAGGGAAAGATGCCGTAGAGTTTTCACAAAGGTTCAGCTGTGTGAGACAAGTTTATGTGAGCGGGTTAGACAAGAGCTGAAGCTCTTTGCTAGTTGTCACAAGAAAGGGAGGGAAATTCAAGAGAGTTTAAAACTGTAATTGTGAGTGTTTTCACTTTTGGAGTGTTTTGTTTGTTGGTCTGAGTATGTCTCGAGTGGCTAGGTTGGCCTTGTACGGATCTTTTCGATTTTTTTGATGAAATACAACCCACTAATTATTCATAAAAAAAAAACTTAGACTCTAATAGGTGGTGCCAAACGATTATTTTCTAATACGCTGTGTATATTCTGGGGATTACGCAATAGTTGGGGCTATCTGAAAGTATTAGGCCATTGAGTTAAAACCATGGCTAAATACCAATACAGGGCAAACCAATGTTCTTACTTGTTTCTTATCCACACCCAATGGCTCCAATTAATTCTACTAGTTTTCGAAGCCACTCACTGACACTAACTTCACTCTGCAGCATCTCCAAAAATAATAATGGCGCTCTCTATTTCTGCTATCACAACCCCTAATTCTGTATTCCGTCCTCCAACACTTGCCTTGGTTTCAAAACCCAATTGTTCTTGCCTCCTCTCTTCTTCAAAACCTCAATTAAATCGCAACGATGCCAACAACAATCTGTCCTTGAACTCGGTTTCCAAGCCAAGGAACCGCATAATGGACATGGGTATCGGGATATTAGCCGCCTCAACAATCGCTCTGTCTCCAATGGATGCCGATGCTACCAGGATCGAATACTATGCAACTGTTGGAGAGCCTCTATGTGAGTTCAACTTCGTACGCTCTGGACTTGGCTACTGTGATGTCTCTCAAGGGTCCGGTATAGAGGTGCCTTATGCCGAGTTAATCAACGTGAGCCATCATCATTACCCAGAACAGTTGTTATGATTCAAGCTGCTTGCTTTTGATGATGTGTGTTTTGAGTTGATTAGTGATTGATGAATGGGTTTTTCTTATTAGGTACATTACACAGCCAGATTTGGTGATGGAAGGGTATTTGACAGCAGCTATAAACGCCAAAGACCTCTTACTATGCGTCTTGGCGTTGGTAAGGTGAGACAGTAGTTATGGCTTGGCTTATATATATGTATCCCTTTTGATGTTATGTGTCTGCATTGCATTCTGTAACTGGTTTAAGCAGGTGATCAAAGGGCTGGATCAGGGGATTTTGGGGGGTGATGGAGTACCACCAATGCACGTAGGTATGATACCAGAAATCCATGGAAGATGAAATTTTTGCTATACTCTTTATGTCCTTCTGTTCTGGAAAAAAAAGCCCAAATTGGAATTGGTTACACTGCTGATCACAGGTGGAAAGCGTAGGCTTTACGTTCCACCACATTTAGCATATGGACCAGAACCTGCAGGTTGCTTCTCAGGTGATTTTCCCAACACCTAGTCTTTTAGTTGCTTAAGTTCTCCATTTAAAGTTAAACATGGCCATAGGACTGTGTAAGATGAACTGTGTGAATCGCTCATTCAGGGCAATCTCATATGTGCAGGTGACTGCAACATCCCGGGGAATGCAACATTAGTTTACGATATTAAATTCGTGGAGGTTTACTCAGGAAATAGAAAGTTACCTCAGGCGGATAACTGAGGCCAAAACACAAGCTGAGTCTGCTGATGAAAATTTTAGTAAATATTGTTGAAAAAATTGGATAAAACCAAATGAGTTTGTTCCATTTTGAAATGTGTTTATGAGTGGGTTATGTATAGGAATATATATAGTCTTATGGATGGATGTTGGAAGGGTTTTAAATGATTTATTGAATTATAACAAGTTATAATAATTTGTATTTGATACGTACTTGATGTTCTTTCGATGACCATAAGTTAATCTGGTGAGAATAAAATGTATGATTATTTTTAATTTAAATAAATGGGAGTGATCTTTTAGTTATTTTAATTTTTATTACTTTAAATTCAAGAAGTAATTTAGTTATGGGTAGCTCAAATTAAATCTTAAAAATGAACGAATAAGAATCGATTTGATTAGTCTAAACAAAGGGGAGTATTTGGTGTTCATGGAGTACTATAGTCTTCATCATATATCTCAACACTTAGAAATTTTTGGACAGAGAGTTGACAAAATTAACAAATAGTTATAACTGCAATAAGTTAGTTACATTTTAAAAAGTTAATTACCATGTTGCACTATTGTTATAGGTCTATGAGCAATGAAATATTAAGCCGATAAAAGTAGTATTTAACCCATTCAATTGAAATGATGGTAGTATTCCATTCCCTCTGCTCCGTTCCACTTTAATTTTTTTTTGGTGCTGGCCCCTTTTTGGGTCCGCCGCGACGGGACTGGCCTCAAAGTCGTCCGATTCGATCAGCGGCTGGGGGAGGAGGCTTTCTAGGGCTGGAGCTCCAAACTCGTATATGTAATTGGGGCGTATATGGTTTCGTATACGCCCAATTAATTCAGCCAGGAAAATAATTAAAATAATGAGGTAAAAGTGCTGACGCCGCTGACACAGGAGCCCCCGCATAAAGCCTCCCCCAACCGTTGATCGAATCAGACAGCTTTGAGGTCAATCCGAGTACGGCGGACCCAAAAAGGAGCCGGCACCAAAAAAAAATTGGTTCCACTTCCACAACAATGCTTGTAAAACCAGAAATCCAGGCTGAGACTGTTTATGATGTCACTCAGTAACTCTTGTGGTGTTCATTTTTCATTTCCAACACCCAAACCCCTTACCACTGTTACCCTTTTCTTGTTTCTTTTTCACCAATGGTCAGCCTCATAGGAACATCAAAATCAAAACATCTCCATCACAAACAGAGTTTTCCATCTCAGCAAAACTACAACACCTACTTAGTAACTGATAGTGATAGATAGGGACCTTTCATGAATAAAGGACAATACCAGTTTCCTTTGACCATCACTCTGCCTCCACAGCAGATACAATTCATCTGCTTTTACTCTTATCATGACTCATCCAAACACACATACTTAACCAAAATTACAACACTTGTTTTGTAGTTAGTTAGTTTACATAATAGAACATGCATTTGGGTTATCATCACTGAATATGTCGGTGTAAGGGTCTCCATATCTTGCAGTTTGCTCAACATTCCTAACATAACCAGGAGGTGCTTTCTTGTCATAAGTACCACCAATGTATGGTTGAGCCACTGTGTTGTATGGAACGTATGGCCAAATCTCTGTTCTCTTCCCTGTTGATTTCGCCTTCTTCAACACCTTGTTTGGTTCAACATACCCTTTTACTGTCACCTTCTGTTGCTTCTTGTTTATCTCCACACTTTTCACCCCTGAACCAACAACATAACAAATAAATAACAACTAAGTTTCAGAAGAAGAAGTAGTAGTAGTAAGAAAAGGAAGTTACCACTTAATGAAGAAAGGGCTTTCTTGACCTTAAGCTCACATCCATCACAGTCCATCCTCACTTTAAGCTCTACAGTCTGCATTTGCTTCATCTTCTTATGTTTATGGCTAGAGTTTGCCAGCAACTCACACAAATACTCCAAACTTTCTCCAATCCCCATCTTTGAAGGAAACTAAGAGAATAAGGAAGGGGAGAAAGAAAGTGGGAGAGGCAAAAGCAGAGGAAGCTACCTGCTCTCTCTCTCTTTTTTTTTTGGGATGCTTTGAGATGTTTATAAATAAATTGTGGGTTTTGGTTGAGGTCCTCTCCTCCTTAAATACCCCTTTTTGGCCAAAGGGCTATCATGGCCCCCCTACCATACCTTTGCCCTATTCCCTTCTTTGTTCCTCAATTGATTTGACCTTATTTTTATAATATTATGATATTCCTATTAATTAGGGTTCTTGTTTCGTTTGGCTGAATTTATAATTAAGATGGATGGGGTTGGTGTTTTTTATTTTGCTTTGAGGTTTGTGCTTAGGAAGCATGTCTGTCTATAGTATACAGCCATGAATGATGAAAGTGAAACATGATGCAAGGTTGTTAATGAATGAATAAACAAACTTAATCAGACAGCTGCTTCCTAAGGCACTCGCTTACAGTTGTGCTCCATAAGGATGTCTGTGACACCACCATTTTCAAACACAACCAACCAACCAATGATTTACAACTTCATATTAATATATGAAAAACACTCCGGTGTGTTAGACAATAAGATATTCTCGTAACATTTTCTGTATAGTTTGTTACCTTATTTGTATTTATCTCTATTTATTATTGTACACATTTGTTATCTATAAATAAACATACACGTGCACACGGTTGGGTGTGGGTAAACTTTCCAACCAATTCTATTATGGTAATCAGAGCCTAAACCTAATTCTCTTTTTCCTCTAATTCTTTTCTCCTCGCCGCCTCAAACCCTAGCCGCCAACCCTGCGCCTTCGGTTCCTCCATGGCGGCAACCAACCCTCAGCTCCCCGCTCCACCATCGCAGCTGTCCGTGAAGCTCGATGCAACCAATTATGTGCTATGGAAGCTCCAGATAGAGCCCTTCCTGGCTGGCTACGACCTCATCGGTCATGTTGATGGGACCTCGGTGGCGCCAACCCGCACCACGGCTGAGAACACTCTCTCCCCCGCGTTTACTAAGTGGCATCGACAAGATCAGTTGGTGCTCGGATGGTTAATCAATTCCCTATCTCCATCTGTCATTCATACCCTTGTTGGCGTGACGACGGCACGTGAAGCATGGACGGCTCTAGCCACGGCCTTCGGCTCCGGATCGCCAGCTCAAATCAGGTCACTACGGAATCAATTGCTAGAAATTCATTTAAATAATGATACCATGGCTGATTATTTGCAGAAGGCTAAGAACATGGCGGATCGTCTACAAGCTCTCGGAGAACCGATCAGGGATGTGGATCTGGTACACTGGATAACCCGTGGACTGCCGACTGCCTACCGTCCGCTTCTCCGATCTCTGCACAACAGGGCTGTCCCGGTCAGCTACCTCGAGCTCCATGGCCTTTTGATCTCGGAGGAGCTAGACCTCGCCATGGACGATGTCGCGGCTCAGCTCACACCCCAAGCGAATTACTCGACTGCCCCGAGTAATAATAGCAACCGGAACCGGAGTCGCGGGCCCCGTGACCGAAACACGTATCCACGACAGCCACGGGGACAACAATCATATGGCGGTTACCACTATCAGCCGCCACAGGGTCAGAGACAGCCTCCGTCCCGCCAGACCCATGTGCAGCCGCCGACAAGTCAGCCGCCACAGCAGTTCGGCCACCGCCCGATGATTTGCTTCAACTGTAATGGCTACGGTCACCATTACCGGATGTGTCCATCTCCCCGCACAAACCAGCCACCACCACAACCCCATTACTCCACTTCCCTGTCTCAACCGAACCCATCCTGGACCCTAGACTCTGGCGCTACACACCACCTAACTAATGACCTGGCCAACCTCGCCCTTCACTCCGAGTACCGAGGCACGGAGCAGCTCCAACTCAGCGATGGTAATCTCGTTCCCATTACTCATTCTGGTTCAGCTCGTTCATTCTTTCAAGGCTCATATATTGATCTGGATAATATGCTTGTTGTTCCTGCGGCTTGTCAGAATCTATTGCCAATCAGTGCTTTAACCCGTGATAATAATTTGGCTATTTTGTTCTTCGATAAATGGGTGTTCATACAGGACTTGGCCAGCCGCCGGATTCTATATCAAGGCCAGAGTAAGGACGGGCTTTATTCTATACCCTTCTCACTTCTTCATCGAAGTCAGCCGCGTGCGCACTCAGTGACACTGACGAGGTGGCATCGACGCTTGGGGCATGCCAACATGGAGAGTGTTAAAAGGGTGTTACGAAATTTATCTATAGATTTTTCTAATAAGCGTGTAGCGCACATTTGCAAAGACTGCTGTGTAGGGAAGATGCACAAGCAGCCGTTTCCTCTGTCAAGTTATCGAGCGTCTGGTCCGTTAGATTTAATTTGCAGCGACATATGGGGTCCTAGTCCAGTTGTTTCAGTTGATAATCAACGCTATTACATTGTGTTTTATGATCATTTCAGCAAGTATAGTTGGGTATATTTCGTTCAATATCGATCTGATCTGTTATCTGTGTTCATAACTTTTCGTGCCATGGTCGAAAAATATTTTGGCTGCCCCATACGTTCTTTCCGTGCAGATTGGGGTGGAGAATACCAGAAGCTAGCACAGTACTTAACCAAGGAAGGAATTTTATTTCAGAGCTCGTGTCCTCACACACCATAGCAAAACGGGTGTGCGGAACGGAAGCATCGCCACATCAGGGAGCTAGGCCGCACTCTTCTTCACGCCGCGAAACTGCCACTTCTGTATTGGTCCTATGCGTTTCGCACGGCTGTCTACTTGATAAGCAGGTTGCCATCGTCACCGATTGATTACAGGAGCCCGTATGAATACCTCTTTGGATCGGCTCTTGACTACTCGGGTTTACGAGTCTTTGGCTGTCTTTGTTTCCCATGGTTGAAACCATATGCAGCTAACAAGTTAGAGCCAAAGTCGGCTCCGAGTGTTTTTCTTGGCTATAGTTTACAACATAAAGGATATTACTGTCTAAGTTTGACGTCGTCCAAAATTCATATTTCCCGTCATGTTTTATTTGATGAGGATGTTTTCCCGTTTCAGGTGTCTCCGGTACTCGGACAAGCTCAAAAGCCTTAGAACCCGCCAACATCCACCCCTCCAATTCCAACCCCTCTACTGCTGCCATCACCCGACCAGCCACCTGAATCTCCACCACTGCCGATTCAAACCACGCGGCCACACCCCCAACCGAGCAGACCCCAACCAAATCAACCCGAGCCAACTCACCAAAGTGCAACGACATCCACTCATCAAATGGTCACTCGTTCTCGTACGGGCAGTTTGAAGCCAAGGACTTTCTCGGCAATCGAAACATCGACTACACCGGAACCAACTTGCTACTCACAAGCTGTCCACGAGAAGCATTGGCGGGATGCGATGAGTGACGAGTTCAATGCTTTACTACGTAATAACACTTGGGTCCTCGAGCCACCAAGCCCAGAGAAGAAGCCCATCGGCAACAAGTGGGTCTTCAAGGTGAAGCACCATGCGGATGGCAGTGTGGCACGCTATAAGGCGCGACTTGTGGCTAAGGGTTATCATCAACAAGAAGGCGTGGACTACACCGAGACGTTCAGCCCGGTAATTAACCCGCCACCATTCGTCTTATTCTTTCTCTAGCTATATCACGAGATTGGGTGATTAATCAACTTGATGTTTCAAATGCTTTTTTGCACGGACGCCTTGACGAGCTGGTCTACATGGTCCAACCTCCGGGGTTTGCGGATCCAAACCATCCAGATCATATATGCCGCTTGACCAAGTCTCTATACGGTCTAAAACAGGCTCCACGGGCTTGGTTCTCCTGCTTGCGAGACGCCTTACTACATTTCGGCTTCATCGGCTCGAAGACGGACCACTCCTTATTTTTCAAACTTGCTCCGACACCTATTTATGTGCTAATCTACGTTGATGACATAATAGTTACAGGAGCATGCAAGGACGGAGTAACCAAGCTCATCGACTGCCTCGCTGAACGCTTTCAACTAAAGGATCTTGGACCACTTAATTATTTTTTGGGTGTACAGGTCAGCCGCACGCCTGATTCTCTACATCTCTCCCAAGCAAAGTATATCATGGAGTTGCTACGTAAGGCTGGACTAGTAAATTCAAATCCTGTTGCCACCCCATACTACCATCCAAAGACGGACGACACGACGCCCTTTGATCGGCCAAGCGATTTCCGGACCTTGCTAGGAGGGCTCCAATATCTTCAAATGACTCACCCTGACATAGCTTACGCCACGAATAAGCTCTCCTAGCGGATGCACTCTCCGACCGTCACCGATTGGGTTCTTCTCAAACGGGTCCTCCGTTATTTGAAAGGGACTTCTACACATGGTATCTCTCTAAGCCGCCATTCCTCTCATTCACTTATGGTTTACACGGATGCAGATTGGGCAGGTGATTCGACGGACAGGCGGTCAACAAGTGGCTATGCAACATACCTCGGCCCAAACATTATTTCGTGGTCAAGCAAGAAGCAAAGAACGGTATCTCGTTCATCCACTGAGGCGGAATATAGGGCACTAGCTACAGCATCGTCCGAAGTACTTTGGCTCCATTCCTTACTCCGTGAGATCGGTTGCCCGACGAGGGAGGCTCCTACTGTTTGGTGTGACAACATAGGAGCGACATACCTATCTCGCAACCCCGTCTTCCACTCTCATTCGAAGCATCTAGAGATCGATTTTCACTTCGTCCGAGAGCGGGTTGCAAGTAAGCACCTTCACGTAGCCTATATATCTACAAAGGATCAGACAGCTGACATTCTCACGAAGCCATTACACGCGCCACGCTTCACAACTCTGCGGCTCAAGCTCAATGTCTACCCCGCCATTGGCTTGCGGGAGGGTGTTAGACAATAAGATATTCTCGTAATATTCTCTGTATAGTTTGTTACCTTATTTGTATTTATCTCTATTTATTATTGTACACATTTGTTATCTATAAATAAACATACACGTGCACACGGTTGGGTGTGGGTAAACTTTCCAACCAATTCTATTACGGTGCACCCGGCTAGGTGGGTGCACTAAGTGCACCCGCTTGCGTGTCGCGATCTGATCCGTCCGTTCAATCAACGGATCTCAAGCTTTTGAATTAAATAAGATTAAATTAATTAATTTTATTATTATTTTATTCCACACAGAACATATTACATATAAGTACCTATTATTATACCAAATTGCAAAATTAACTTATAACATTCTAATTCATTTCAATTAAACATTCTTAATATCCATCCCCATCCATTTGTGACGTTATCCTCTCCCCCTAACAACCCATTATCTGCCCCCACTGAGCCGTTATCCCCATTATCCCCCCTCCATTATCCCCCACTGACCCATTCACCCCCCCACCACAACTGACATCACAACCTCAATTTGTTTCTCTCCTCAATCCCTCACCCCACCGCCAACCCATCCTCACTCTTTCTCTCCCCTAGCTTCATTTCTTTCCCCGATCTCAACCCCCCACCCCACCGACACTATTCATCTTCTTCCCCAACCACCGTTCCTTCCCCGACCACCGTTCCTTCACCGACCACCGTTCCTTCCAATCACCGACCACCGTTACTTCCAATCCCGATCCTCTCTGCATGTGTTCCCGACCAGCGTTCCTTCCAATCCCGACCACCGCGCTCCAATCCCGACCACCGCCTCCAATCCCGGGTAACGCCGATATCTTCCGGCGAGCCGACCCAGATCTAAAACGGCTGAAGAAGATGGTTGTGCCGATCACTGGCCACTAGTGGAACACTTGCCCGATTGTTCAGTCCTTTTCTGGATCTGGGGTGTTAAGATGGTGTCGCCATAGCCTTTTATCTCGTTGCCCACTCTGTCTTTTAATGTTGTGCACTTTAACTTATTTTTGCCTTTGATGTGAATTGTAGGCCAAGTTTGCTGCTGTCAAAGAAAAGTTTGGAAGAGATCTCCGTGTATTTGAAACCTCACCCGTCTCTGCTTCCCCAAGTCAGGTGTCTAATGACGGTATAAATCACAAATTTGTTTGCTTGTGTGGGAACATAGAGTTAAGCCAGTGTATGGCATTCGGTTTTTGCTTCCTTTATCTCTATATAACTATATTCTTCCTCTTTTTTTCCTGACAGATGATACAGATGACTTCTATGAGTTCACAGCAGAGGACTATTATCGTATTAGTGGAAAAAAGAAAGACGGTAAAGCCGTTTGCTACCTACATTTGATGATAAGACTATCAGCCTGCTTTGAAAGATTCCGCTTAGTTTTTCTCGATGCATATGCAATAAGCCAGTTAAGCGTTGAGTTAGTATAATTCTCTAATGAATTAAGTTATAAGCTTAATGTGGTGTCTAACTGGTCAAAATATTACTAAGATCCTCTCGGTTACTCATGTGGAAGTCTTGTCTTGTCTGAACAAGCATTAATCTGTTGGTAAATTTTGAACAAATAAAACGTTGAAGACAAGAAAACTTCGTGAAGCAGAAGAAGTAGCTCGCAGGTCAAAAATAACTAAGGTTTGTGCTTTCATTAATATCCTTAGTTGCATACAATAATATATAATTGCTGAATTATTTGCTAGTGAATGCTGAATTTTGCTCATACTGCATCATTTCACAATCACGGTCACTTTGGTTATACTGAATTGTTATTATAATCAGGCCGTGATCAGAGTCCGGTTCCCTGATAACCACACATTGGAGGTGCCATTCCAATCATCAGAAAAGATACAGTGCCTATTCGACCTTCTTATTAAAGCGGTTGCCCATCCAGAAAAAACCATTCTATCTTTGTAAGTGAAGACAGGGCTATTTTCTGTACTTATATATGAAGTTCAACATGTTCTTGTCTAATGGCTCAGTTGCTCTATCTCTTCTCTGTGCCATGAAACTTCCAGAGTGACTTGGACGTGAAGGTCACTGCTACCTGTATACGAGTCCCTGTCATGCGTGCACTTGCTGAGAGTATTAACCTCCAATTCGAGAAGCCACTTGACGAGGTATGAAGGTGTCATTTCTTTTACGATGAAATTGGAACCCTTGCTTATCAGTGCATTCATCATGCTGAATGTTCTTCTTAACATTTAGGTACCAAGCATGAGTGCCAGTTTTTTGTGGTATTTGGACTTTGTTGTTTTCTTTTGTACAGAATATCTCGACTAGCTTGTTCTCTTCTAGGTGAATGTAGGCATGCTACAATAAGGAGAACCGCCATCTCTAGCCTTGCTTGGTCCACACATGCCAGCATGATTTTCTAATAGAATTGTGAAAGGTTTTTATTTTGATGATTAGTTTCTGTTACATTCATTGATATCACCTGCCCTCAACCGTGACCCGTCAGTCTAGAATCGAGCAAGCAACCTAATCAGTCTCAGAACATGATTGCTGACCTTCAGAGATTCGATCTAGTGAACATGATTCAATGTCTGAGCTGATCTTGCTACTGCATTTGTTTGATTGTGTTCAGGTACGTTTAAGCTGACACTTCAGTTCAGTGAGGACTACCCAAATAAGCCACCAACTGTTCGATTCGTATCCAGGATGTTCCATCCCAACAGTAAGCTTGATCTTGCCTCTTTTTTAGATTCTCCTTAGAAGGGTGTTTTAAGCTCTGCTATCTGGCTAAGCTCCTGTGTCTGATTCTATGGTATCACTTTTGCATCACTTTATGCAGATGGGAGTATTTGCTTGAACCTTCCCCGCTCCAATCCCGGCCACCGCCGACATCTCTGGCCGCTCCAATCCCGGCCACCGCCGACATCGGAGCCCTTCCATGGTGAATCTCGACTTTCGATGGTGGAAGGAAGGTTCTGGTCAGACCCATTTCGGTTTGGTTATTTGGTCTGGGTTAATTGGTTCAGAGAATTATAACGTCGATTTGGTTTTTTGGTTTGTACCCATCCGGGTTTGGTTATGTGATCTGAGTTACTTGGTTCAGAAAATTATAAAATTGATTTGGTTTTTCGGTTTGGTTAGTAGAATTTAATGAAATATTAAAGACTGAATAATTATCGCAAAATCAAATTAGTTACCACAATTGTGTACAACTCAATTCTTTAATTATTTTAATTAGTTGCCACATTTGTGTACAACTCTATTAATTATTACGTAAATATTTAATGTCCCTTTATTTAAGGGATTGTTATGATTGATATTAGTATGTTTGATTTTAGGATTAAATATTTAACAACTCTTTATTTAATAACCCTTTATTTAAGGGTCGTTTTAGCAATTAATGCATGATACAACGCATGATACACCTTTAAAAACAGGCCAATGGAACGGATTCAGGCCAACTTCTGATATTTGTTTAAAGGATGATCTTACTCAACCCTACTAAATCCAGCCAAAAAAAAAGACTTTAAAGCTAATATCTCAAAGTTAGCATAATTTTATTAAGGCCTAATACCATTGTACAACATAAACTATTGGCTTATTACGAGTCTATACTTAACCTTTTCGTAATTTCAATTATGTCACGACCTTCTGAACTCATTTACGAAAATGGCATGCCGTTAACTTCCGTCCAAAATCGTTTGTATGAGCTGGCAAATTATTCTTGGTGGCATTCAAAATGAATACATGTCATCTGATGTGGAATATTTTTTAATTAAAAAATTATAAAAATACAATTTAATTGAATAATATAAAAAAATAATTATGACCCCACCAACAACCCTCATCATCTCCTTCCCTTCTCCACCTTCACCTTCTTCTCCCCTGTAACTCCTCACTTCCTCCATCAAACAACAAAGATTACCAAATTAACAAAACTGATAAAACCTTCATTCCATATGCATCAACTGCATTCCAATCAAACATATCTGCAGTATTTCTTTTGTGAATCACTTTCTAAAACTTTTCTGGAAAAAGCTCTCCCACCGACCACTTGCGGCAGAGGAACAGAAAGCTCAAGCAGAGTCCGATGACCTCCGCGGTTTTCGCTCGATTAGGATTGTAGATCTAGGGTTTATGAAGCTTAGTGACGATGGGAAGATGTACATCAAGGAAATCGTCTGGATCAAAATCCCCATGGAAGCGATTATAGATTTAGCGATTGTAGATCTAGGGTTTATGAAAACCTGGGAGGATAATTATTTTGTACCACCACCACTCGAGGCATACGAATGGAAGCCTCTACTCCAATTATCGATCCATGCATCTCCATGGAAGCAATCAAAGGAGAATCCATCCCAGATTTGCTTGTGTGGGCCAGAGAAGACGATGTACGTCGGAAAAGACGATGTAGAATCGCCTCCCGAGCTTTCTCCACCTCCTCCGGCCACAAGATCGTGACTTTTCCGTTGAGCCCCAACCATGAGATTTCGATGTCGAGGGGGTCTTCATCTTGGGTTCGGATAATCGGATTTACAGAGAAAGTGAGAGAACGATGAGCTTCAGCCAAACAGAGGATGTGCTTTTACGACTCGGCCAATTTCTTTCCAGAACGTTTCATATTACGTCGAGACTGAGAAGAGGCTGAGAATGCGAGGGATCGGTGAGCCGTCTAAATATCTCGAGGCTCTACAGCTGAAAGGCCTTCCCTGACGAGATTCCTGCTTCCACCGACTACGAGATATCGGAGAGAGAGTCTGGAGATTGAAAGGATTGGAGCCAACGTAAGAATTTGAAGAAAAATGGAAATTAAAAAAAAAACTCAATTTCCGTGACAGATGATGTGGCGCCATAAATCATGCCATGTCAGCATTCAGCTTACTCATCAGACGGAGTTATGCCAGGTGTCCCAAATTTCACCAAAAACTGACGGCATGACATTTTGGTAAATGGGTCCAGAAGGTCGTGACATAATTGAAATTACGAAAAGGTTAAGTATAGACTCGTAATAAGCCAATAGTTTATGATGTACAATGGTATTAGGCCTTTTATTAAACTATGCAAACTCATACTATGATGAATAAACTCCCGATATACCCCCAAGTAGATGAGCCTATTCGCTCAACCAATCTTACCCGTCCATTGGACAACATTAGCTAAATGTAACATTTGGTAGGTCAATTCAATTAAATGATGACATTATGCACTTATAGTAAGAAAATTGTGCAACCACTAAGATCTCCAAAATACATCTCTTTCACTTACTATGCATTATTCAACTTGGTATCCCATCTGGATACCTAGTTGTCACCTAAAGTTGTATCTTGATCACATGTTGGAATTGGAATTTAGATTTAACACAAGTGTGATGAAGTTAATTTTTGTTTCCATGT
This sequence comes from Linum lewisii, assembly GCA_034768395.1. Taxonomy (NCBI): domain Eukaryota; kingdom Viridiplantae; phylum Streptophyta; class Magnoliopsida; order Malpighiales; family Linaceae; genus Linum; species Linum lewisii. The sequence goes on along the minus strand of CM068301.1, from coordinate 20,819,942 downwards.
TTAGAAAGCAAATATTTAACACAAGCGTAGTTCGGGCTTTAGAAAACGCGGATTGAGTTTGATTTCGTATTTTAAAGTTAATTTTTGTTTGATATTCTTTGAAGTGGGAGATTTTCACGTGCCACTTCTAGTGTCGAGGCTACCGCTACTAATTCCCACGTTGAAAGTGGTTTAGGTTCTACTCGGTAAGTTTCACGGATTTTACTAGTGTATAAGTTGTGTTACTAATTCTCTTAATTTAAAATATTTTGGCTGGATTAAAATTTCACGAAAAATTTCATGAGTTTTTACTAGTGTAAAATGATTGTTAATAGTCCCTTTTAATTAGGAGGATTTTAGCATTAGCTTTATTTGAAGTTGGGAATTTCAAGAGTTCTGCCAGTGTAGAACATTCGTTACTAATCCTTAAGGGTAAAAGTGGTTTTAAATTAGGACTTGAATTTCGGGATTTTCACGAGTTCTACTAATGTGAAGCGAATCGTTACTAATCTCTGAAAGATGGTTTAGATTAGAAGAATTTTGACTTATTTTAATTCGCGAAATTTCACTTTTACTGGTACAGAACAGTTGTTACTAGTTCCTAAAGATTAGTGAAATACTAAGATTGAATTTTATAATCCTAACCTATTGTGAAGATTACATAAGAATGAAAAAATAAGTTCCAAATTATGACTAATCAACATTATTTTTACTTAGATTGTAACCAACATCACTCTTTCAGATTCAAATAAAATAAAATTAAGTTGAAAATTATTGTCCCTTAGCAAATTATTTATCTTTGTTCAATAATTCGAGTGGGAATCGACTGGTTCACCCGCGAATCGGTGAACTCAACCATGCAAGAGGGTTCAAAAGACCAAAATGCCAAAAGATATTTTTAAAACCATCACATGCAGGAGGGGTAAAATAGTAAACACACAACTGAAACCCTAACCCTAAGAGCCAGTTATATAATCAAATTGTTCAATCAAAACCCTAGCCTCCATTTCTCTCTATTTTCGGCGCCTCTAATCAACTAGGTATGAGATACCTAGTTGTCACCTAAATTTGTCTCTTGATCACATTTTGGAATTGGAATTTAGATTTAACGTAAGTGTGCTGACTGCAAATGTTTACGGGTTACGATTTATGGTTTATGATGACTTGAAGTTACTTTATATCCGACTTATGGAAAATGATGAACACAAACCACATGAATCCATCAAACTTTGTTAAGAGTTTTATATACCTACTACTGAACGTATTTGTTTGGTTGGTTGCGGAATGTTCATGGGTTTCTCCACCAAGTATTCAGAGGAGATGCATTTCAGGCAGCTCTATCCTCCATACATTACTAAGCTCTGTTAGTTCAAAAGGGGTCATTTCACTAAAATAAATAAAAAAAATTAACTATTAACCTAAATAAATACGTTTCTAAACTATTGATGTTTATAGATAAAATCGCCCCAGGCCTAGGCGATATCGCCCCAGCCACAGGCGATATCGCCTAGGCACCAAGGATTGTTGATCAAACCGATTCTAAACTGCCCAACCAACCGAGTAAATGCTGTCTGGCTGGACACATGGCGATCTCGCCCCAGCCATAGGCGATCTCGCCCCAGCCACAGGCGATATCGCCCGGGCTACAGGCGATCTCACCCGAGGGTTAGACACCGGGCAATCTCGCCCAACCCCTATAAATACCCCATTTTTCAACTCATTCTCCACACTACTCTTCAACCCCTTAAGGCAAAGGTAAGTCTCATTTCTCCTTTTTTTTTAAATTACATTATTTAGTAGGTTTTAGGTTAGAGAATTAGGTTAGGGTTTTAGGTTAGAGAATTAGTTTAGGGTTTTAGGTTAGAGAATTAGTTTAGGGTTTTAGGTTAGATAATTTTTTCCAAAGTGATTTATTAACACTGTCATATTGACGTTGTAGGATTTTTATAAAACAGAGAGGACCTTTTCTCGCACCATTACACAAGGTATGTAGTACATATATTATTTATTGTTCTTATGTCATTGTGAACCATGTCATTATTTATGGATAGCGTAGAGAATTAGTATGATGTTGAGGTTAGCGAATTAGTATAATATTGAGGTTAGACAATTAGTATAATATTGAGGTTAGACAATTAGTATAATTTTGAGGTTAGAGAACTAGTATACTTTTGAGAAAGAGAATTAGTATAAAATAGTTTTCCTAACAATTTACTATACAATAGATGTCGAACTATGGATGGGATGAACCGTTGGTTGATCAGACTCCTGAGGGCGTTAAGCCTCAACCCGGTGATTGTTCTCTATTGTGGGGGGAGAACAAGCATAGGGCTACTTTAGTGTGGCGTGACCCACATGCGTGCAAGGCGCTGAAGTTGCGACAGCGTAGTTCTTGCTTAGAGTGGAGTTCAGAGTACGAGGCATTCTTGCGAGAGTGTCGACTCCTCCCTGTTGTTCGTTTACTCGGTTTCACACCGTGTAAGGAGCTCGTCACAGCATTGATTGAGAGGTGGCGGCCAGAGACTAACACATTCCACCTGATACCGGGCGAGGCGACGATCACTTTGGAGGATGTTGAGGTACTTACGGGTCTTCCTATCGATGGAGTTCCGGTTACCGTAGCGGTGGACAGACGTGATCCGGGTGTTATATGTGAGGAGTTGTTGGGTGCCCGACCCCCAGCTGGGAGTTGTACGGGACAGTCAGTGAAGATCTCGTGGGTGAAGGGCATGTTTGATCGTCTACCGGCTGGAGCTCCAGCAGATGTTGTTCTCCGCTATGCACGAGCCTACACTTGGGTTCTTCTTGGCGCCATTCTACTAGCTGACCGGACTGGAGACTTGATACCGGTTCATCTACTCCGGCTTATTGGGGACTCTGCGGTTGCATCCACGTTCAGTTGGGGTAGTGCGGTACTAGCATGGCTGTATAAGGCCATGGGGAGGGCGGCCTTCTTCACGGGTGGGAGTCAGAGGGGTACAGGTGACTTGGGAGGCTTCACCTTGCTGGTCCAGCTCTGGGCCTTGGAGAGATTCCCTATCATAGCCGAGCGCTACGTAGCAGGTGGTGACCCACCAGATGCTGACACCGTTCCTCGTGGTGTGCGCTGGATGTCTGTCATCCGGCGCCACCAACATCGCGTGGCTATGAAGCTGGAGGAAATACGCTACGCACTTGATCGGAACACGAAGTTCGTGGTTAGGAATCTTAACCTCATGTACATACTCTTTCATGATTTTCTTAATTCTCCCTTACAACATATTTATTAATTCTCCAGTGGATGCCGTACGCCTTTCGAGAGGAGGACTATCAGTTGGAGGCCGATGTGTTCTGGCGAGCTGTTTGCCCCATGCTGTGCATAGACTGTGTCTCATGGCACCATCCTGATCGTTGCATGCGTCAGTTCGGACATGGTCAGCGTATCCCACAGGACGCCGAGCCTGCTGCTCGCGTCGAGGAGTTACTAGGACTGGACTTCAGAGCACCAGTACATGATTGGGGTGCTAGGTACCTACAGTACTTACGTCTCTGGGAGGAGCGGGATCAGCACATTGTCGAGGGCGAGGTGAGAGCAGATCCATTGAGCCACCACTTCCATGATGAGTACGACGAGTGGTACAGGAGATGGACACGCCTGGCCGTATCACACGATGGTGCACAGTTTCAGGGGATGGTTAGTGGCCACCTACTTGAGTACCTAGCAAATTTAGTATTCCCTTAGGGTACACTAACTTTTCTTTTTGTTTTGCCTTTCAGATCGCCTCGTTGGAGCAGGCTACCATTTTGAGTGGTACGAGTGATTCTCACATGAGTCATGTGCTCCGATCTGGATTGGCTATGAGCGGAGCATATGAGCGCCTTCCCGATCGAGGACCACACCGCCCACGTGCAGCATCACGCCTGCCGACATACCCTCCCTATGATGGCTATCCCATCCCACAGAGAGGTCACAGTACAGGGTTGGATGATGTCGATTACGGCGGTCTCGCGCACCATGATGTGGGATACGCACCTCCACCCTACTATGTGTGGAACGAGGATTTCGCTGACGGGCGGACTTACAGTTTCGATGACCCTCCTCAATACCAGGCTACGGCGCCTCAGTACCAGCCGACGGCACCTCAGTACCAGACGACGGCGCCTCATTACCAGCATGCAGGACACCCAGGTGCGTCGAGTAGCCAGCCGTATGGGCCCACCAGCCAGCACGTTGATCAGAGCCAGCCGGTCGGCTCCCAGGGTTTCTCGGAGGACAGTGGGTTCGAGGATTGGGCCCATCGACCTGATTTCGTATCGCAGTCCACCCAGACACCACCGTACACTCACATGTTACGTGATCGGACTACATTGCGTCCACCAGATTGCTACACGGACGAGCAGCGACAGAGACGCCAGAGGGGTCGGAGGCATTGACACTCACATTTTTAGTTTTTCGTTTCTGGATTTATGTTATGGTTTACTGTTTTTATTTGTCGTACTATGGTGATCGATTTTACTGATTTGCACTTTCATGTCATTTTCGCTGTTAATGTTTTTGCAATGAAATTCAACCATTTCGATCTATATGTGGATGGAACACTACTGCGCCACATTTTATTATAACAAACTTCACTACGAAAATTACATAAACAATAGTTCCAACACGGTTCAGGTCCGAGGGTTTCTCATAATGAAATTCATAAGCTCTTGTTGTTCTTTGATTTTCTGGTTCAGTTGTCGAATCATCTCGTCCTTCTCCCTAACGACCCTTTGGTTCTCCCTCTTAGCTCGATCAAGTTCTTTGTCCTTCGCCCGAATTATATTGTCCTTCTCCCTTCTGATCTTGTCCACAGCTTCCCGAACAACCAATGTTTCAAAATAACCACAACCCTTGTTCTTTACAAAATGGCAACGAAACATGCTGGTTAGGAAGTATTAATGGGATAGGTGACAAATTAAGAAAATCATTCCAGTCTTTATACCTCCCTCTCAAGCGGACACCCAAAATAGGGTTCGAGATCCTTCAGTTGAATGGATCTTGTTGCCCTCAAATCACACCAGCAATTCACCTTATTTAGCTCATACTCGAACAGGTCTTCCTGAGGTTTCTTCATCTTGTACATTATACGATCAACTTCTGAAACTACACGACAATAGCAATTGTAATTAGTGCAAAACGTGAAGTAGACGGGGGAAACAAGACATGTTTTTTACCTTTATCGCGAGCTCTACTTCTTTCCCCATGTGTGAACACCATAGTGTGACCGCGGTGGATGGAAACTGAATTCGAGAATTCAAAGTAGTGGTGTGTGTTTGGAAGCTGGTGATAGGAGGGTTTTATGATGCATACTGCCCCCTGTTGTGACACAGGCGATATCGCCCGTGACCCAGGCGATCTCGTCCATGTCACAGGCGACATCGCCTATGCCTAGAGTGACTACTATTTTATTACACGAACCGAGATAAAAACGTTACAGATACAATATTTTATTTCACGCTTGATTACTAGAAGACGCCCCAGTACTGTCCCGTCTCCTTCCACATGTCCTTGCATTATGACCCACGCGACCGCATGTCCTGCACTTACTTGGGCGACCCTCCTCACGCCAATCCATCTCGTTTCTGATTCGAGAGTGTCGTGGATGACCCTGTCCACGAAAAAGATCACTGGTAGGCCCGTGTGTGGGATCCAATCTTTAGGACCCAGTATTGGTTGGAATGACTGAGCATACACTAGCTGGGTCTTGGATACCAGATAGAAGGGGCTGACGTAGTTTTGCCAGTTAGCACCAGCAAATGTGCAACAAGCTACAGCATGGGAGCACGGTACTTTGTACCCCTGGAACTTCCCGCATGTGCAAGTCCCCTTACGATTCGACTGCCTATCGAACCGAACAACGTAGCTATTATTACCGCTACAGTTCTGATTGTTTGGACCAGACTTAACCTCGTAAACCCCGTTAGCCGCATCGTACGGCAGCACGTAGTGTCTGACGGAACTTGACGTAGATTCTTTGGTTAATTTCTGACAGTACTTCGTATACGCGTTCCCTTCTGCCAACATTCCCTGGTATTCCCCACGGCGCCTATGCCAATACTTGACCATACGGTGGAATGTGTGCTCGATCACAGAAGACATGGGCAAACGTCGCACGCCCTTAAGTACTCCGTTCACGCATTCTTGCGCGTTGGTCGTCATGGTTCCCCACCGAGCACCGCCTCCTTCAGTGTTGTCATAGGCCAAGCTCCATAAGGGTAGTTCCTCATTCACCCATTTTGGCTCCCGTACGTTTTGTTCATCATGGATCGCCAACCATTCTGCCTTCTTTGCCTCAAACTTCCGCACATTCCCTTCTATTCCTGCGGGTAGCGATGAAGACTTCTATGAATATCTAGTTTGTATGACAATATTGTATTAGTTAAGTTCAAATATACACCGTAAACAAGTTGACAAATACCTAAGTTCCAAAGGCGAGATTTTAAAGTTTGGTTGCGGTGTTTCTTGTTGAAGTTGCTTACGTAATGGCGTAGACACCACCTCCATACCCACCCTCGATCAATGTTGCGCATTGCCGCTGCTATCCCCTTGTGTCGATCACTGATGATTGTGATGTTGGCCCGATTGGTCACATGTCTCTGTAGATTCTCCATGAACCACTTCCAATTATCGGAATCCTCTTTGTCAACTATGGCGTACGCCAATTGAACAATCCGATGTTGCCCATCGAATGTACTAGCCATCAACAACACTTGCTTGTACTTGCCCGTGAGGAATGTGCCGTCAATGATCATGACCCCAAAGCAGTGCTTGAAGGCTTCTATGCATGGCCCAAACGCCCAAAACACACTCTTGAACATCCTACAGTTACCCGCCGGGTGGGTTATGATCTCGTACCGTGTCCCGGGGTTTGTGAGACGAATAGCATTCAGGATTGTCTCAATGTTGTTGTATGATGCCACCCAGTCACCGTACAGCTTCTCGACAGCACGTTGCTTGCCAAACCACGCCTTTCGGTACGATATATTGCGGTGGTACTTCTCCATAATGCAATCAATAACTGTCTCAACCTTCAACCCCGGCTCTCTGCGCACAATGTGCATGATTGCATCTGAGATCAGCGTGACATCGAGCTGTGGGTGGGGCCCTAGTATCGTTGACCGGTCACAACTGTGGCCGTTGTTGAGTTGTCGTATTATCCAGAATCCATATCTGTTGCTAAGTGTAGAACGCATCCTCCAAGGACACGTCGGGTCGATGCACTTGATGGCCCATTCCTTCGGGTTGGAAGTGATTACCCTGTACATATAGTTGCGGATGACTGCTTGGCTCTTCGTTAGGGACACCAGTTGACCTTTGGTAGAGAATGTCTGACCCAAGAAGAATTCCATCTCCACCGACCAGTACGCCTTCGCTGGGATCTGGAAGCGCCTGTCCATGGAGTAGGTGTTGGAGATTGTCATAATGTCGTCACAGTCGTCACCCTCGCTCGTGGCATGTTCCAGTGGCACATGAACTTCCACGCTATTTGCAGTGGCTCCCCCTTCTTCATCGTCGTCTTCCTCGTCGGTTTGGCCAATGTCATCGTCGACGTTTGGATTCCCTTCGTCCGCCGAGCAATGGCTCCTTTCATCTCCAGAATCGTCAGTGCTGACATATTCATCTCGCGCCAACCCCTCTTGGTCAACCTCCTCCTCCTCCGGACCGATATGACTGGTCGCCATGTATTCCCCATCATACGTTTGGCTCTGCTCTGCCATCTGATTTGGAATGACCCCCGAGAAATCGGAGAACTGAGACGGCTCCTCTTCCATCAAGGCGTACAACTCGGCAACTTCGAAAAATGGGTTGACGCGAACTAATTCGTATATGACTTGTACGCCGTTGTCGTCCGATATCGGCCTAGAAACGAAATGCGACAGATTTCCCTCAGAACTGTATATCGGCATTCTCCAGACAAATGACTGGATTATCTGATCCGCTCCAAGACCCATTTTCCGCCGAAACACGGTAACCACACTATCATAGGTCGCTCGCTTGGTCATCTTCAGACGGACATTATTTCCCCTTCGTAGGATAAGCCGGTCCAATCCTGAACGATACGGCCCCCCCAGAAAACTTGGATTCGGAATTCTCGTGACAAAGTGTAGTCGGCCATTTTAGAATGTTAGTTCTTTCGATTTGGTGACTAACCCCGAAACTAACAAGAATTTATAGGCTGGTTAGTGATCCGAGATGTAGGCGATATCGCCTATGCATTAGGCGATATCGCCCATGCCCTAGGCGATATCGCCTAATCCTTGGCTATTTTCACACCCGTGACTCAACCGAATCTAATCACGGACCCGTTTTAGAGTCACGGGTGACAATCCTTGGTGCCTAGGCGATATCGCCTGTGGCTGGGGCGATATCGCCTAGGCTTGGGGCGATTTTATCTATAAACATCAATAGTTTAGAAACGTATTTATTTAGGTTAATAGTTAATTTTTTTTATTTTTTTAGTGAAAAGCCCTTCAAAAGGTTATTTTGTTTTGTTTTATGAAATGCTTTCACTACCTAAGTGATCAATGAATTTTTATTTGTTGGGCTTGTGTCGATTGACTGCCTACGTATCCAATTCGTATCGGAATTAAAGTCACGTAGTAGGTAAATTTGATAGAATTTGAGATTCGTTTAATTGTGAAAAAATTTCTATGATTTTTATAGTGGAAAGATTTTCGCGTGTCACTACAACGTCGAGACTAACGATACTAATTTTATTGATTGTTAACGATATTGGTGCATTTTATTATAACACTTAATTAAATTTTAATTAAATTTTCCAACAAATCAAGCCCAGACCAGAACGTGGCCCAAATCCGCAACCCGTCGGACTGGCAACAGACCAAAACGACCCACTTTTGGTCAGCCCGCTCCGTGGCAATTTCGTAAATAAGGGGTGAATGAATTAAAACCCTAATGAGCTGCATATATAAATCAAATTAAGATCCAATTTTGGGCCCCTTCTCTCTTTATTCTCTGCGCCGTTCATACCCTCACTCTTTCTCTCGTTTCTCTCAATCACTCTCTCTTATCTATTCTTTGTTTTTCATTTCCATTAGCAAAACAACAAAACCTAGTAAGAAAATGAAACCACCGCCGTCGAGTCCCGATCGAAATCACCCATGCGCTTCACTCTGACGATCTTGGAGCCGTCGTCGGTGTAGCCGCCGACTGTAGATCCTTCATCTCCAGCCGTCTGTTGTCCAGGCGACTCGCCGCCGCCGATGCATGTCACCAACGTCGGGGCTTCGCCTCGTCCGCCGTCATCCCCGAGCCGCCGCCGCTACCGATTGTTGGAGTCTAAGTCGCCGCCATCGTAGCCTCTGACTCGGTCAGTGCCGTCGTTCACCATCTTAGTTGAGTCCTCCGACGTCGTGTCTCCGTACGTCGCCACCACCTAGTGACTTCCGCCGTTCATTTAGGTAAGGGCTTTGCCTTGTTCTTCCTCTTATTTCGTTCTTCATTCTTATGTTACTCTGTTGAACTGCTGTTCTCTTGATGTTACTCACGTTGTTCATTCTTATGTTACGATGCAAGGCGCGATTGGAGCTTTCTTCTCCAGGGCAGGAGTTGTGAAAACCACGCTCCTCCAACACGTCGGGTCCTAATCTGGCTCTCTGTCCGCTCGTCTTTTCCAGATTTGAGTCTGTCTCCTCTGCGGCTCGTATCGAGGAGCATGGCCTTGAGCATACAACAATCTCTGACGTCTTGTCAGCCAACGGTAAAGATCTGAGATTGGGATCTCAGATTCTGATCTCCGTCACAACTACACTCTGTTTTGTGTTATTGCTGTGTCCTCGTTTCTTTTTGTTTAGGGTGGTGACAACTGAGATTGGGATTCGATCTCTGTTTGCAGATGACTCAGCACGATGTTGGAGCATTGTTGGTGGTGAAACCTGGAGAGCAGTAGGTGAACCCCGGAATCATCACTGAGAGAGGTAACTTGAATCCACACAACCCAGTCTCTACGTTGACCTTGTGCTGCTTGAAAAAAATAGAACTCAAAGGTTGAATCAGTCATCATGTTTAAAGCAGTTAAGTTAATGCTTAGGAAAATATGGACTCCTAATCCTGATTCCATCATGTTCTTAAGTGAGGATTCTTGGAATTGTGAGGATGGTGGACTTGACCTATTATTCGTACTGTTTATAAGTATTGGTGATGGTGCTTATCAAGCACAACAAATCTTTATGATCTCTTTGGCTGCATTTCTTGTTTATCAAACACAACAAACCATGACCATTTTCGGCATTGCAGGTTAGCATCGATGGTCTGCTTTGTTGCACTATATCCAGTGATCAATCTGTCAAGATTTATGATGTTGTCAATTATGACATGATGGTCATGATTAGCTTGCCATTTCTTACTGGGAGTGTGGAATGGGTCTATAAACAGGGAGACGTGAAAGCTAAGCTTGCAATTAGTGATCGTAACTCCTCTTTTGTACACGTCTATGATGCACGAGCTGGTACAAATGATCCTATTATCTCCAGACAGGTAACTCTTAGCTATCTATTGGGTTCTGAGGAGAAAGATAAAGATATTAACTTATTCGTTCTATTTTTTGCTTCCAGATTCACTTGGTACCAGTAAAAGTTATGAAGTACAACCCATTTTTTGATACTATGATATCTGCTGATCTGAAGGGAATAATTGAATATTGGAGACCTTCTACGCTTCAGTTCCCTGAGGACGAGTATGTACAGGAAAATAGTTTTTTCATCATCCACCTTTTATTCTTAGTGATTCTTTTTGTTATGTTTCATCTGAATGCCATTTAATCTATTCCATCATTCCAATGTATGTTTGATGGCTTTGTTATGTTTTTATTTGCTATGCATGGTGGATTTTAAAGTAAAAAGTGATACAGACTTATTCGAGATTATGCAAAACAAGTGTTTCATCAATTGAGGTACCATTGCTTCTTCGTGTACACGTGTCATTGTGGATTCTGGATTATTGAAATTAGGTAAATAAGCAAATTACTCTATCTTTACTTCTCAGGTTAGCCCTGATGGTGAGCAGTTCTCTATTACATCACCTGATCGCAGGATACGTGTATTTTGGTTTGTAAAGGGTAAACTTAGACGAGTTTATGACGAATCTCTTGAGGTACTATTGATTTGACTAAACTTTCATTGCAACACTTGTCTTTAGCTTTGTCTTGAAGATTTCATCCCTTGTGCACAGGTGGCTCAAGATCTCCAAAGGAGTGATGCACCATTGTACAGATTAGAAGCTATTGATTTTGGACGAAGAATGGCTGTTGAGAAAGAACTTGAGAAAACAGAAACTGCGCCATAGCCAAATGCTGTTTTTGATGAAAATTCCAATTTCCTCATATATGCAAGTTTGTTGGGAATTAAGGTACATAAACTTTTGATTGTACTGCCAAGTCGTGTAATTTTTCCATATGTTTGATTCTATATTGTGCATTATGATATTGCTTGATGTTTTCCTCTTCAACTCTTGATTAGAAGTTTTGTCTCACTCTTTGTTATTTTTTTATATCCATACGTAGGTAGTAAATCTGCAAAGAAATAAGGTTGCAAGAATTCTTGGAAAGGTGCAAGGACTGAAGAGTTGGGGGTATTATGACAGAAGAGTTAAATAAGATTGTTTTAGTTATTAATTTTAAATTTCTATTCATGGGTTTGTAAAAAGTATTATTAAATGTTATGATACTTTCTGTTTTGGCATGTTTGCTTTTGGGTTTTACCAATTATTGCGGCAGCACCTTTGATAAAAAAAACCATATAGGATTAAAAAACTAAATATGATTATCTTTAGGATACACTTTATTATACAGTCAGTTTTACAATCATCATTCTCCTTTTTTAATAAGGTAAAGTTCTTAAATCCTATAAATATCTGGTCTAGTATCCCTGAATTTATATTATTCAGCATCTTCTGCTTTTTTTACTTTCAAATACATATCTCGTACACAAAAAAACTCAATGATCCAAAATCAGAGTAATCAAATTCCTGCTACAGTAGGCGAGGTAAACCCAGTTGTATGTGAGGTCGATTGGGCTTCAATCTCTTCTCCGACAGATCCAGCGTTTAGCTCTATCCCGACAGACCTAGCATCAAGCTCTATCCCGAAGATCCAACATCAAGCTCTATCCCAACGAATCCAGCATCTCACTCTATCCCGACAGATCCAACATCGAGTTCTATCCCGACAGATCCGACAATGAGTTCTAACCCGACAGATGCAGCATCATGCATGAACCAGACAGAAGGTGAAGGCAGAAATCATAATAATGAAGAGTTAGATGAGGTTAATAAACTTCGAAATCTTGAAGTGAAGGATGTTGAGGGGATGAAATTCAGTAGTTTGCTCGAAGCTGAAAATTGGTACGACAAGTATGCCAAGGCTTGTGGATTTAAAACGCGACGATACAAGTTCGAACGTAATATCAAAGAGTGGTATACAAGCGTATTGTTGTATGTGCTAAGCAGGGACAGAGAAAACCATCGGACAAAGATAGAGAAAGAGAGCCACGATCAGATACGAGATGCGGTTGCGAAGCTAGAATGGTGGTTAAGCTAAACTCGGACAATTCAACATGGCGCGTGTACGAGTTCAAGAAACTACACACTCATGAAATGGTTGTTAAAGAACAACAACGATATATGACCAACCATCGAGGAATCAGTGATGCAGCTGGAAATTTAATAAATTCTCGTCTAGATGCGGGTATGAGGCCAGCTCAGATAATGAAACTCGTTGTGCATGAAGCTGGAGGTCATGCAAATGTAGGATATGTAGACACAGATATCTACAACTTTGCTTACAAGAATCGCACACAACAAATCAATGGGGGAGATGCTGCAAATGCGTTGACCTACTTAAAGTCAAGAATGGATGAAGATAAGGAATTTTTCTTGAAACACACCGAAAATGATGAAGGACAACTTATGAATTTGTTTAGGGAGATAGCATCAGCAGAACAGATTACGCATGCTTCGGTGACCTACTTTTGTTCGACACGACATACAAGAAAAATCATTACAATATCCCGTTGGTAATATTTTCAGGTACATATTTCTATCATTACTTGATTAATTAATTTAGTCGTATTATGTTTAATTCTTGATTAATCTACAATGCTATTTGAGTTTGGCTCTGGTTTGGTTTTGGTTTGGGTCTGGGTTTGGTTTCAGTTTGGGTATGGTTTGGTTTCGGTTTGGGTCTGGTTTAGTTTCGGTTAGGGTCTGGGTCTGGGTTAGGTTTGGTTTGGGTCTGGTTTAGTTTCGGTTTGGGTATTCTGTTTGGGTTTCGGTTTGGTCTGGGTCTAGGTCTGGGTTTCAATCTGGGTAGATGTTCGGTTTGGCCTGGGTCAAGGTCTGGGTTTCAGTCTGGGTAGATTTTCGGTTTGGGTCTGGTTTGGTTTTCTGTTTGGGTTTGGGTTCGGTCTAGGTTTGGGTAGATTTTCGGTTTGGGTCTGGTTTGGTTTTCTGTTTGGGTTCGGTTTGGTCTGGGTTTCAGTCTGGGTAGATTTTCGGTTTGGGTATGGGTTTTAGTTTGGGTATGTGTCTGTATGGGTTTTGGTTTTGGTTCAGATTTATGTTTAGCTCCTAGTATAGTATTTAGATTAATTCATTAACTAATTCTTATTGTATACACTAGGTATTGTGTACTCATGTTAAAGTGTATGCAGGAATAAATCACCACAAAGCAAGTTGCATATTCGCAAGTGCTCTTTTGGCAAATGAGAGTGAGCCGAACTACGTATGGGTTTTGGAAACACTGTCAACCGCTATGAGCAATAAAAAACCTAGTGTCGTTGTGACAGATGGAGACCGATCAATGTTGAGTGCCATCAAGAAGGTATTTTCGGATGCAAGACATCGATTGTGTTCGTGGCATTTGAATAACAACGTTATTAGTCGTATCAAGAAAAATCCGAAATTCACAAAGGAGTGGTTGACTTTTGTGTACGCTGATTATGAAGAAGTAGAGTTCGAGCATCAATGGCAAGCATTTGTTGAAAATTGTGGATTGCAAGACGATAAGTGGATACGAGAACACTTATATGATAGACGCGACGCATGGGCTCACACTTACCTACGGAGTACCTTCCTCGCAGGGATAACAACGACGACTAGATGCGAAGGAATAAATTCTCAACTAGGTAGGTATCTGAACAACCGCTACAATCTTTTTGGGTTTTTCACTCATTTTACCCGATGGATGAGGGATTTGAGGGAAAAGGAGGTGAAAATGGATTTTGAAAGCAACTACGGTTTGCCCGAGATCAAATATGATGGATTAAAGAGTATAGAGTTGAGTGGAGCACGTGCATTTACTAGGACGGTGTTTTATGAGTTCAGAGACGAACTCGGGAAGTCAATTGGAGTTATAACGTCAAGTTTTGAGTCATCTGAACAGTTACATACATACAAGCTTTCCACATTGAACAACACCAACAAAACTTGGGAAGCTAAGTTCGATGTCTCCAACTTATCAGTGAAATGTAGTTGTTCGAAATTTGAGCATACGAGGATACCGTGCTCTCATATGCTTTACATTTTGAAGGAAGAACATAGAGGGGAACTTCCATCATCCTTTGTAGATATGAGGTGGTCAAAGAATCCAAAATCCTTGGAACGCATTCATGAAGAGAAAAATATGGACGAGACTCAACTAGTTTCCTACAGGTATGGTTTATTACAATATTCTACATTGAGATATTGTGAATTAGGTTCGAAATCTGATTCCGCTTGCAAGCATGCCACAACAAATATGACAACACTATGTGAAGAATTAGAAAAGTTTGACTCAAATTCTGCCGAGAGACCCAAGGTCATGGTGGCTGATGAATATAAAAATGTCAAAGATCCGGCTGCAGTTAGGTATAAAGGTTGTGGTAACGTAAAAGGCAAGACGATTAACAGCAAGAGAAAATGTAGCAATTGTAAAGAAATTGGTCATAGAAGAGACAAGTGTCCAAAAAAAGATGAAAAAAGTGGTCCATCGAAAGCGAACCAAGAGGTAAATATTCACTTAATTTGTTGTTTAGAAATTTTAATTACATATGTGCATTGAAATCTAACTTAAATTTTTTGTGTTTACAGAAATCTAGTACAAAGGGAAGAAAAAGGAAAAAGCGAGTGATACTACTGACGATGATGATTCTCAAGAAACAAATTCAAGTGATGGCAGTGAAGATGGCATGCTATTCGAAGAACCAAATGATGACACTTCAAACCAGAAGAGAGAAGAGGTAACCATATTTCATTTTAGCAAGTTTTCAACAATATTTTTTGCTTTTTAATATATGTTAACTTGAGAAATTATTATTACAGGAAACGTTGCCGGCTCGCATAGTCACTCGTTCTCAAAATAAAGCAGGGTCCAACACCAAAACATAGTTGAAGAAAGTCATGAAGCAATTAATAAGATTGTTATGTGTTTACACTTGCTTTTATATTACTCTAGATTTTGATTTCTTGTTGCACCGACTGATTCTATATGAATTTTTTTAACTATTCACCGGTTGGGCCACAACTATGGGTGGGGCTGAGATTGAACTATTAATTGGGCTTAAACTTAGTTCTGTTGGTTTGTTTCTTTTTCCATGAAAATGAAAATGAATGATTATTTGGTGGGAAACCTAAAATTGAAATCAAAATTCTTTTATTTCCGCCAAACTATCACCCCAAATTGAAAATCAAAACACCAAATAAGAAACCCTAACATAAATTCCCAATTTGTTTCAAACTCTCACTCTCTTCGTTATTGCTCTTCTTCTTCATTGCTGGACGACATGTGGGTTGTGGCATCTACCATCTCCTTCCTCCATCGTTGCAACACTTCCTCCCCATCATTTCTCCTTATTTTCTTCGGTCAATTCCAGGTTCCAAGAGTCCTCAACCATTCCTCCTCTCTGAACAATTGTAGTGAAGACATGCTTGAAAACCCTAACCTAGTCCACCCATAAACTCCATACCTGAACTGCGTTCTTTCACTGGGAGTTTCACGTCAGGTGCCATCTTCTACTTCTCTGCCTGTTATCTAGTAAGAAAGGAGGAAAAGGGTTCTTGTTCATGTGCCTAATTGTCATCTTGAGCACTGTGTAATTAGCGAGCTTCTTCATTGTGTAATTTTCCATTTGTTTATCACTTGGTTTTGCAGGTGAATAAGTTCTATGACCTTGCAACCAGCTTTCACAAGTCTGTCTGCTGGTTCAGAAGATATACAAGTTCTCCAAGTCTAAAGTCCCTCAAGGCTGAGGTTCATTTAATTTTCTTTCTTTATTGTTTGTTTTGTTTTATCGTTGATTGGTCCGAGCTCCTAATTGTGAATTCTGACATTGATGCCTGTTGGTCGTTGATTTTTGCTGTTTCATCCACCTTACGGCGTAGTAACTCCCAGTAACCAATTTTCTGCTGTTCTTGAAACTATCCTCATTTACCAGCATCCCCCAATTTGCAAATTAACACCCGAGTATGCAAACCCAATTCTAACATGAAGTTCCATCCTCGTATAATTATAACAATGCCACCAGCCACCACCTGTATGATGAAATGTCTCTGTAACTTTCAAGCAATCTTGTGTCTTCTTTGTTTATTGTCTTATTTGGAAATAAGATGTTTTTTCCTCTGTAGAAAAATGTATGCTAGAAAGGCTTATGAGTTGGTGAAGGAGTTGTCCCAGTGCGAGAAAGGTCGTCTTCAGCAATTCAATGTAAAATTCGTTTCTGCACTGCTGTTATTAGTCATAGACTCACCATTTGTTTTATCATTTGAGTGAATTGAATTGTTAAATTTTAAGAGATTTGGTAATTTACTGGGGAAAACATATTGTCAGGAAGATTTGTTCAACCAAGTCATCGATCAATGCACCCAACATTACATAGAGCTTCAAGCTTTGATTAGGTGAAGAGTCCCTGCATTGATTCAACTCTATAACTTGTGAGGAATTTTCCCCACTATATTCACCTGATTGGATTGAATGGCAGGAAAATGCAGGAAGAAAATGTGGATGTCACGGAAACCAGAAATGAGGATCACTATGGAGCTCTTGTTCACCACCTTTCTTTGACTCGTAACAAACACGGCTTAATGGCCTATGTGTGAGCATCGTTTTCCTTTTGGTTGTTTTCATTAGGGGTGACGCATGGTCCTGATAATATAGGTTCTTTAGTTCAGTTTTATCATTATTATTATTGGATGATTTTGAAGGTACAACCGAGCTGAGGTTATACAAAGTTTGGCATGGAAAGTGGGGTTTGAGCTCTTTGAGCTTCCAGAAGAAATTCAAGAGAAGCTTAGCGACTCAGAGAAAGACTATTTTGGGAAGCATTCTGCTGCTCTACAATCCTATATGGCTAATGTTGATATGGACTTGAACGTGGTAAATTACCTTCTCTTGTTCACTTGTGCAAGTCCCACGCACAACTTCATTCATCACAAACAATCAGTGTCTTTGTCATCAATTTTTCATTATAGTTACTATGAACTTAAATAATGCTACCTGCCCCCTTCCACATCAGAAAAATGGTTTGTCTGCTTAAGTATTCTATTTTCTTGTACATTGAATTTAGTAAGAGCACTTTTGCACTAGAATATTTACAGGTAGGCATGAATATAGTCTTTGGCGAGTTGAGGATGATACGGAGCAATGAGATTACTGAAGTGTCTGATGTGTTTTCAGGAGTCACAGAATATTAATCTAGGTCAAGTTGAATCACCTAATTTTTCGGTTTGTGCATCATATCGAACCTATGGGTTCTAAGTTCAACTTGACAGCATCACGGTAAAAGCTGATTAGAGTTTTATAGCATTGTAAAACATTTCAGGCCTTCAAAAACTTTCAACCAATTTGAATTCTAGTATTGTTAATCGGTTGGGTTGTTAAGATCAGAAGTTAACTATGTGTGACAGGACATGGTGCCGCCTAAAGATCCTTACATCAAGGTGAGGGTCCTTGATGACATGGGTGAAGGGATAATGCTAAGTGACAAGACTGCCAATCTAGCCCGTCACTCAATGCACTTTCTGAAGAGAACTGATGCTGAGCAGTATATTGCGCGGGTGAGTTTTCGTATGTAGCCTACCATCTCAGAATGAACAACATGATATGCCATTCCACTTTTTCACTCACTCATTTCTTGATGTTGGTTCAACAGGGGTTGATGGAAGAGCTTATAGGTTGACGAATCACGCAGTTCCCTGTATATCATGATTTTAAGTGCTTCAGTCTATAGTTGGATTCAACAGTCTCGTGGTTTCTGTCTTGGTGCTTAACTTATTGTATTTCTCGATTGAGAACCCAGTAATTGCGATGTTATACAGGTGTGTGGTAGTGTTCTGTAAAGACTTAGACCTTGAATGAATGAAGAGTTTTACTTGCAAGTTTCCTATATTAAATGCGTAACATGTGTCATATTCCGTCAGATACCACAAACAGGAGTACAAATAGAATGTGTGATAACTAGTCAACAGCTACTGAAAGAAAAACATAGGAAATTCGACAAAATAAGTTGATTAAAAAAATATTCTATAATAAAAAAAATGCGACTAGTCTTCATGATCCATTCTTCAACTTATGAACTTCAAAATCCTCCTAATCCTCAAATGATTTGAGTACCGCATACCATCATCTGCAGTTTCTAGACCCGCCAAATACAAATTAATTGCTCTCCTACGAATGGTTGCATGTTCATATACTTTCGTCATAATATGGTCCTCAATGTGATTGTGAGATCCCATTACAAGTCGTAATGCAAGTTTCATTCGAGCTAGATTGCTTCGTAACTGCATTGAAAACAATTGAGTACAGGTTTAAAAATCTGAACGCTTTATATAAATGAATGAAATAAAATGATTATGCGAAAAGATATATACCCCGCCAACATTATATTCAAATGGGTGGTCATGGTACGTCATCCATGTGGTTAACCACAAACCGCAATCATACCTACAAAAAATGTATCATACAAAATATTTATAAATTTATTTGAAAAATAATAATTATACAAATACAATGTCCAAAATTACTTACGTGTTACACTGTTTAGGAACAAATGATGGAACTTTAATCTCAAAGTCAGCCACTTTCGGCACTGTTTCACTCGACTCTCCCTTAGCGTATAATAGGTTGAACAATTCTCCCATGAACTTCACCTAATTTGTACTCCAAAGAGAGAAGTATGATTATGTAGTAGGAGAAAATATAAATCTTAATATTAATTATCTAACGATAAAAACCATTAACTTGGTATTGTAAAAACTAACCATATTCGCTACAGCTTTTAGACGAATATCATGACGCATTACATCTGTCAGTGAATCAATCATGTGGACCTCTTTTTTGTCCATTAATATTACAGCCAAATACCAATGTGTGTTGGCATCATTCATGGGCAAATAAACCTACAGCAAAACAAACAATAGAGAAAGTGAGTAACTTAACACATTATGTTTGTGAAAATAAATTCTCTAAACAAACCTTTTTGCACTTGTCAGCGGTAAGTAAAAAACTGTCATTGTATTCGTCTACAACCTTTTGCGGCGTCCATCCATGCTCCAAGACTAGTTTCTTGCATCAACAATGTAAAATACAGTTACTATAATTGTCAACACAACAATATTTAGCGGGTTATTTTCATGTTGTTGATTACCTGAAGAGTTGCTGGTAAAAAACAAACGGGCCTTGTTATATATTTATTACTTGAATGTAACTGTTCAAGATTTAGCTGGTATGCTAGACTTGTTATAACCTGCATGGATTAGTCAATAATTAAAAAAAAATGTTTGAAAAATAAATACTAAACCGCTATTTAAGATATTAGTTATGGAACACTTACAAAGTTGTCCACCCACTTTCCAGGAAGTAAAGACCACATCGACCCACGGTCAAAAAACAATGAGCATTTTGTACCAACACCTCATTAGATAAAAGTCCATCCACAAATATGTAGTACGCAACCTCAAGTTCTGTTTCAGTAAGCTCCATATATTCTACTCTTGGAAACTTCATCTCAAACTATAAACAAAAAAAAAGGATTATTACTAACTATTGTCTACTAAATGAGCAAGTGTAAATGTTTAACATCTTTAATTAGCATACCTGAACAACTGATCCCGGTAAGCACTTGTTGACTGTGTCATCTGAATCCTCTTCGAGATCAATTATGTCAACCGCTGGAGTATGAGGCACAGTTGTTTTGCACTTGTTGTCTATGACATCTGAATCCTCTTCGAGATCAATTATGTCAACCGCTGGAGTATGAGACACACTTGTTTTCCGAATTTTCGATTTCATTGTTGTAGCCTCTTCATCGCGAACTGTATATGAATCTTCCAATCTTCTTACTTTGCCCTAAAAGATAAGAGTAGATAAGAGTAAATCAAATAACATCACAAATAGAGATAAAAAACTAATTCAAATCAAAACGACATATGAAAGGATAAAAAAAATTTAAATCAAATCAAAGCGATAGATGAAGAATTAACCTTCTTACCATGGCCAATTTTTAAAAAATTTGAATCATCTTTCTCTACTTTCGATTTTTTAAATTGATACCTAAAAACAGATCAAGAAAATACTTATAAATCAGTGCAAGTACAATTACTGTCAATTAACATAGCAATAAACGCTTTCTAGCAAAATCGTTGTCGCCTGACATGATGAATGAAACTACAAAAAAGAAGAAAATTATACTAGCTAGAAAAAAGAACGATTACCTTGCTCGAGAAGCCATGACTTAAGGGTTGTTCTTTCAAATTGGCGTTACAGCAGTATTATTCCAAATAGGCTATGAAGACGACAAACTGGCAGGAAACAGAAGATGAGTAGATTAATTACAACTGGTAGTATTATTCCGCATAGGCGTTGATTAATTACGTAACAGAGGATGTGAAGTATGGGGTGGGATTTTGAGCTGTGTTAGGTACAGGGGTTTTCCCTCTGTTTCGAAAGTCTGTTGTGTTTGTGGAATTGAAGGCTGCTGGGCTGTTGCTTCTGACATCTTGACGTGCTAGGGGGAGGGGCAGCAGGTTAGTTTCGGTTCTTTCACAGGAGCAAGGGATCGATTTCAGTTGATTAATGAGTTTGCAAACAGAGGATGTGAATTAAAAGTACGTACTTACCTGAGAGTGAGGCAGCGGCTGCCAGAAAACATAATCAATTGTTGCTCTTTGGCGTGTATTGTGCAGCTCTTAGGTTAGTGGGTTGGCTTTTTATAGTAAATAATGCAATCTCTTAACATATTAATTGCCTAAAAAATTGCCTATTAAATAGGATAGCACAAGCTATTACAAAAATAAACTCTTACCTTAATAAATACACATTAATCTATTACAATATTAATAGGAAGCGAACCCCACCCAACCAATATTAAATAATTCGATGTCACTAACCAAACCATAACCCCAACCGAGATTCCTTATTTTTCAAACCAAGTGAACCCCACCCAGCAAACCGAGCTAATTCCTACCCAGCAAACTTAGTTGATTCGTACCCAGCCAAACCGAGTTGAATGAGTTGCTAGTCTGACTCGGTCACCATAATCCTGCACATAAATTAAACTTTCAGACATTCCTCTTCTTAAAAGCTAGAACCAATTCTTTCTAAATAAATCCAACTGAAGCTTGAATTCATCTTCTCTAATTTCGATACATAGATAAGAAGCATTCAATGTTCATCGAAACATCAGTTTAATTCCAGGCCAAGAACTCTGCTGACTAAATCTACAAGCTCAATTCTTACTATCATGACAGAATCAAAGAATCAAATGAAAATGCAAGTAACATGAAGGAGTGAAGATTTATAATGTGTTCTTACATTCCGTGGATGATTCTGAACTATGTCGACCGCTTCTTGATTGCTCAAGTGCTTCCACAACCCATCATCAGATGCGAGAATGACAAATTTATCTACCGGCAGCAGCTTATGTACCGTAATGGAAGGATCAGCGCTCAATATAGGCTTTTTGAACGGTTCCCGAACCCTGAACTTAGCGTATAGAGGCTCCCTATTGAACTCGGACTTCTTCAGATACACATCACCTATGGATTTGGATATCTGCAAATTCAAGTTATTCAACTTATTCTCATCATTAGCTGAAAGAAACAAAACGCTATGAACACAACCAACATTCAAAATAAAGTCTGGTCTTCTTACCTGGATAATGCCTTTAACACGCCATACATTATGCTTTAAAACTACAATCTGCGGGTCTTCGTGGTGCAACGAAAACAGCTCCTGCCTTACCGCCTCATGGCAGACATTGTGCTCATCTGAAAGCTTTATTGACAGAACTTCTCCTGTTGCCTTGACAGCTCTACCCAAAACAGCACGCGAATAACCAAGGTTAGCCACCTAGAGGGTTTCGTTGCAAATTACTGCCACCAGGCAGCATGTTCCAACTGCTACTATCTGTGGCTTCATAGGCCATTGTCTCGCAACAAGCGGAACGAATCCTTCTTCTGTTGCCTGAAATGCTTTTCGTATTACCTCTGATGACATAGACTGTTGCTCCGAAGTAAATCCTGCAGGAAAATACACATGAGACCCCCCGAATCATGTAAGTGTTCATTTCTTATACCAAATGATGGAAATTTCACATCTGATGATGAATTGGATTAGCTAAAATGTTGACATGGTAAAAATCCAGAGCTTTTCTGGGTTCAGATCTTCATCAAATGAATGAATTGTCCTTCTTGGCAAGGAAATCTTCCATATTCACAACAACATTGCAATAAAAATGGTTGACTAAGTCCTAAGGATAGATAACTTGATTTGACTGTTAAAAAATAGTAAAAGCTGAACAGAGAAGCAATCACCATGGCAACAACTTACTTTTGAGATGCTGGAAAAGGTGATCATTAACATAGCGGGAAGTCTCAGGGCCACCATGGCCATCATAAACACCGACGAAAGTACCAAACGGACCAGAATCCTGACTCAAGCTCAAACTCCCAGAAACAAGCTGGCTTTGATCCTCAAACAAGCTGTTGGCCTGCACCACTGCCATGGAGAACTCACCATTCACATGCTGACCACGGTCTTTGTACCACAACAGCCCGTCTTGTTGACCCCCAGACTCATTGTGACCGTATCGATCCGACCTCGGTCCAAAACAGGCCCTCAGAAAGCTCATCAACCAAGATAACATCCCTCAACTCATCCAAACAACCCTCCTGAATTTGTCTTGGTAAGTAACAACCCTCTCCCAATTCTCAGCATTTACAGCCCCAAAAATCTCTTCTTCTTCTTCTAGAGAAACACCTAAAAAGAAACAAATCATACACATTGATGAGTCGTTGGACCATATATGAACACACACACCATCATGTGAATGCAAAGCTTAAAACTTGTGGATAGAAGAAGAATTCAGCAAAAACAGCACAACACTATTTGACTCTTGAAAACTTAAAACCAACAAAATCACAAGACAAAAGTCAAAAGGGTTTCTAGCTTTCCACAAGTTAAAACCCACCAGATCAGCAGTAAGAAAGAAGGATCTAATCTAAAGCAGCCGCCTTTGTTTCTTCTTCTGCTGGTTTAAGATGTGAATCACAAGGGATTCCAGGTCTACAAAAGAAAAATAAGGAAACAAAAAAGCAAAACCCATCACTATCCAACATCTATAGAAGAGAACTATTTTATCAGCATCTGAAGCCGTAAATGATGGAAGGAAGCAAAGGAAGAACACAACACAAGACATGATTACTCCATGATTCTGTCAAATTTAACATTCTAGTCTAACCTTTCACATTGAAGAACACCAAATCAGAAATCAAACAAGGAATCTGGTTAATTCAGGCAGAGGAAAAAACCCTCACCTCAGCTCACAATAGGGAAATCCCAAATCAGTTTGACTCAGCTAACTAACTGACTCTGTAAACTAAACCTTCATGTGACTTTATTAGATCTGTGGATCCAGGAAAAGAAAAGACAGAAGCTTTTGAATCTATTAGCTTCTCTCTTTAGGCACAGTTGATTGATTATCAGGTTTCATATAATCAGTTACTATGGGAACTCACCGTACTCGTCGATTGGGGCTTCGTAGTCGTAACTAGTTGTAATGAACGGTCCACCAGCAGTGCGGCCTAAGTTCACTCCTCCGTGATACCATGCAAAAGGAAACAGAAGCATGAGGTGTTATTTCGTAACAAAACATTCAAGCTCTAACACAACTAACATAAGAAATGAAGTTTACCTTTCTGGAAAATCGACCCACAGCACAGGCAATATCTTCAGGGAAAGGGATTGGAGCGGCGTTCGTCGAGTTTACTGAAAGAAAAAGGTAACCCTAGCCACAATCGAGTTTACTGACTATGCTGCTTTGTGGTGGGCTCAGCTCAGGAATCAGATCAGGAGAGAATAAGAGGACCCTGTCCTTAGTTGGAGGATTCTTAAGAGAAAGATGAGGAGAAAGTTTGTACCAAGCAGCTACAATAGAGACTTGCATACCAAGCTTCAACTTTTGAAGCAAGGAAGCATGTCGATTGAGGAGTACAATAAGGAGATGGAGATCCTGGTCACAAGGCTTGACCTAAGTGAGGATGAAGATGCCAAAATAGCAAGGTTCACTGGAGGATTACAAAGAGAAATCCTACACCAAGTCAACATCCTCAACTTTGTTGATTATGATGACCTGGTAACCACAGCTATTAGAGTTGAGAAGGAGCTAAAGAATGGTCTTGGAAGAAGGACTACTACCCCGCCACCGATCAGCGCCCTTGTGAGAGGAGATAGGAGTGCAGGAAACACCCCTTGGAGGCCAAACCATAACAGGAATTCTGGATCGAGGCCAAACCCTAATCAAGGGACGGCATCACGGGTAACACCTAGCCCCGACTCAAAAATTCCTACCACTAATGCCCGGCCTAGTGCCATTGTGTGTATCAAATGTCAAGGCAGGGGTCACATGGCAAGGGACTGCCCCAACACCCGAACCATGGTGCTTAGAGAAGGAGAGGTCGTCAAGGATGATGAGGAGGAGCCAATTGTTGAAGAGATAGAGGAGGAGTCCAGTGATGGTGAAGAAGTCAACGTGGAAGGCCTGTAAAAATTTTCAGCCTTCAACAGCCGAGCGACCACCCCGGATGCACAAACTGATGCCGAGCAGGTCACACCGGCCGACCCGGCACGGGAGTCTGCCCCGGACAACCTGTCCGAGCGGATGATGTCGATCGGGATAACCCGTCCCTTTCAAACATTCCCTTGGCCATTCTTGGTCAAAAGACAGAAGAAGCCCTCGTCTACGTCCTGGAGCAGAACGCCGGCCCCGACGGCCATCTAGCCACCCCGATGGCCACCCGCCCGAGGATTCAATTTTCAGCAGTATCCCAACGGATCCTTAGTGCACAGCCTAAAGAAGATGGATGGGAGCAAAGGGACAACCTGTTCCATACAAGGTGTGTGATTTTAAATAAGGTTTGCACTTTGGTTATTGACGGCGGAAGTTGTACAAATGCAGTGAGCTTGGATCTTGTTAAAGGCTTGGGAATTGCTACTCACCCACACCCTAAGCCCTATCGACTGCATTGGTTGAGCAATAGTGGAGATTTGAAGGTCAACAAACAAGCACACATCCCTTTGAGCATTGGAAGATACAAGGATGTGGTGCTTTGTGATGTAGTTCCCATGGAGGCTGCCCACGTGCTACTTGGAAGGCCCTGGCAGTTTGATCGATACTCACAACACAACGGGAGGGCAAACAAGTATCAACTCACACATGGAGACACTACATTCAAGTTAAAGCCACTATCACCTACTGAGATACTCAAAGATAAAATACAGAGAAAGGTGAGCCGAGAGAAAGAAAAGAGAGAGCTCAAGAAATGAGAGATGAGAGAAGAAAAGAATGAGC
This sequence comes from Linum lewisii, assembly GCA_034768395.1. Classification (NCBI taxonomy): domain Eukaryota; kingdom Viridiplantae; phylum Streptophyta; class Magnoliopsida; order Malpighiales; family Linaceae; genus Linum; species Linum lewisii. Next base: position 20,794,109 of record CM068301.1, on the reverse strand, counting down.
CCTCGAAAGAAAAAGCTATAAAAACAGAAACAAAATCAAAAATAGAATTTCATGATCCTAAGGATCAAAGAGCTCAAAAGAGTGAGGTTGAGAGGAGAGAGAACCTGTTAGCTAAACCTAGTGAGATCAAACAAACCCTAGTATCTAGGAAATCGCTCGTGGTCATTCTCTACAAAGAATGTTTGATCTCTAACCCTAACACCTCTCTTCCTAGTGTTGTGTCTTCACTTTTGCAAGATTTTGGAGATGTTTTCCCCAAAGGATTGCCCCCAATCCGAGGCATCGAGCATCAAATTGATCTTGTACCAGGAGCATCACTACCCAACAAGGCTGCCTACCGGACAAACCCGAATGAAACTAAGGAAATCCAGCAACAAGTCGAAGAATTGATGGACAAGGGTTATGTGAGGGAGAGCATGAGTCCATGTGTTGTTCCAGTCATCCTTGTACCAAAGAAGGAAGGAACTTCGAGGATGTGTGTCGACTGCCGAGCAATCAATAACATCACAGTTAAGTATCGACACCCCATCCCTAGGTTAGATGATATGCTTGATGAATTGCATGGATCCACAATCTTTTCTAAGATAGATTTAAGATCAGGCTATCACCAAATTCGAATGAAGGAAGGTGATGAATGGAAAACTGCCTTTAAAACTAAACTAGGGTTGTATGATGGATGGTCATGCCTTTCGGTTTGACTAATGCCCCTAGTGCCTTCATGTGGTTAATGAATCAAGTCCTTAGGCCTTTCATAGGGAAATTTGTAGTAGTTTATTTCGATGACATCTTAATCTACTCAAAAACCCTAGAGGATCACCTAGGTCACTTAAAATCTGTCCTAGAAACCCTAAGGCAAGAACAATTATATGCAAACATGGAAAAGTGCACCTTTTGCACTGATCATCTTGTGTTTCTTGGCTTTGTTGTTAGCTCTACAGGAATTAGGGTTGATGAGGACAAGATTGAAGCAATCAAGTCATGGCCAACCCCAAAGAGCATCACTGATGTCCGAAGCTTCCATGGACTTGCAAGTGATGACACTCGATTTGACGTGATTATCAGCCTCATTTAAGCAACATTTCTTTGCTTAAGACATTGTTTTTAGGGTCGAATAACGAATATTCAATCGATTGCCCTATCTCGTGCCATTTGTGTTACATTGGCCCGTTCCGGGTCTATTTGATGGTTTTCTAGTGTTTTTACGTTAGCACAGGTTTTTGCCGTCAAATAAAGTAGCCATGGACGTGTCTAAGGCGTAGGAACCTCGAGGAATCAAACCCGGGAATCGATCCAAGGAGCCAATCAAGTCAAACCGAAAATCTGCCATTCACACTTACAGTTTCGGCGAAACCAGGCCTCCAATTTCGGCGAAACCAGCAGTTCAAATCAACTGATGCCAACAGAAGGATGGTTTCGGCGAAATAAATCAACTGCTCGGACCGAAGATATTGAACAGCCGGCGGAGCCCTGAACTCAAAGCCAGTTTCGCCGAAACTATCCCTATGGTTTCGGCGAAAACATCAGCTCAGCCCGGCCCAACTAGGGTTAAGTATTTATACTTAATCCGGCGGCCCGAAGAGGGGAGAGAAAAGAGAGGGAGATCATAATTAATCATAATACAACTTTTCGAGATCAGAATTCTCTGAAGTTCTGGAGCGAGGAGCTGGAGTTCGAAGAGCCGGATAGAGATCGTGACGCCATCCCTTCCATCTCGGAGAACCGGAGCTAGGAGTGCAACTTACCGAAGATCGGAGTCTGTCAGAGTCGTCTGAATTAGGTTTTTCAGATCCTTTTCTGTTCTTCCTTTGAATGATGAACTCTTTCCTTGTCTTTGTGTCTTTTGTAATGATCATGAGTAGCTAAACCCTTTAGAGCTTAGACTAGATGAACCCTAAGTGACCCAGGGCTTTAAAGCGGTAACGGATCGGCGGTGATTAGATTTGAAATTCAATCAGTTCTTTTTCATGTTTGATTCGTTCTTCATTGTGCATGTTTCTTGTCTGGATTGATCACCTAGATTAGATTCTTGTTAAGCTAAGGATAGAAGCGAACGCTCGCCTTACTTTAAAACATCGAATTAAACAATTAACCTTATAATTGGAGTGTGCCTTTCGTAGGAACCGGTTAGGGTTAATTCACTGCAAGAGTAACTCATTAATCACTAGTAATTACACCAATTAATTAAGTCGTTGCGAGAGGCGACCGTACCCGGGCGGCTAGTTAATCTTGGTAGTTAGAACGGATAGAGCGAACGTTCGCCGGTCTTAAACCTAAGGGTAAGGAGTTATGGTGGTGTCTTAGTAATTGATTGAATGAGAATCGAAATCCGCTGATCTGTTGATTGCCAATGCTCTGGGGAACGAAGGGGGATTCAAAGTCTAAGTTCGTCTGTCATTCTTGTTTCCAAACCCTAATTCTCAATCTGCTTTAGTTTAATCTTTTTAATTTTTCTGCATTTCTTAGAAGTAGAAGTCGTTGAACTCACACCACGCACAACGTGTTTTTCCTTGAATAATTTGTTAGTTCTGAAGTAGCCAATCATTCGAAGGCCCGTGGAATACGATCTGCTACACGCTTTTTTTCTTAGCATTAGTAGTTTTTATTTGGCTGAACGTCCGAACAACGACCGGAGGTCTCACCAAATTGGCGCCGTTGCCGGGGACTTCTTTTGATTGTTCGAAAGAAGAACTGGCAATTTATTCTTCTATTTTCCATCTTTCATTTTTCCACCCACTTCGATTTTACGCCGGTATGTTTGCTTTTGTTGCTTGTAGGTTGTTCTACAGGTTCATGAACTGCTCGATTGCTCATTCTCAGTTTAAGCCGGGTAATTCTGCTTCGCCGAAGAAACCGCGAGCTCAGAAGCAAGTCATAACCACACCGCCTACATCACCTATCCCTCAAAAGATTGAGGAGTTGAAGGAGAACTCCTCATCTTCATCCGTTTCATCCACTACTTCAGATTCACCACCACCTTCTCCTCTCGTACTAGCTGCTCAGCGCACCGTGGCGGATTACTGTAGACCAAATGTGGCTTACCTCCGAGCTAGCATCGTCGTGCCACACAGCGATGACGACCCCAACGAAAAGATCACAATCTCTTTCCTGAGCATGGTCTCTAAGGATCTTCACTTCGAAGGGAAGCCGCAAGAAAACCCCCGCACACATTTGGCAAACTTCCTTGACATGTGCGAGACGTTTAAAAGAGGGAATCTCGGTAAGAATAATCTTTGCTTATGAGTATTCCCATTCTCTCTTAAAGGCAATGCCAAGATATGGCTCAGCTCAAAACCACCTGGCTATTGCACTGACTGGGATAGTCTAGCTCAAGACTTCATAGAAGAATACTATCCCCCTTCAAGAACTACATTCTACAAGGATAGTATCGCTAGATTCTCTCAGAAGAAAGGAGTAAGTTTACACGACGCGTGGAACGACTTCCAAGCGCTTCTCTCTGAATGCCCTCATCATGGATTCAACCAGAATCAGCTAGCTGAAATCTTTGCCCAAGGGATGAACGAAGAAACAGTTGAATGGGTCAACATCTTAGCTGATGGCGACTGCACAGCACTTGAACCAGAAGCTGCTCTACTTCACTTTGCGGACTACGCATCTAAGTCCAGAAATAGGGAAAGACAGTTTGGAGCAGCCATGAGTCAACCAAGTTGTGAAGATCAGATTAAGATCGCAGTACAGAAACAAATGGAAGAGATCCTCGGTACAACTAATAACTGGCCTAAAAAGGAAGTCAACTTCATTGATCACAGCTTCACCAGGGATCAAAGAGGCTACTCCGACTACCGTCAGTTCAGAACACCTCCTCAACAACGGGAAGGCTTCTATGAGCGTCCTCCCTACAACTTCCAACTCGACCAGAGCCGAGATCAATACATGGACAATGGTTATCAAGATCCTTCCAGATTCACCAGAGTACAGCAGCCTCTGAATTTTAGATCTGAGGACAATTGGAGAGGAGAATAGCCAGGAAGTTTGATCTAATTACAGCAAGACTTGATGATCACGAGGAAAGATTTAGAGCGCAAGATGCTCTTAACAAAGGGCAGATCGCACAAGGACAGAGAATAGAGGATATGATAAATAAAATTGCTAGTGCGATGGCTCGTCTTCCCATCTTCAATCAGGCTCCGTCTCCAGACAGCTCCACCGTGAAGAACGAGCACGCTAAGGCCGTAACAACCAGGAGCAGTGAGCAGACCAGCACGTCTGAGAAGGAAGAAATTCCCGTTTCCAATGAGGGAGAGTGCTCGGCTATCATCCCTCGACCACCACCCATACCTATTCCAGCTAAGTGCCCTGACCCTGGTCCTTTTACTTTACCTTTGAGCATTAATGATGTTGAAATTGAACGTTGCTTAGTTGATCTAGGAGCATCTGTTAATGTCATGCCTATGTGTTTATATAAGAAACTGAACCTAGGGGAATTACAACCTGCCAACATGAATTTAATGTTCGCTGACAAAACTCTAAGAGAACCTAGAGGAATGATCCAGGATGTAATCACTTGCTGTGGCCCGTTCCGGTTTTTCGTTGATTATATAGTTATGTTTACTCAAGAGACATATTCTACCCTTCTCTTGGGTCGGTCATTCATGGCGATAGCCGGAATTAATGTCAATGTTCCTAATGGCTCTCTAACTGTAAGGGTGGGGAAGGATACTGCAACATTCCGTCTCAAGGACGGGATGAAATACATTCCTAAGGAAGAATTAAATTGTTTATCTGTAGAGATTGTGGAGTTGGCCTCGGTCAACTTCATTTCTAATGTTTCTTCCAGTGTTTCGAGATCAATTGACACTGCAGGTGCTGGACAGGTCACTACGAAAAAACCAGAAATTTCGGTTCAGAAGCCGCTTAAGAAGAAGAAGAAGGAACTGCAAGCCTCTTCTAAATCACCGAGCAGACCTCGAGGAAAGAACAAGAAGACGGAGACCCAAATGGTCTGCAGACCAAAACTTTCGCCGTCTTCCACCGAGCCAGCTGCACCACCATTCCGTTCCGAGAAACCGGCGTCGGAACAAGTATGGAAGGAGAAGCCAAAAGCGTCTCCTAAGGAAGTACTAACGATCACCGATCCTGGTGATAACAAGCCGAAGAAGAAAGAAAAAGAGAAGCCGACAGTCCTCATTCCTTCCATCGTCACACTCAAGAAGGATGATCTCTCTAGAGAGCTGTTCGGACCATTCAAGTTCGTTGATCATCTTCCCGACGGACGTACCAAGCTTTTGCATGCGAACGGGAAGAAATTCACGTTTACCGGAGAAGTCCCGAAGCTGTACTTCATGAACTCCGATGCGAGCGTGAAGGAGAATCTAAGTTGGGATGTCTCCTAATACCGTCCAAGTATCGTCCAGCTCAAGGACGTTAATAAAAGAGCGCTTCGTGGGAGGCAACCCACGGCTGGAGTCAGTTTTGTTTTGTTTCAACCTTGGTATTTTAGAGTCGGTTCGGGAGAGCCAAAAGTGTCAGTTTGTTTGATTTATTATTTTTCGTGTAGAGTCTGCATGTCATAGAGTCAGTTGCAAGTTGATTGAGGTCGTTCCGATTTTTCTGGATTTAACTGTGATTTTCTGAAGTTGGTCGGATTTGCGAAAAATATTTTAAACCCGAACAGTTCAAAATTTTCGGCGAAACCACCCTTGTTTTCGGCGAAACCGATTTTCAAATTTCGAACCTGTTTCTCCTGTTCCTCATTTTCGGTTCGAAAAATTTCTGTTTTCGGCGAAACCATTTCAACTAAGATTTCGGCGAAACCGAGCTTCCATTTTCGGCGAAACCGCCTTTTTCAAATCGGTCAATCCATGTTAACTTGTAGTTTCGGCGAAACCACACCTCTTCTTTTCGCCGAAAATTCATGTTTTGAAAATCACCCAAAAATCCCCTTTAAAATTTCGGACCACCCCCTCTCTCATCCACTCTCATTTTCGCTCAGCCACCCGAAACCCTCTCCCCCTATCTTTTTCATATCGCCGACCGCCCCATTTCAAAACCCGCCGTCGCCGCCGTTTAACGCGCCGCCGACCGCCGCCGCACCTCTCCCCTCCTCATTCTGATCCCAACAAGCCCTAGAACGTTCGAATCGGAGCTTTGCAGCTCCAGTTCTCCGAAACCCCAGTTTTCGAGTTTTTCACCGGTTCCTCTCACCTCGTTCATTTTTTAGCAATCATGACTTCAAGGTAAGTTGTATAACTTTTCGATGCGATTCTTTTGACATATAGATTGCTGAATTTCGTCGAGGTTGACTTTCGGTTGACTTTTCGGTTTGCCTCGTTTTGCGTGCCGACTGTTTCGTGTGAACTAGGATTGACTGAACTTATAGAACTGTTCTAGGATGCTTAGGGAGTTCCGTGCTTAATCTCCATATCATTTGGTCATGTGTTGCTCTGCATACTATTAATTACTTGTAATGTTGACTTTCTAAATGTCGGTTTGACTTTTTGAACTCTGATTGTAATTATCCGATTCTGGCTGTTCCGGAGTATGTATTTTACTGTCTATGATTACGGTTACTCCGCTTTCCTTACCCCACTTAGTTTCCCTCGTTTCTTTGTGAAATCGAGTTTTTCTACTAAGTGTGGGGTAAGATTTTGGTTGACTAATCTGGTTTCATTCTGGTTTTAGGAACACCTTTGAGCGCAGGACTAAGGCGCGACTCGATGGCGCCTCGAGCTCAGGAGCTGCCGCTCCCGTCACACCCGCCATTCTGGGTCCTCCACCTACACTCCCTTGCCATGCTGGATACCATCCCACCATCGCCCGTCTACCGGACTTCTACTTTGAGAGCTTCCAGAAGATCGAACACATCCGTGGAGCTGACGTGCGTCCTTTATCCATGGAGTCACTCCAGGAGCATGACGAGGATTCCTACCGGAACGTGCATGACGCCCTAGCACCGGCCGGTCTCCTAGAGCTGACCACCATAGCCGCCGAGTTCCCAGACATTGCTCTCCAGGAGTTCTGGGCGACATTTGACTTGGACGAGCATAAGAGGAGATGGAGCCAGAAGGTGATCACCTTCTTTCTTGGTGGGGTGTACAGGCAGCTCACCTACGATGAGTTTGCCGCTCATCTGGGCATCCCCTACGAGCACTATCACGATCACCACCTCGGCTGGGGCGATGATGATGCCGACGAGGAGTTGCACGCCCTCTGGAGCCACATGACAGGCGTGCCTGGCGATCGCCTCGGGAAGAGCAACTCAGTTAAGTCTCTCTCTCACCCGCTCTATAAGTTTATTCATATGGTTTGGCGAAGGTCACTTTTATATGTCAGAGACAAGGATCGCCACCATATCCTTAAGGAGGAGCTCGTGCTTCACCGAGCCATCCGAGAGAGCTACCCTCTCCACCCCGGCTGGGTGCTAGCTCACATCTTCAGCCAGCGGACCAAGCGGAGGAAGCTACCACGCAAACTCTTGGGAGGCAACTTCATAGGTCAGCTCATCCTCTCCTTCGGCATCAGCCATGAATATGGCCCTAACATTCCACGACACCCAATTATGACCGTTGGAGGAGACTTGGCGGTCGAGTACGACTTAGAACTCGACCTCAGTCCCCATGTCGCAGCAGATCCTCCTCTCCAGCCTGTGGTCGAGTCAGAGGAAGAGGATGATGCTGAGGAGCAGCAGCCGCAGCCGCCGCCTGTGTTTCATGATTATATACCCTCGCCACACCATCAGGCAGGGTACATCCTCCAGTCGCCGCCGCGCATTCCCGATCCACATCCGGCACCTACTCATCAGCCCCGACCGCACCCCGCGGACATTGGTGAGTTGTACGAGCGACTGCAGGAGTGGCGCATCACCGACACCGCCACTCAAGAGGCTAGGTGGACTATTATGCAACAACACATGCGCCGCGCCGAGAGGCGATATGAGCGACAGCTGGAGTGGCAGCGACAGCTCGGCGACTACTTCCACTTCCCCCACCCCGACACCTCTGACCAGTGATGATCAGGTGGTGTCCTTTTCCTTGTCCTTTCTTTTTGTTTATTCTTTTCGGACTTCGGTCCAACTTTTTTCTGTGTGGATCCGGGGCACTTGTCCCGGTTTCCTTTTTATGTTTCATTTGTTTTTGTTTTGTAGGCAGTTGGGAGATTCCGTTTGCTTCGGGTTAGACTACACTTCCCTCTGCTCCGAGACTCCGTGCTGACCCTCTGAAATCAACCGTCCTCTTCCAGGTTCTTCCATTCCACTCTGAACTCTAGAATTAGTCCTGTGAGGACACAGCCCGATTTAAGTGTGGGGTAGGATGCTAGAGAACCTTGCATGAACTTGATTGCCCTTGATTGTACCTTGCATGAACTTGATTGCCCTTGATTGTGTTTTGTGTGCCTCGTGATTCCATTTCAGTCTCTCTAGCATTAGAATGGCTCAGTTCTTGATTTTTGATGTTAAGTTGTTGTTCAACCTTTCATAATGATGCTTAGACTGCTTAACCTAGAACTTGAGAACCAACTTGTATGCTTTGATGCTAAATTGCCTGGTCAGAACAGAATTTTAAAATCACACTTGTAGTTTGTAGCCTTGATTGCATGAAAATGACCGAATCCGACTAGCAAGCCAACTGTGAGCTTTTGATCCATTGCACGTAACTTGCAATTTTAATTCTTTCTGAGTGGTTTTCTGTTTACTTGAATGAGTTAGAATTTGCATGAGACCTACTCGAGACCACACGATGACACGAGTTCTAGAAGGATAGGGGCACCTAGATTCAGCTACTAAGCCAGATAACCTACCAAACGATAAATCCACTAGGTTTAGACCCTTGAGCTTGGCCTGTTCTTTCGGTTCGATAATACATTACAGCCATTCCCCATTTCTTTCATTCCCCGTTGATCCCCTATGGTTGTAGTTCTAGATTGACCTACCGGAAGTCGGTTTGTGGTAACTTGCCTATAGCCATTAAACAGGTGGTCTTAGCTAATATGTCCAGCCGTGTAAATCCCTCTAGCAACTAAAAGAAAAAAATGGCACAAAAGAAAAAAAAAGTAAAGAGAAAAAATTTCGAAAAAAAAGTGAAGAAAGAAGAAAATCAGAAAAAGTTCAAAGTGTAGTTCAAATAAAACGTTCTTCTCCCTATAAATGGAAGAACGAAGTAGAAAGAAAAGTTGAAAAGAAAAGAAAAAATGTGTATGCAAAAGGAAAAGAATAAGTGCTAGGTTGCTTGAGGGTATCATAGGACGAGCGTTCATCATTCCACCAGTGTTTGGTTAGACGGTAGGAAGCCATAGATTAGATTTGAGGGAAGTTAGTCAAAGCTACACCGCACCAAGCCATCATCATACATTCCCATCATCCGTCGCATCATAAACCCAAGTAGTGTAGATTTCATTACGATCCTAGCAGGTAAGTCCTTCTTGACTAGATACTCGTGTTGTCACAGTGGTGGAGATGTGGTCGAAATGCAAACCTATGACAGAATTCGGTAACAGAGAATGATCGAGAGCAGAAACACGTCCCTAAACACAGAGAGTGAGAGTTCCCATTGTACTAAATATATCATGTGTGAGGAGTCTGGTCGGTCAGGTCAAATTCGTGCATGATTGATTGCTAATTACTTGTCGTGTGCAGTTTATTAGTGAGACCAGGTAGTTTGGCTGATCAGTATGCATGTTAGGTTTCTTGTTCTAGGATCGATCTGTCTAATAATTCATTGTGCTTGATTGAGCTCCAATTTAATCGATCTTATCATTTATGAACATGAGCGTTTCTGTTCAGTTTGCTTGAGGACAAGCAAAAGCTTAAGTGTGGAGTATTTGATGACACTCGATTTGACGTGATTATCAGCCTCATTTAAGCAACATTTCTTTGCTTAAGACATTGTTTTTAGGGTCGAATAACGAATATTCAATCGATTGCCCTATCTCGTGCCATTTGTGTTACCTTGGCCCGTTCTAGGTCTATTTGATGGTTTTCTAGTGTTTTTACGTTAGCATAGGTTTTTGCCGTCAAATAAAGTAGCCATGGACGTGTCTAAGGCGTAGGAACCTCGAGGAATCAAACCGGAATCGATCCAAGGAGCCAATCAAGTCAAACCGAAAATCTGCCATTCACACTTACAGTTTCGGCGAAACCAGGCCTCCAATTTCGGTGAAACCAGCAGTTCAAATCAACTGATACCAACAGAAGGATGGTTTCGGCAAAATAAATCAACTGCTCGGACCGAAGACATTGAACAGCCGGCGGAGCCCTGAACTAAAGCCAGTTTCGCCGAAACTATCCCTATGGTTTCGGCGAAAACATCATCTCAGCCCGGCCCAACTAGGGTTAAGTATTTATACTTAATCCGGCGGCCCGAAAGAGGGGAGAGAAAAGAGAGGGAGATCATAATTAATCATAATACAACTTTTCGAGATCAGAATTCTCTGAAGTTCTGGAGCGAGGAGCTGGAGTTCGAAGAGCCGGATAGAGATCGTGACGCCATCCCTTCCATCTCGGAGAACCGGAGCTAGGAGTGCAACTTAACGAAGATCGGAGTCTGTCAGAGTCGTCTGAATTAGGTTTTTCAGATCCTTTTCTGTTCTTCCTTTGAATGATGAACTCTTTCCTTGTCTTTGTGTCTTTTGTAATGATCATGAGTTGCTAAACCCTTTAGAGCTTAGACTAGATGAACCCTAAGTGACCCAAGGCTTTAAAGCGGTCACGGATCGGCGGTGATTAGATTTGAAATTCAATCAGTTCTTTTTCATGTTTGATTCGTTCTTCATTGTGCATGTTTCTTGTCTGGATTGATCACCTAGATTAGATTCTTGTTAAGCTAAGGATAGAAGCGAACGCTCGCCTTACTTTAAAACATCGAATTAAACAATTAACCTTATAATTGGAGTGTGCCTTTCGTAGGAACCGGTTAGGTTAATTCACTGCAAGAGTAACTCATTAATCACTAGTAATTACACCAATTAATTAAGTCGTTGCGAGAGGCGACCGTACCCGGGCGGCTAGTTAATCTTGGTAGTTAGAACGGATAGAGCGAACGTTCGCCGGTCTTAAACCTAAGGGTAAGGAGGTATGGTGGTGTCTTAGTAATTGATTGAATGAGAATCGAAATCCGCTGATCTGTTGATTGCCAATGCTCTGGGGAACGAAGGGGGATTCAAAGTCTAAGTTCGTCTGTCATTCTTGTTTCCAAACCTTAATTCTCAATCTGCTTTAGTTTAATCTTTTTAATTTTTCTGCATTTCTTAGAAGTAGAAGTCGTGGAACTCACACCACGCACAACGTGTTTTTCCTTGAATAATTTGTTAGTTCTGAAGTAGCCAATCATTCGAAGGCCCGTGGAATACGATCTGCTATACGCTTTTTTTCTTAGCATTAGTAGTTTTTATTTGGCTGAACGTCCGAACAACGACCGGAGGTCTCACCAGCAAGCTTCTATAGGAGATTTGTGAGAGACTTTAGCACTATAGCTGCCCCTCTCACGGCTGTCATCAAGAAGAATGTTCCCTTCCATTGGGGAGCACCTCAAGAAGCAGCCTTTGAAGCGCTTAAGAAGAAGCTCATTGAAGCCCCATTACTCAAACTGCCGATTTCTCAAAACCTTTTGAAATTGAGTGTGATGCTTCGGGAGTAGGAGTTGGAGCTGTGTTAATGCAAGAAGGAAGACCTATTGCCTATTTCAGTGAGAAATTGAGTGGTGCACCCTCAATTATCCCACCTACGACAAGGAATTGTATGCCCTGGTCCGAGCCTTGAAGACTTGGCAACATTACTTGTGGCCCAAGGAGTTCATAATCCACACCGATCATGAGTCCCCAAGTATTTGAAGGCTCAGCACAAATTGAACAAGAGGCATGCAAGGTGGGTGGAGTTCATTGAGTCTTTCCCTTATATCATCCACTACAAACAAGGTAAGGAGAATGTGGTAGCCGATGCCCTTTCTCGAAGGTATGCCCTAATTACTGCCCTGAGTTCTAAATTAAATGGCTTTGAGCATATCAAGGATTTATATGTGACTGACCCCGACTTTAAAGACATCTTTGAGTCATGCACACATTGAAGATTACTATAGGCAGAATGGATACTTGTTCAAAGGAGCTAAGCTATGCTACCCTAGCCATTCAAGCCGAACCCTAGTCATAAGAGAAGCTCATGGAGGAGGTCTCATGGGTCACTTTGGAGTTGCCAAAACCGTAGCTTGTCTTAAGGAACACTTCTACTGGCCTAGAATGAGGAAGGAAGTTGAGAAGATCATCAACCAATGTGCCAAGTGCCAACGAGCTAAGTCACACCTTCAACCCTTTGGTTTATATACCCCTTTGCCATTCCTGAACACCCTTGGGTAGATTTGTCTATGGATTTTGTTCTAGTATTACCTAAACCTAGAAGAGGCAAAGATTCAATCTTCGTGGTTGTAGATAGGTTTTCAAAAATGGCTCATTTCATTGCATGTCATAAGGTTGATGATGCATCACACATAGCTGACTTATTCTTTGGTGAAATAGTTAGGCTACATGCATTCCTAAGACTATAGTTTCTGATCGTGACTCAAAATTTCTAAGCTATTTTTGGAAGACCTTGTGGGCTAAACTAGGAACCAAGCTTATGTTTTCCACAACCTGCCACCCTCAAACAGATGACCAAACGGAGGTTGTCAATCGATCACTATCCCAAATGCTTAGAGCCATCATTAAGTCCAACCTTAGGACTTGGGAGGACTGTCTACCCCATGTAGAGTTTGCTTACAACCGATCTGTCCACTCGGCCACTCAATACTCACCTTTTGAATTGGTTTATGGTTTTAACCCTCTAACCCCATTGGATTTATCACCATTGCCTATACATGAGTTTCTAGATGCAGACGGACACACCAAGGCTGAGTATGTTCGAAAGCTTCATGAGAAGGCCAAAGCCAACATCGAAAGGAGGACAGCTCAATACTTAAGGAATGCAAACCGTGGGAGAAAGGAGAAAATCTTCCAACCTGGTGACCAAGTGTGGGTTCACTTCAGGAAGGATAGGTTTCCTGAGCAAAGGAGATCTAAGTTGCTGCCAAGAGGAGATGGACCTTACACCGTTCTTGATAGGATAAACAACAATGCTTACATTTTAGATTTACCTAATACTTATGGTGTGAGTGCTACTTTCAATGTTGCTGACTTAACTCCTTTCTATGATGATGATTTTACAGAAACAGATTCGAGGACGAATCCTCCTCAAGAAGAGGGGAATGATGAACCCCTGGTGCCTTGGACCCGACCAGACCTGCCCTTGACCCGGAGCCAAGTCAAAGCCTTCAAAACACGGGTCACAGCCTCCATAGGAGATTGGAGTCGATCCAAGCACGAGGAGCTGGACCAGAGGTTCATCAGAGAAGGATGCACGATGCTGACCCTTGATGGCCGACAGAAAACCCACATGGAGGACAAATGCCCTAAGAGCACTGCCCTGGCCCCGGAGGATGCGGCCAACCAACCCCTGTACCGGACAACTCTGCTCAGCACTCACATTTTATCGGACAAGTTGATTCCAGGAGACTCAGGAGGCCAAAAGACTTGGGGAAAACCTTTCTTGTCCGAGGAAATATCAATCAGAAGGCCAGAATGCCCCCGACATCACTGAAACCCTAGTACCGGGCCCGTGCCCACTGATGCCGACGCAGTCGCCCTGCCGAAGGACATCACCTGGCCTCCCAGTCACCCAGAGCCAGCGGAATTTACGGAAATGCCACCGCGCACCTCCGGGACACATTTCCAAGCCGCGGAAGGATTCCTGCCCGCGCCCAGAGCCTTTTCCCAATCCTACCCGGACACGGACAGCGGGTTTGCCCTAATCCGCCCGGATTAGGGTTTTGCTGAATTTTTGCCGGTTTAGGAGTTTTACCTTCGGACAACTTAGTTTATTTTAATAGTTTCTTCGGCCTATCTTTTAGGATTATTTTAATTTTTCCTTTTTAGAGTTGGAACCGACCTTGGCCACCCTTTGTCCTATAAATATTGGCCTCGGCCACGATTGTAAGATAGATTATGAATTAATGAAAATTTCAGAACTTTGTTCTTTTTCCTTCAAGTCTTTGCTCGTTGTTGCTTAGCTTAAGGTTTTGGTTTATCATCAAAGGCAATCATCCTTTGTTTGTGGCACCAACTCGACTGAATACTTGGGGTTCCTAGGTCGTTACCTAGTGGATTTCAAGGTTCTCCGCCGGTTTCATAAGTTAGGTTCTCGTGGGGCTGATAAATAGTTTTGGGTGTTGAGTCGATCCCTTCCTGGAGAAGGCGGTTTGCATCACTTACTCTCACTGCTTCTTTGTAAAAATTATTGAGAGCATCTACCCCCTTCTTTGAGCATCCGCCCTTCTGCTTGAGTGCACGCCTTTATCTTTCTTCCGCATCTCTCATCTTCTCTATTCGCGATGAGTTCGACAGATGAATCCTTCTCTTCTTCGCCCAAGCTGAGTATACACTAGACGAACACGTAGAATTTATGTGCCCCGAAATCTCAAGGCGATTTAAGATTCAAGGATTTCCAGCACTTTAATCTGGCCCTCATTTCTAATTAAACATGGCGACTCCAAGCAAACCAAGACACCCTGTGGGCCTGGCTTCTTAAGAGCCTTTATTTCCACAATACCGAGCTAAGAATCATGATATGGTATAGTTTCTTAAAAGCAAGGGCATTGCTGGAATAGGGGGCCTTCAAAGCTTTGTGGGATGGTGAATCCATGTCGCTTCAATCCAATTTGTGGATCCCACAATTTCCTTATATGATTCTGAATAATAGCAAGAGTCCTTTCGAAGTTGCCGCTAACTAGATAAAAGAGAGATCCAGAGAATGGGACAGACAAAAAAATGCACTATACTGCCCTCTGTACCAAACTGAGCTGATTTGTCAAATACTTATTGGTCCTAAGGGTATGAAAGATGAGTTGAAATGGAAATTCGACAAGAGTGACGTTTTTTCAGTCAACTCAGCTTATCATATCAGTAGAAGATCAATAGCTAGTGAATCTCAATTAACTGCTTTTTATCAAGACTCAAAGAGATGGACATGGCTTTGGAAACTTCCTTTTCCATCTACGATCGCTTTCTTCATTTGGAGATGTTGCAATAATGCTCTTGCCATGAAGACTAACCTTCATTATCGAAAGTGTGCTCAATCCTCCCAACGCCCTGTGTGCAAGAGACATGCAGAATCTATACATATCATTGCCTTTTTCCGTGCCCGAAAGCTACAAATCTTTGGACATGATGCCTCCCTAGAATTCTGTCAAAGAGTCCTCATAACTATTTATTCGCGTGGTTCACCTCCTTCCATAACCCCCTCTTTTGTGATATCGGTTAAAGTGGCGGCTCTGTGTTGGAATATCTGGAAAGCTAGGAATGAATTTTTCCTTATGGGAGTCTTCCCCACCGAGGCTCATCTAATTTTCACCCTCTACACGACTGATGTGAATGATTGGGGCACCAACCAGAATCATATCATCGCCCCTCTTTGCCCCCCGGTCCCAACCCCCATCCCCGCGGTCTATCTTCCCTCCGTTGAGTATCCATTCTCTGACTATACACTATGGAAGGTCGTTCCCACACAAATTCCAGAAGGAGGCTTACGGAGTTGTGATCTCCAACTATTCCAGGAAGATAATCAACGGGAAAGTTGGTACCTTCTACTGCAATTTGCCTATTGTCTCAGAAGCTAAAGCTATCTTGGAAGCTACCCTTGTGGCAGCTTCCCACAATGACCATGTTGTTATTCTCTCCAACTGCGAAGATCTGATTTTAGACTTAAATGGGGCCAAATAATGATCATAAAAATGTTTCAGATTTCTAGGACGCATCTCTAGTATGGCCCGGGAAAGACCTGATCTAAGCTTTCTTTTCATTCCGAAAAAGAGTAATGTAAAAATGGACTGAGTAGCTCGATCTGCTAGACTTAGTCTCCCACAGATAGATTGATTGGCATCTTTGTAACCAGACTTCTTTTTTTAGTGTAGTGAGAATGTGGTAAACCTTAGTAAACAAAGAAAAAAAACTAACCCTTGGTTTTTCGGCAGAAGTGGAAATTGCTAGAAAAGTGTATTAGTAAAAAAACGCCGAGGAGTTCGTTAATCTTGGTTCTACCTTGGGAATCCAAACCTCCCTAAAACCCTAATTTCTGTATCTATCTTCTCCTTTTCCATCTCGGCAGCCACTCCGCCCTCGGAAGCTAGGCTAACAATGGCAGTGACGAAGCTCCTGTTCTCTCAAGCTCACCACCACTTCCCTGCCAGGGTTCTCTCCTACCTCCATTCTTCTCAGTTTGTGCTTTGTCGGAGATGGTTTTCCTCTGATTCGGACCTCAATGGAACTCCAACGTCAGCTCCAAATCCACGTTCTCAGCCAGTGCTCGTCCAACCAGTTTCTTACGCACCTATGCCAAAGGAACCGACGCCCGATACCGATAAAGAAGCCTCGTCTCGGCAGACTAATGCGCAGCTTTCGGAGCAGTTATTAAGACAGCCGCGAGAATCCCCGAGTTCGTCAGTGAGACCGGAGGCTCGGGCGAATTGGAGTCGCCAGGATGCCAGGTATGTGAAAGACGCACCATCAGTTGTACCAGTTTCGTATGCGCCTCGTGTGGCTCCGTTGCCGGAAGATAAGGTTGAAGCGGAAGGTGGTGGTATGGAAGAGAGTGCAAAGGATGGCGAGGACATGAAGACCGAGGTTCGCCGGGTTGAAACTGAGAATAGGGCGATGAGAAGGATTTTGAGGATGGAGGAGGAGAAAGAGCAGGCTGTTGTGCCTTTCCCTAGATTGATCGTGCCGGAGAAGAAGAAAGAGAAGAGGCCCCTTCTGGAATTGATGGACGCCATTCGCCAGATCAAGGTTAGTCTGTTTGATTGATCTGGTACATACAAAATGGATATTGTTATTTTTCTGATTCTAAATCGTTTTGCTGAATTTGTTGGATTCTTTCTTGCAACTGCTCAGGGAAACGCCAGGACTACCTTTGATGAAACTATTGAAGCGCATGCGAGATTGGGAATTGATAAATCTCGATCAGACCTGGTGGGTGCTGAGTAGACTAGGTAGATTCTTCTGATTATATGGTCGTAGTCAGCCTTTTGGAGATCGAGTTTTCCTAGATATAAGCTTGGCTTCCCTGACAAGAATTTTAAGTAGCTGCATTCAAAGAAATGCCTATGTTTTGACTTTTGAATATGTGTTGGGTGGAGTCGTATTAATAGTTGATTATGATGATATCCTGAAGTTTGTATTTGCTAGAGACAAAGGAATTCTGATCATTTGATATGTGTGGTTTAGAATTTGATCTTGTTAGCTGATGTTGTATTTGAACTTTTCTTCCGATTGGTACCATTTTTTTTGCTTCTTTTAGTCCTACTAGCTGGAAGTTGTACTGAAATTCCCTGTTGAAATTAACGACCTCTGGTAACTCAAGTGACGCTTTAATTCCTTGTCATAATCTTTTCTCCCTTGTACAAATAATGTTTCGACCATGCTGACACACTGTAAATCAAATTGTAGATTGTTCGGGGAACTTTAACTTTGCCACATGGGGAGAGAAGGTAACCATTGTGAACTCTGATACGTGCAAACAGATTTTTAATTTGCTTTCATTAACTGGTATGATTTTTCCTCTGTTGGTTTGAAGGTTCTGAAAGTGGTATTCTTTGCTGAAGGGGCAGATGCAGAAGAAGCTAAAGCTGCAGGTGCTGACATTGTTGGAGGCGTTGAACTTATTGAAGAAATTGCAAGTAAGTTTACTTTGGATCGGTAGCCTGTTTTAATCTTTTTGCATATGTATCCCCATCAATTGTTCCATCCAGGCCTACAAAAAGGTTGCAAATAAAAAAGAATCTGTCGAGAATTACCATAAAAATAATCTTGTGCATGGTAGTCAGAGAAGATGTCTGATCTTTCTTCATTGCAAATTTTTGTTGTATTAAATACTGATTCTTGTACATATTCAAGCTGACTTGATTGGATTTAGATTTGCTTTTCACCATTAAGGTGCCTACTTGGTTGTTAGCTCTTGGGGAACAGTTCTATTATATTGTTTTGATTGTTGTATGGTCAAAGGTACCGGCAAGGTGGACTTCGACAAGTGTTATGCAACTCGTCAGTTGTATCCCCGGGTTGCCAAGGTTAGACAACATACAAATACCCATATCTGAGTTCATGACAGCACCTAGTTTAATAGCATTCTTTGTTTTTTCCTCTGCAGATTGCAAGAATTCTTAACCGTCATGGTTTGATGCCAGATGCAAAGGTGAAATTTTTCTCACGTTCAATGTTCAATGTTGTGCATTACCAATTCAGGATTTCCTCATACTCCTTTGTGCTTGTTGGTTTTATAGCAAGGCACTGTTGTTAGTGATGTTACTAGGGCAGTAAAAGCAGCAAAGCAGAATCAGATAAAGTTTAGAATGGACAAGTCATCGATTGTTCATGTGGGACTTGGAAAGGTAAAATTGGGTCAAATAGCTGATTTGTTAATGGTTTGCAAGACTGTCTACTAAGCTCCCTTTTCCTCACCTGCAGGCAAGTTTCAGTGAAGAGTCCTTGCGTGAGAATATTGGTGCTTTTATGAATGCCCTTCTGCAAGCAAAGCCTGCTGGCTTGAAGAAAAGTAAGCTCTTTGTGGTTTCTTCTGTTGCCAATTATGAACTGGAATGACCTTCGATTTAATGCATGTATCCATTCAGCAATCCAATACATTCAAATGTGTTTTTTTATAAATCATGGAGATCTGCTTGCTCCGTGTTAGGAAATTTACTTTTGTAGCTAACTCCGCTTGTTAGCTTATTGAAGCAGCTTATATTGCTTAACAATTGACTATCATTCATCGATCTTGCTGTCTCTTGCAGCCTCTAAATATGCCGGATATGTGAACTCCTTCCATATATGTAGGACGGTAAGCTTTATAAAAGTCTTTTATCGATTGCATTTTACGTGCTTTAGTACACACTTCGTGCATATACTAATAAAAACTCTAATCTATGTAAAGCCTACCTGTTGGTAAAGACTATATTTCCATTATTTAGCTATCAATTTCAGTTATTGCTGCCTTAGCTTTTTTTTTACTGGACAATTCAATGAATTTTTCAGTTATGAAGGAACGAAAAAAGAACTAATATAGGGGTCATTTGGTTGTAGTGATATTGATAACTGCAGATATCATGATATTCAGAATATCATCGTTTTTTTCTGTCCTGAATATCATGATATCTGGTGCCAAAAGTGATATCAATATCACTTTTTAGATATTCTACTCCCCCCTAGAATATCTGTGGAGTGATATTGATATCACTCTTTGCAGACCTTTTTGCCCCTATTATATCCTCTCAATTACAGTGCCATTATTTACTTTCCCCATTTCTCATCCCCCGATTAATTCTCTCTCTCCTCCTCACCATTTGTCGATTGACGTTCGCCGATTCCATTGTCCAATTAGTTTTGGACAATTGACGGGTGTCATATTTTCTTAGCAAATAAGCCAAACGTCCAAACCTTTCATTTATCTAATATAAATTCGATTTCATATTCGAGACTAAGCTGAAGACAAGGAAGACCTTGCTATTTCTAGTGCATCTTCAACTGATTGGTGGTTGATGAATTAGCTAGGGTAAAGTTCATTCGATTATGTTTAGAGCAAGTGTTTTATAACCCATAAAGTTGAGGGCAAATTGGCCAATTTCCCATTAAAGTAACTTATCACCAATTATTACAATATCACTACACCAAACAATGTTATCTTGCTAATTGGTTTACTAATATCAATATAATAACATATCAATATATCCCTAATATCAATATATCTACATATCATCCAACCAAACGACCTCATAGATATATATTTTTTATGAGGCAAACTGATATAGATATTGAATTGGGGGAAAACATTGGATTTCTACTAAAAGTGTCTACGAAGCGTCTTTTTGTGTATATCTTGTTAGAACGATAGAAATGCTTCCGGATGCTGATAATGTGTCGATCTGAAGTTGATTTAGTCCTATGTGTTGGCTTGTTAAGATTAATTTTGTTGAACATTTGTCATAAAAATAAGAGTAAATAAGGGGTAATTAGTAATAGGATCCAATTCATTTGAGATATTTGTACAAAATCGTCTCATTCTTATGAAAAACAAAAATGATCAATCCAATACGTTTCAGAATCGTACAAAATCATCCCATTGACCACTTTTCCGGCCGAATCGTCTTGTCAGCATGTCAAGTCAGTAGAAAAAGTGCACGTAGAAGATCCAACTCAGCATTATTAACCTGATCGATCATGTATTGAACCCTACCCTAATTGACTTTTAGTCTGGTTTTTTGGGGATTTGGGTTGGTTTGGGTAGGTTCAATACATGACTGATTAGGTTAATAGAGCTAAGTTGGACTTTCCACATGTATTTTTTTTGCCGACTTGACATGCTAAAAAGCGATTCGGTCGAAAAAAGTGGTTGATAAGATGATTTTTGTACGATTTTGAAATGTATGAGCTTTATCAGTTTTTTTCATACGAATGCGACTCACAATGCTAATTACCCCGTAAGTAAGCATTGCCAATTAACCGTTTGATTTGAGTATCTTAGGTAATGTGGAAGTGTTAGAACACTTGCAAGAGATGATTTGTCCGATCCCTTTTTGTCTCCGTTAATTGGACTGCTTTCACTTGTTTTTGTTTTGGTAACCAAGCGAGTTCAAGAATTCAACTTCACCGAAAAATGACGGAAGTTTTAAAGGAATAATCCTAATATCCACTTGATGAATGCAGATGGGAGAAGGATATCCTGTTTCAATACAGTCGTTATCTAAAGCTGTAGATCATTACCACAAAGTGCAGCTCAAGTAATATGGTAATATGAGGCAGATTCCTTCACTGTTTTTGTGGTTCATCCCAGTCTGGTATGGGAAGTACATGGATTGTATTAAGTGAGTTGGGAGTCACGTGAAATGGACTTTGCAGCTCTGAATAATGTCATGATAAAAAAGTTTTGCTTGTTCTCAGATTCTGATAACAACGGAGATTTGTTTGCAAGACTATTTGAAGGGAGGGTCTTGCTTGCTGGCTAGTTTTGCAGGAAGAAGTAGAACAAATGATTGGGATTATGTATTTATTTTAAAGAATGAAACATTAGTTAACACTACTGATAATGTGGTTGGTTGAATGTGCAGAGATGTCGTTTTAAACTTCAACTTTTTTTGGAGTTGCAAAACGTTTTTCTTCAAGTCTAGTGCTTTTGCTTAGAAGGGACGGTCTACGTTAACGTTAATATTAGATTTCAAGCTTTTAGTAATATCATCGAAATCGTGTATTATGACAATTTTGCTATGGGGTTGAGAGCTCATTCTCTCATATAGAGATAGAGTTGCTGGATCTGTAATAATTAAAATTATTGGAAGGTACAAATGGTTTGCATTGTTCATTAAGGGATTTTTCTTCCCCAATTTGCTTTTACACGATTTCTTTCTCTTTTTGTGGTCTCATTCTCGTCAACATCTTGTAGCTGTCATTTGTTCCTCCTGAGTGACCGTTATTACCTTCTTCTAGTTCTTTCCATTGGAATACTCCAACCTTCTTTGTGTTTCTTGTGTCTTGTTGCGATTTCGTCTTACTTGGCTTGTCGTTTGTGTGCTGCGCTCTTGGTTGATGCCCCGGTCGCCTTTCTCTTCCTGTTGTAACCAGATCAAGTTCCCTTCTACTCCATTACCTATTCATCTGTCTCTTCCTGGTCTTTATCTCGCCCTCTTCCCGATGGATGGCTTGTTGCTCAAGATTTGCTTGGGACTAAATTGGTTACGGTTCTTAAGAAACATGACTAATATTTTCCCCAAAAAAATACGAATTGCTACGTTGGCAATTCGTGTGCTTCCTTCCATTCCAATCCCTTTCTTCGTTATTCCTCGCACCCTCCGGCCACTGTCAGACGTTCCCAAGGTCCGAGAATCCACCACCGCCACTTCCAGACGTCGCCGCTGCCGCTTTCTTTCGTCACCTCCGTCGTCGACGCCTTGGAACCCGTCCATCAATCCGCCTCCGTTGCTTTCTTTCTCGGTTCCAAACACGCCGCCATCGCCCTAGCTTCGTTCTCTGCCTCCGACTCCGTTTCCCATCCGCAGGCATCAGCCAACCCTTCCCTGATTCCACATCAGCTGGCGCCGCCATTCTTCCAACCATTTCCCCAAAGCTTGCAACAAGGCCCCTCTTCTTCTCCGACGACCACTTCGGTCGCCGGCGAGCCCTCCGGCTGTTGTCAAACGTTCTCAAGGTCCAAGAATCCACCGCCATCGCCGTCGCCACTTCCAGACGTCGCCGCTGCCACTCTCCGTCATCACCTCAACCGCCGACGCCTTGGAACTCGTCCATCAATTCGTCGCTGCTACTTTCTTTCTCGGTTCCAAACACGTCATCGTCGCTCTAGCTTCAATCTCTGCCCCCGACTCCGTTTCCCATCCGTCGGCATCGACCAACCCTTCTCTGATTCCACATCAGTTGGCGCCGCCATTCTTCTTGCTTTCTCAATCGGAGTCGGCGGCTGTCGGTGGATCGGCGGAGTCATCCGAGAAGACGAATGATTGAACTTATAACCTACAAAAATTAAGTGACCAAAAGGGGAAATTCGTAACACTGAAAATTTAAAATTAGTACCTACTACAATTTAAATGACAAATTGGGCAAATTAAAGTTTCTTCAGAACACTTTGGTCACTGGATTAAAATTACAACCACAGAAAGTTAAGTGACCAAAAGAAGAAAATATTAGTCACGGTTTATATGTAAACCGTGACCCAATTGTTAATCACGGTTTCTTCGAAAATCGTGACAAAATAGGGTCAATTTGGTCACGGTTTTAAGAATCGTGACTAATTTTTTTAGTAACAGTTAACCGTGACTAATAGGGTAAAAAAACTGTGACTAATATGCATTTTTCTTGTAGTGCCTTAATTCTCGGTTACGATCACGAACAATCTCTTCATCTTGGCAACCACTCAAGATCACTTAGTCATGGCCCAACATCACTTGGCCATGGTCTAGTAGCAGCATCCTTCAGCCAACATCTCCTCTAAATGGCATGTCATCAACTCCTCTTGGTTAAATGGTCTTAGACACCTTTGAATACCTGAATCTTACCTTGGTAACCCGTGGTCACCTTGTTAGGTTTTTGGTCACCCGTGATCAACCGCAACATCATCCATCATACCCTCGTCATCCTAGATTTGATCTCTTCATTCTCCTTGTTGCTCCAAACTTCCAAAGATGTCATCACCTTGTTCTTGAAGGCCTTGGTTTGGCTCTTAATCATTGGTCTAGCTCCATTAGTGCTTGTCATAAGGATGTCCTCATTAGCTTGCACCCGATCTTCGTATTCAGTAAAACATTGGATGCCGCTCAGTCTCCGTATTTAGAACATATTCAAGTTGTGGCGCGGCACGATCTTCTTGACTACAATTTTCGCGTCGGCCAAACCCATCTCTTGTGGCGCCTGACCCAACATTAGATCATCTTCTACAAGGCCTCAATGTTCTCAACCTCGACCAGATCATAGTCTCTGTCATGGTCACAATCAAGTCATGGTCATGATCTCGGTCATGATCCATCATCACCTCCATTATCCTGTCATCTTCTCTCATCGTCACGACATCAGGTCCCATTAGTCTGACTCGGTCACATACACCATCAAACAACTGATTAGGGTTTTGGTCATGCGTGATCACCCGTAACATCGTCTAGCAATCCTGCATCATATCTCCTCATGTTCCATGTTGCTCCAAGCTTTCAAATACTACATCACTTTGGTCTTGAAGGCCTTGGTTTGACTTTTAGTAATAGTTCCACTTTCATTGCTACTTTCCCAAGGTATGCTCTCATCAATTCCTCTAAATGTGCTTGCTCAATATCTCTGTACATGGTGACCATCTACTAGATATCTCTACTCTTGACCCAACCAGACTACACTACTTTTTGGATCCTGACCTAGTGGTGCATTTGGAAGAGTCAGAACAAGGTAGTCTTCTGGTAACACCCTAGATTATCTTTTCCACCAATTCTGAAGTTAATGGAGAGAGCATATCTATGTCTTTCCCTCTTCGTCTTACCCTGCACCACCTCTTTTTACCCTTCCCGCATCTTCTCAGACTTGAATACCTCCCCACCCGCTGCGTCTAAAGATCAATGTTGATAGAGCTGTGCGTGTAGGTGGAGCTACATGATGGGTCCTCCAGGACTTGAGCGGCGCAATGCTTCGTACGGTTGGTACACCTTACCTAGGTATACTCAATCCATTTGTGCTTGAGTTATTAGCTGTCTGAGATACTTGTTACTAGTGCTCTGCCTAAGGTCTTTGGCTGTTAGACATAGAAGTAGACGTCGAGCTGGTTCTTTCTCGCCTCCATGCTCCTCAAATCAACATCACATGTAGTGCTATCATCGAGGAGATAATTCGCATGAAGAACAGTTATCCTTCTTGAAGCTTTCAAACGATTTATCATCTAGGTAACATAGTCACCTATTACGTGACACATATAACAATGAATAACCTCTCAATGGTCATGGCAATAGACTTAACTCCATGCATTGGGCTTGATTTCCTTTCTTTGGTGTATGCTATTTATCTATCTGAGCAATCTATGCAAAATAAAATATATATATTATGCAAAACCCAACAATGCCTAAAATTCAGACAACTGAAACTATAATCAACGCATTATATGATTGCTGTCGATGATTATTCCGTATTCCATACAAGCCTAAGAACTATAGCCCTTCGAGCAAACAATGTTACCAAACCGCAAGGTTCTCCGAGTAGTCTTGTATCAGCCTTCAGCAGTAGGCACTTTCACCGGCTGAAATCCCTCATGAAGAATCCACATAAATGCATCATCATGCGTGGATAATCCCATTCTATGTATAGGCAGCCTGATACGAATGATGTCCACGACGAACAAGGGGTGAAAAAGTGAGTTCGGACTTGGAATCTTCCATGTGAAATAGTTCCTCATTCAATACCGACGAAAGGCTCGACATCAAAGTTCTGCTATGTAAAAAAAAGGAGATGGGAAGAGGTAGGTAGGTACATCTTCAATGCAGCTCATACCCTTTCCTGTACAGTTCTCCTCTTAGCTCGCTTTGCAAAATAACCAAGTGCTAACCTGGTGAAGCTGGCGAGGGTGAGAAATAGTTGGAAGAGTGACCTCCCTTTCACAATCCCCTCCTTCAATCCCCTTGCGGATCGTGCCAAACCAGGTTCTTCCTTCTTAGTTCCTGGAATTCTTACCCCCTGCAATGAAGCTATAGACAATGCGAAAACCCAGAAATTATTCACAACCTTACGAAATCATGGTGCTGAATAGGAAAGGAAACATCAGAGCTGGAATAAACCTGATGGAGCAGAATCCATATTCACTAATCCGCGAAGCTTCTCCTCAGCTACATGAACTACCCTAGTGGAGCCCTTAACACCCTGGGTAATCTCTTGACTGTAAAAAGGGAACGCAACTGTTATAAAGCCACGAGTTTCCAACTAGGAAAATGCATTTGCATATGAAGACCAGTTTGGGCGAAAGAGTATTACCCTAGATCGCTGAGCTCCATTGTAAGGTCACTGATCTCCATACCAGATAACCGAATGGCAGCCATTGTATTGGGGAGCTCTTCCCTGGTCACATCCATCAGTTTCTCATGTGACTCTACTGCTCTCTGGAAAGCCTGATTTCAGCACATTGAGGGTTTTATATACTTTAAGCACCGAGAAACGTAAACAAAATAGTTAACCCTACATAAACATAAGGAAATTCAGGATGATATTACCAATAGAGTTGGAATGGCAGAGAGAAACACCCAAGTCGCTGAAACTGCAGCCTGAAAGGCAATTGCGAGGTCGACAGCTCAGAGTTACGAAGCTCAAATAGACATTACACAATAGTTTCAAATAGAAATCAACAATGTACAACAGAAAAACCTAGTTTCGTAATCAAATACATATATGTAAGATTTCCCGGAAAACAGCTGGAAGCAGTAGGGCGAATTACCGTGCAAGTAATGACAGTAAGCAAAGTGACATGGTGTTGGGTAAGGCTGTGCTGAAGAACAGAAGTAGGAACTGCAGCAGATCCGACGGACTCGATTGACGAAATTGACTTCTCTGCAGCTTTAACACCAAAGTGAGACCGCATGGAAACATGTGGAAGTAGTCGAATATGCCGGCGAATTATTGGAACGTCCCTGAAACTGTGGGTAAAATTGGGAATCGGCGCCAGATGATTGGAGACCTGCAACATTGCCGCACCAATCATTTCCTTCCTTCCTCTTCTCGCTATATCTCTCTTTGAGCTCTACGGGATGCAGCGGATCTACGATCCGTACGAAGCTGTAGAGAATTGCTCTGTCAAGGAGACGGCGGGCAAAGTAATGGTGGTGTCATGTAAGCAAATTCCTCTCTCAGGTTGCGTCCGCCGCGGCGCCAGCTATAGGTGTCATATATGCAAACCGTGGTAACTTCAATAAAGTTTGATGGGAAAATAGCACTTTGGCCCCTCTACTTTGTCAACTTAACAAATAGCCTCTTATTATAAATCACTCTTTTTACTTCTCCTACTTCTCCTACTATATCATTTTGGTCCTTCCGTTTTAATTTTCGTCTTCCTAACATTATATAATAATCAAAGAGATATTTTTAGCTCTCCTTTGAGAACGGCTCATCGACTCCATCTTGCCGGGAGCTCCGGATCCGGATTTTGAGGCTACGACAGCTGACTTCTGCACCCCTTCAAGTAGGGCTGGCAGTCGGTTGCCGGTTTTTTGGTTAAAATCGAAGACCAAACCGAAAATGGGTTGAATGAACGGAAAACAAACCGAGTTGGTCTGGTCTTCGGTTGAATAATTTAGGATTTTTCGGTTTCTACCGGTTTTCGGTCAAAACCGATAATAAACCGAAACCGAGCAAGAAACGATTTTGACACATCTCTCTCTCTCATCTCACAGTCAGTCATCACTCGTCAGTCTCGTGAAATTCAGAAACACAAAATTAGGTCACCTCACCTGCACCTGCAGCGACCTTCGACGCCTACACTCTCATGCAGCGACCTTCGACGCCTACAGTCTCGTGAAATTCAGTCACCTCACCTGCAGCGACCTTCGACGCCTACACTCTCCCCTCTGTAGCTCTCTCATCTCACTCTCTCTCTGTGAAATTCGGCGGCGGGAAATCGAAGCAGCGACGCCTCGACGGCGTATTGTCGGAGTGTCGGTTCAGCCAGAGCCAGGTACATCCCCTAAGACCCTACCCCCTTAATCTCTACTCTCTTCTCGTCTTAGACCTTTCTCCTATCTATCCACCCCTTAATCAACTACCCTCTTCAATTCGTCAGCCTCAGGTCCTCTTCGCTTCAGCAGCACACAGCTTCACAGCCGCACTCATCACTCAACACAGCAGCACACAGTGACAGCACAACACCACACACCAGCACAGCTCCAGCCTCCAGCTCCAGGTAGGCCGAATCATTGATGCTTATTGTTCGGTCAAGTGGACTAAACAATTAAAAGGATTTTGACATATGGCTATGAATTTTGGGTTTTCGGTCCAAATATCGGTTTCACCTTGGTTTCTGGTTCGGTTCGGTTCTCATTATTTGATTTCGGGCAAAAGCGTCTGCTTCGGTTTTCCGATCACGATTCGGTTATAAACCAAAACCGGTCAGTTCGGATCGGCTAAAAACCAATCAGTTTCGGTTCGGTCGCCGGTCTCACTTTCGGCCACAATTCAGTTTTGGTCAATCGACCATTCGGTTCGGTTTTTGACCGAATCGGGCCGACTGCCAGTGGGACCTTCCCTCCCTTCGTATTTTGTTACCAAAGAACTTGGTGCTACAGATTGCAGATATGTCCCCGCCGGCGGCGAATAGAGGGGACGACGCCACAGCTTGGGGTCTCGAAAAGGATGGACGGTTCAGGATCCGTTCAGCTTATGACGTCCTTCGAGAGCATGAGGGACGACGAAGGGATGTCGACTGGGAGCTTGTCTGGAGATGGAAGGAGCATAATAGGATCAAACACTTCTTATGGTTGGTGGCACATGACAAATTGCTTAAGAATGAGGAGCGGCGGAAACGGACGTGGACTGATGACGGATCGTGTTCGAGATGTGGACATCCTCAGGAGATAGTCTTGCATGTGTTGCGAGAATGTTCCGCCGCGGTAAACACTTAGGCGCATTTGGCCTTTCTCTCTGACGACCGAACGAGTTGGGATCTGCCAATCCTGCCTTGGATCACGCACCATCTGAAGGCGGCGAGCTCTTGCCTTCTCTTTGGGGTTGCCTACTGGTCTCTTTGGAAGATCAGAAATGAAGCTACAGGGGCGGAACCAGGATTAGAAAATGACGTGAGCCGAAATTTATTACTAGAATATATATTACGTTATGTATATTATTTTACTTTCATTATATAATGCTATTTGCCATTAGATCATTGCGCGCCGATATGTTTGTTCTTAAGATTATTAGTATTACTCTTGAAAAAATGAAATTAGAATGTGCCACCGGCGATTTTTTATTATTTTGAACGATTTATCATCAAATATTGTATTTTTACTCATTCATAAGTCGAGATAAAATGGTACTGGGTTTACTCAACCCTCTACACATGTTGACGAAACAATAGCATTATGAAAGCGTATGGTTAATATGATTGAGTATATTAACTATATTAGGGTTTTTTTTAAAGACAAAGGTATTAGAATATATTTAGTTATTAAGTTTGAAATTATAACAATGAACTGAGCCGAATTAAAATAACACGGAGCCGGAATTAAATTTTGCACTGAGCCGGATTGGAAAAAAGCACGAATTTAACCCTCGGGGCCGAAAGTGGGGTGAGCCGGGGCTCGGCCCGGCTCCCCCTCAGTTCCGCCCCTGTGAAGCTATCTTCACCGATATTCGCACTACTCCGGAAGCCCTGTCATACCGTATCAGACACTGGACGTTGACGATTGGAGAGGCTCTGATACTGGACCAGTCCATTGCACCTGGTCCGCCTGCAAAGACGGTGGTGGATGTCTCATGGATGCCGCCACCACCATAGTGGGTTACTCTCAACTCTGATGGCTCCGTTATTCATGAGACCGGACGGGCAGCTGCAGGAGGCCTGTTCCGTGATGCTGATGGCCACTGCTTAGCAGCGTTTAGCATGAACCTGGGGATTTGCTCGATCACCAGGGCTGAGTTGAGAGGTGCTATGACAGGGTTACAGATTGCTTGGGATAGAGGTTTCCGGAGGATTATTGTGCAGTTGGACTCGCGTGTTGCAGTCCAACTTTTACTGGGGGATGGACAGGACTCCCACCAGCACTCTTCTGAGATCGCCAGCTTCCGTGAGATGTTGGATCGGGACTGGATGATTAAAGTTGAGCATATTTATCGGGAAGGCAACCAGGCAGCAGACTACTTAGCTGGCATTGGACATGCATTAACCATTGGTGTTCATGATATTTCTAGTTTTGATCCTTGTTTCTCACATCATCTTTTGTATGATTTGCTTGGCATTTCCCAAACCCGTTTGATTTTGAATGAGAGATAAGGCGTGTTTGCGTTTGAGCTTACCAAAAAAACTAAAATAAATAATCGAAGAATTCATCAAAAAATAAATAAATAATCGAAGAGATATTTTTCCTATTAAACAATTTCTCGTGCTCAAATTATATATAATGTTTTGCAAGAGAAATCTTCTCGGAGATTATCTTTTTTTATTTTCCTTTTCCTCGATAATATTGAATAGTATTATGATAAACATTGAATTTTAAACATTGTGTTGTATTAGAAGTTAGAACTATGTTTCCTTGGGTTTTTTCTTTTAACGGTTCAACGTTAAACAGTAATGAAACTTGTTTAATACTGGAACCTGTTTATTGGTTGTAGTGTTGCGGGCTTTTAACTAAAATAAATAAAAAAAATTAACTATTAACCTAAATAAATACGTTTCAAAACTATTTATTTGTGTAAATATAATCGCCCCTGCCATAGGCGATATCGCCCCAGGCATAGGCGATATCGCCCCAGCACCGAGGATTGTCACCCGTGACTCGTGATTAGATTCGGTTGAGTCACGGGTGTGAAAATAGCCACGGATTAGGCGATATCGCCTAGGGCATGGGCGATATCGCCTAATGCATAGGCGATATCGCCTAATGCATAGGCGATATCGCCTACATCTTGGATCACTAAGCACCCTATAAATCCTTGTTAGTTTCGGGGGTTAGTCACCAAATCGAAAGAACTAACATTCTAAAATGGCCGACTACACTTTGTCACGAGAATTCCGAATCCAAGTTTTCTGGGGGGGCCGTATCGTCCAGGATTGGACCGGCTTATCCTACGAAGGGGAAATAATGTCCGTCTGAAGATGACCAAGCGAGCGACCTATGATAGTGTGGTTACCGTGTTTCGGCGGAAAATGGGTCTTGGAGCGGATCAGATAATCCAGTCATTTGTCTGGAGAATGCCGATATACAGTTCTGAGGGAAATCTGTCGCATTTCGTTTCTAGGCCGATATCGGACGAGAACGGCGTACAAGTCATATACGACTTAGTTCGCGTCAACCCATTTTTCGAAGTTGCCGAGTTGTACGCCTTGATGGAAGAGGAGCCGTCTCAGTTCTCCGATTTCTCGGGGGTCATTCCAAATCAGATGGCAGAGCAGAGCCAAACGTATGATGGGGAATACATGGCGACCAGTCATATCGGTCCGGAGTTCCAGGAGGTTGACCAAGAGGGGTTGGCGCGAGATGAATATGTCAGCACTGACGATTCTGGAGATGAAAGGAGCCATTGCTCGGCGGACGAAGGGAATCCAAACGTCGACGATGACATTGGCCAAACCGACGAGGAAGACGACGATGAAGAAGGGGGAGCCACAGCAAATAGCGTGGAAGTTTATGTGCCACTGGAACATGCCACGAGCGAGGGTGACGACTGTGACGACATTATGACAATCTCCAACACCTACTCCATGCCAACAGCTCGCCAGAACACATCGTCCTCCAACTGATAGTCCTCCTCTCGAAAGGCGTACGGCATCCACTGGAGAATTAATAAATATATTGTAAGGAAGAATTAAGAAAATCAGAGAGAGTATGTACATGAGGTTAAGATTCCTAACCACGAACTCCGTGTTCCGATCAAGTGCGTAGCGTATTTCCTCCAGCTTCATAGCCACGCGATGCTGGTGGCGCCGGATGACAGACATCCAGCGCACACCACGAGGAACGGTGTCAGCATCTGGTGGGTCACCACCTGCTACGTAGCGCTCGGCTATGCTCGGGAATCTCTCCAAGGCCCAGAGCTGGACCAGCAAGGTGAAGCCTCCCAAGTCACCTGTACCCCTCTGACTCCCAGCCGTGAAGAAGGCCGCCCTCCCCATGGCCTTATACAGCCATGCTAGTACCGCACTACCCCAACTGAACGTGGATGCAACCGCAGAGTCCCCAATAAGCCGGAGTAGATGAACCGGTATCAAGTCTCCAGTCCGGTCAGCTAGTAGAATGGCGCCAATAAGAACCCAAGTGTAGGCTCGTGCATAGCGGAGAACAACATCTGCTGGAGCACCAGCCGGTAGACGATCAAACATGCCCTTCACCCACGAGATCTTCACTGACTGTCCCGTACAACTCCCAGCTGGGGGTCGGGCACCCAACAACTCCTCACATATGAGACCCGGCTCACGTCTGTCCACTGCTACGGTAACAGGAACTCCATCGATAGGAAGACCCGTAAGTACCTCAACATCCTCCAAGGTGATCGTCGCCTCGCCCGGTACCAGGTGGAATGTGTTCGTCTCTGGCCGCCACCTCTCAATCAATGCTGTGACGAGCTCCTTACACAGTGTGAAACCGAGTAAACGAACAACAGGGAGGAGTCGACACTCTCGCAAGAATGCCTCGTACTCTGAACTCCACTCTAAGCAAGAACTACGCTGTCGCAACTTCAGCGCCTTGCACGCATGTGGGTCACGCCACACTAAAGTAGCCCTATGTTTGTTCTCCCCCCACAGTAGAGAACAATCACCAGGTTGAGGCCTAACGCTCTCGGGAATCCGATCCACCAACGGTTCATCCCATCCATAGTTCGACATCTATTGTATAGTAAATTGTTAGAAAAACTATTTTATACTAATTCTCTTTCTCAAAAGTATACTAGTTCTCTAACCTCAAAATTATACTAATTGTCTAACCTCAATATTATACTAATACGCTAACCTCAACATCATACTAATTCTCTAAACTATCCATAAATAATAACATGGTTCACAATGACATAAGAACAATAAATAATGTATGTACTACGTACCTTGTGTAATGGTGCGAGAAAAGGTCCTCTCCGTTTTATAAAAATCCTACAACGTCAATATGACAGTGTTAATAAATCACTTTGGAAAAAATTATCTACCATAATAACCCTAAACTAATTCTCTAACCTAAAACCCTAAACTAATTCTCTAACCTAAAACCCTAAACTAATTCTCTAACCTAAAACCCTAAACTAATTCTCTAACCTAAAACCCTAAACTAAATAATGTAATTTAAAAAAAAGGAGAAATGAGACTTACCTTTGCCTTAGGGGGTTACCGAGTAGTGTGGGAGAATGAGTTGAAAAATGAGGTATTTATAGGGGTTGGGGCGAGATAGCCCGGTCTCCAACCCTCGGGCGAGATCGCCGGTAGCCTAGGCGATATCGCCTGTGGCTGGGGCGATATCGCCTATGGCTGGGGCGAGATTGCCATGTGTCCAGCCAGACAGCATTTACTCGGTTGGTTGGGCAGTTTAGAATCGGTTTGACCAGCAATCCTCGGTGCTGGGGCGATATCGCCTATGGCTGGGGCGATATCGCCTATGGCTGGGGCGATTATATTTACACAAATAAATAGTTTTGAAACGTATTTATTTAGGTTAATAGTTAATTTTTTTATTTATTTTAGTGAAAAGCCCTAGTGTTGCAGTAGTTTTGATTTTTTTTTTTTTTAACTCGATTGTTCTCTTCTCATAAAAAAAAACTCGGTTGTTCTCTGTGAAAACAATTAATTAGCATGTAATGTAAAATCAGAATTAATGAGAGTAAGGAAAACAGGAGAAAGTTAAAACAATGAATTAGAATGAGGTGTTTTTAAATGTGTGGCTAACTAATATTATCTATAGTTCATTATTTATTATTAAAAGGCTAAAAACAAATTTGTAGCCAAACCTTTCATGAGAATGTCAAACATAGCCAAATTTATTTTGATCACATTTTCAAACCAAATCTTTACTTTTTATGTCAAGTCAATCCAACGATCGTTAATTCTTTAACACGTTAGTGACGGTGCAAACAGAACTGACATATCATTCAATTGACCGGTCAAATAGATGTCACATCACATGCCATGTCATTATTCAAATTAACAAATAAATTAATTAATATACAATATTTGAACCAATAGAGTGAGGATTGAGGATTTAAAGAAGCAATTGGAAGCTCTCATGAGGCTGCCCTATACAGATACTGTGCTTGCTGAGATCGACGAAAAACACTCAGAGCTCGTTAGGCAGTGGAAAATTGAAGAAGCCTATTGGGCGAGCAGAGCAAGTGTAAATTGGGCCAATCTCGGAGATAGAAATACCCGATTCTTCCACTTGTCGACGATGCAGAGAAGAAGTAGAAACAGTATAACAAAGCTAAAAACTGAAGAAGGCGACTGGATTGATGAGCAGAGAGATGTAAGAAATCACGTTACGTCGTTCTTTCATTCTCTGTTTTAAGCACCTAAGGAGGTCCATGATTATGCTATTATGAATGAGCTTCCAAGACTTGTTTCCGATGAAGCTAACAGAAGATTGTGTAGACGGGTAGAGGAATGGGAAGTGAAAAGAGCTGTATTTCAACTTGGACCAAATAAATCCCCAGGGCCAGATGGATTTGCAGGGAGTTTTTTCCAACGTCATTGGGATTTGATCAAGATGGATATGGTGAGCGAAGTTCAAGAATTCTTTGAAACTGCAATTTTTCCGACAGATTGGAACTTGACTCATATTGCCTTAATCCCTAAAGTTCAACACCCGGAGAAGATCACGCAATTTAGACCCATTAATGTTGCAAACTTCCGAGCCAAAGTCATCTCCAAGATCATTTCTTCTAGGTTAAAGCCGATCCTGCCAGGTTTGATCTCAGAGCTCCAAGCTGCATTCACAGGAAATAGATGTATACAAGATAGCATTATCCTAGTTCATGAGGTGATCCACAGACTAAAGCATAGGAGGAAAGGGAAGAACTTTGACTTCATTCTAAAAGTGGATATGATCAAAACGTATAATAGAGTATGCTGGGACTTCCTGTTTGCTATGTTGGAAATGATGGGATTCAACGAAGTTTGGATTGGATGGATTCATGCAATTGTCTGCTCGGTGAAGTTTGCAGTCATGATCAATGGTAGTGCGACTAGTTTTTTTTCACCAACAAGAGGGTTGCGACAAGGAGATCCCCTCTCACCCTTTCTTTTTATCATTATCACGAATGCGTTATCCTTTTTGGTTCAAAAGGAGGTCAGCAGTGGACAGATTCATGGTATCCGTCTCAACCCTCAATGCCCAGTTTTGACACATGTTTTATTTGCCGACGACACTGTGGTGTTTGGCAGAGCAACAAGGGAAGAGGCGGGTCATATCAAGAGAACGTTGGCGTGTTATTCTGCTATTTCCGGACAGCAAGTTAATGAGGAAAAATCTGCAGTCTTTTTCTCAAAGAACACTACAAAAGAGGTTAGCAGAGATATTGCAGCTATCCTGGGAGTGCCGCTTGAGGTGAAGTTCGGGAAGTACTTGGGACTCCCACCAGAGTGGGGGAGATCCAAATCAGATACCTTCCATTTTTTACTGGACAGAATGGTGAAGAAGACAGGAAATTGGAGGAGTTTGTGATGAAACTCGATTTGACGTGATTATCAGCCTCATTTAAGCGACATTTCTTTGCTTAAGACATGGTTTTTAGGGTAGAATAACGAATATTCAATCGATTGCCCTATCTCGTGCCATTTGTGTTACCTTGGCCCGTTCGGGTCTATTTGATGGTTTTCTAGTGTTTTTATGTTAGCACAGGTTTTTGCCATCGAATAAGTAACCAAGGATGTGTCTAAGGCATTGGAACATCGAGGAACTGAACCGGAATCGGTCAAAGGAGCCAATCAAGTTCAAACAAATTCCTGCCTGGTTTACAAAGAAGTTTTCACCGAAAATACCCTACAAAAAACGGCGGCAGAAAACGCATTTAACAGCGGTCTTGGCCACTGTTAAAATAGTTTAACATCGGCCACACGCCGCTGTTAAATTGGCCAATGGGAAAATCATTTAACAGCGGCAAAATGTGGCCGCGGTTAAATGCAATATTTTAACAGCGGTCATAGGCCGCTGTTAAACTAGTTCGTCGATTAAATTGATAGCGGAGCTCTGGCGATAGAGCCGGAACTCCGGCGACAGTCTAGATTCCAGAACACGGCGAAGGCTCCTTCCGTCGATTTTTCTCTCCTCCTTCTGTCGATGCTGCTCTCTGCCTTCCGTCAGTTTTACTTCATCCTCCTCCGGCCGAAATCGGTGACGACGATGGCTGTGTGGGAGAAGACGAAGAAGAAGATGAAGCTTCCTTCTCCGTCGACTTTGCCTGTTGAACGAACGGTGCATGAGAAGAAGAAACACAAGATCGAAGAAGAAGAAGAAGAAGAAGAAGAAGAAGAAGAAGGAGAACTAGGAGAAAAAGAAGAAGAAGAAGAAGAAGAAGCAGCTGCGATTGGGATCGGTGATTGATATCCACGACGAGGAAGAAGAAGAAGAAGAAGAAAAAAAAGACGATCGGTGATTGGGATCAACGATGGGGAAGAAGAAGAAGAAGAAGAAGAAGAAGATCGGCGGCTAGGGTTGGGACCGGCGGCTGGCGTTGAAATGCGAGAGAGAGAGTAGGGTTTTTGGGAAGGCGAATCAGAACCGTTGAGATTAAATCAACGGTTCACGAAATATTGTGAGCAATCCGCGTCAATATCTTTCAGCCAATCAGGGATCAGTATTTTAACAGCGGTCATGTGGCCGCTGTTAAACTGTGTAATTTAACAACGGCCACTAAGCCGTTGTTAAATTTCCCGTTTTTTTTAATTTAACAGCGGCCACATTCAGGCCGCTGTTAAACTGCTGCTGTTAAATTATCTTTTTCTTGTAGTGGAAAATATCATCACAAATCGACTGGTGCCAAGTAAAGGAAATTTTCGACGAAAGTGTTGAGTTTTCGGTCCGAGAATGAAGTCCAGGAGAAGAGCGAAAATATCCCTTCATTTACAAAGGAATTTTCGCCGAAAATTCCTCAAGAATTTCGGCGAAAATAATAGGGAAATCCGGAGCACTTAGGGTTAAGTATAAATACTTAACCCGGCGGCACATCATGAGATATCTTTCATAATTATGTTTTCCAAGAATTCTCTGAAGTTCTCGAGCGAAGAGTTAGAGTTCGAAGAGCCGGAAAGAGATCGTGACACCATCCCTTCCATCTCGGAGACTCGGAGCTAGGAGTGTAGTTTACTGAAGATCGAAGTCTGTCAGAGTCGTCTAAATTAGGTTTTTCAGATTCTTTTCTGTTCTTCCTCTGAATGATGAACTCTTTCTTTGTCTTTGATTCTTTTGTGATAAACATGAGTAGCTAAACTCGTTAGAGCTTAGACTAGATGAACCCTAAGTGACCCAGGGCTTTAAAGCGGTCACGGATCGGCGGTGATTAGATTCGAAATTCAATCAGTTTCTCATTCATGTTTGATTTGTTCTTCATTGTTCATGTTTCTTGTCTGGATTGATCACCTAGATTAGATTCTTGTTAAGCTAAGGATAGAAGCGAACACTCGCCTTACTTTAGAGCATCGAATTGAACAATTAACCTTATAATTGGAGTGTGCCTTTCGTAGGAACCGGTTAGGGTTAATCCACTGCAAGAGTAACTCATAATTCATTAGTAATTACACCAGTTAATTAAGTCGTTGCGAGAGGCGACCGTACCCGGGCGGCTAGTTAATCTTGGTAGTTAGAACGGCTAGAGCGAACGTTCGCCGGTCTTAAACCTAAGGGTAAGGAGTTATGGTGGTGTCTTAGAATTGAT
Source organism: Linum lewisii (assembly GCA_034768395.1). Classification (NCBI taxonomy): domain Eukaryota; kingdom Viridiplantae; phylum Streptophyta; class Magnoliopsida; order Malpighiales; family Linaceae; genus Linum; species Linum lewisii. Next base: position 20,757,011 of record CM068301.1, on the reverse strand, counting down.
TGAATGAAAATCGAAATCCGCTGATCTGTTGATTGCCAATGCTCTGGGGAACGAAGGGGGATTCAAAGTCTAAGTTCGTCTGTCATCCTTGTTTTCAAACCCTAGTTTCCAATCTGCTTTAGTTTAATTTTTAATTTTCTCTACATTTCTTAGAATTAGAAGTCGTGGAACTCACACCACGCACAACTTGTCTGCATTCGAGTATTTTGCCAGTTTTGAAGTAGTCAATCTTAGAAGACCCTTGGAATACGATCTACCCTAGCTTTTGTAGCTTTGTTAGTTATTTGTGTGAAACGCATCACAACGACTGCGTCCTTCATCAAATTGGCGCCGTTGCCGGGGACTTCTTTTGATTGTTCGAAAGAAGAACTGGCAATTTATTCTTCTACTTTCCATCTTTCACCTTTCCATCCACTTCGATTTTACACGGGTTTTGTTTGTCTTTGTTATCTGCAGGTTTACAGGTGTATGCCTCACCGTCCTTGGACTCGCTCTCAAACCGAACAGGCTAAGAGTGCAGAGAGACCAGGCAGTTCTGCTCCACCTCTACTGATATGATCCAACAATGCTGCCCCGATACCAACCGGTATTCCTACACCCCACCAGGATCCCCTGGCCTAGGCAAGACCCTAGTGCCTTTCAAGAAGCGCATGAATCCAAGGGCAGGCCATCCTCGAGCCCTAAAGCCAAGGTTTGACAAGAAATATCGCCTAAATCCTTCACTTGCAGGTAGAAAGACTCCGAGGAAGGGAATGTTGTCCCAAGCCATGCTGTTGGCCGAGGGTATAAGCCCTAGCACCGAAGAGAAGCTTCAGCCCGTTCCTAGTCTAACCTCCAGGAGCCCTGAAGAAGAAGTCGGTTCTTTGAGTGACCCTCTGGAGGCATTTCTGGAGTACAGAAGGAAGAGAATCCAAGAACCCTTGGCCCAAAGAGGAGAGCTGTCAAAGACTGAACCTGAGCCGAGGCATGAGAAGACTTGGAGTCCTTGGCCCCGAAGCATAACACTTGGGCTGACCACAGAGAGCTACGTCCAAAACTACCTGGAGGCCTATCTGAAGCTTAAAGAAGAAGGCCCGCGCGGGAAGAAAGAAGGACCAAGGAGAGAGCAACCACAAGCCCTAAACCAGCAGCCGGGCCGATCAAGGGAGTTTTATGGAGCCGGACATGAAGAACATATCTTTTGGACAAGAAATCCGGTCACTGAGCCCGCCCGAAGCCGAAGCCTGCGTCCGCCACCCGAGTCAAGCCCGGCGTTCGGCCGGTCAAGCCCACCGGGCCGCCACTCGCGCCCAACCGGCCCGAGCAGCCGTACGCGGCCAGATTAGGGTTTTTGACCTAATTTAGGTCTTTTATTCTGCTTTAAAGACTACAACTATTATTTTATGTTTATTCCTTTTTAGTAGGATTATTTAGGGGTTTTTAGGAGACTATTTAGGAATAGGACTCTTTATTTTATTATTATTTAGAAGTAGTGATTAGGGAGGAGAGCTTGTTCCCTCACCTATATAAGGAGGCCGCCGGCCACCCTTGTAAGACAGACTTTGATGAAATAAACCCCCTTTGAAAGAACTCTGTTCTGAAACCCTTATTGTATCTGCATGACGCGATACTGAAGGATCGACTTATCATCAAGAGCATCCATCTCTTGGCGTTGCGTCTTCGACTGGACACTTCTGGTTCCCGGCTGTTATATAGCCGACGGGTCAAAGTACTTATCCGCCCTCGGTTCCCGACGGTTCTACCTCGTTGCACGGTCTCAACTTGTGGTGTTTAAGGGTCGTCTGCCCACGGTTGCAGCGGTTCACATCAGTTGGTATCAGAGCACGGTTCAGCTCACGGACCACAATCTATCCCAGTCTCCAGGTTCACCTGGATTCATATCCTTTACTGCTTTCTTTAGAAAATTGATTCGAAAATTCCCTTCTATTTCAATTCTAGTTTCGAGTTATAAGAAAAGAAAAAGAAAAGAAAGCAAGGCCACCTTGCCGAGTTATTTCCTTTCATTGTAAGTTTAATTCTAAGAAGAGGGGATAGAAAATTGCTTCCGTTCGATAGTACTAACCATGGCAGACGAGAGACTAGCCAACGTTGAAGGCAGCCTTCGGAACCTTGGAGCTACCATGGCCGCCGTCCAAGAATCCCTAGCTCAGCTTCACGCCGAGAGAGGACGAGATGAGCGCCGAGAGGACAGCCCTGAAGGCCTGAACAGGAGAGCCCGACGACTAGCTCAGGAAATTGACGATGACTTGAGTAACCTCAAGCTCACCGTGCCAAAGTTTGTTGGCAAATACAATGCCGACGAGTACCTAGATTGGGAGAGAAGTATGGAGGATTTCCTCGAGTGCCACCACTACTCCGTACGTAAGAAGGTAATCCTTGCCACCCTTGAATTCACTGACTATGCTGCCCTATGGTGGAGCCAGTTCAAAGGACGGGTCCAAAGAGACGAGGAGGACCCTATCGAGTCGTGGCGAGACCTCAAGAGGATCATGAGGAAGAAGTTCGTTCCTAGCACCTACACCCGAGACCTACACACATCCCTCCGGAACTTAAAGCAAGGCACCATGTCCGTGGAGCAATACACCAAGGAGATAGACATGTTGGTAGCTAGACTCGACCTCAGAGAAGAGCCTGAAGCGAAGATAGCTCGGTTTGTGGGTGGGCTACACCCCGAGATCATGCATCAAGTCAACCTACTTAACTACGTTGACTACGAGGATCTTAAGGGCCTAGCCAACCGTGTGGAGAGGGAGTTGAGGAGAGGCTACCCCAGAAGATCGGCCACTGCCCCGTGGAAAGGCTCGGTCACAAGCCAAGCCCCATGGAAGCCCGACCAGCCCCGAGGCTCAAGTGCACGACCAAACCCTAACCCTAGGGGTTCGGCACCACCGGTAACATCTGCCCAACCTACTTCTACGGTTCAGAATTCTAACCCACGTCCTAGTGGAATTGTATGTTTTAAGTGTCAAGGTAGAGGACACATCTCAAGGGACTGCCCTAACCAACGGACGATGGTAGTAAGAGAAGGAGGAATCGAGATGGACGATGAAGAAGAGGAGAAGAAGGAAGAAGAAGAGGAGTCAGATGAAGGAGAAGAAGTTCAGCCCGAAGGGCTCGAAAAGTTTGCAGGGTTCACTTTCAAAACCCTAGCACCCGGCACCCCGGTCTCAGCCCCGGCCCCTGCCCCGGCCTCAGCCCCAGCACCAGCCCCGGCCCCAGCCCTGGCACCAGCCCTGGCCGCAGCCCCGGCACCAGTACCCATCCTCGGCACTGACCGATCAGGCCCCAGCACCCCAGTGCTCAGCCCCAGCATCGGCACTGCCCCAAGCCCTAGCGCCCCAGCGCTCGGCCCCAGACCCGGCGCTGCCCCAGACCCCAGCGCCCCTGCGCTCGGCCCCAGCACCGGCGCTGCCCCAAGCCCCAGTGCCCCAGCGCTCGACCCCAGCCCCAGCGCCCCAGCGCTCGGCCCCAGCCCCGGCGCTGCCCCAGACCCCAACGCCCGGCCCCAGCGCCCCAGCGCTCGACCCCAGCCCCAGCGCTACCCCAGGCCCCAGCGCCCCAACGCTACCCCAGACCCCAGCGCCCCAGCGCTCGACCCCAGCCCCAGCGCTACCCCAGGCCCCAGCGCCCCAGCGCTACCCCAGACCCCAGCGCCCCAGCGCTCGGCCCCAGCTCCGGCGTTGCCCCAGGCCCCAACACCCTAGTGCTCGGCCCCAGCCCCGGTGCTGCCCTACCTGGCCCCGGCCCCCCAGCGCCCGGCCCCGACTGGCGCTACCCGCTCAGTCCTAGCGCCCCAGCACCCGGCGCTACCCTGCCCGACCAGTTGCTGACCGGCTAGTTGCTGCCCAAGGCCCCCCGACGCATCACCCCCCGACGAGGCCCCCGAACACGAGTCCGGCGCGTCCCTGCCTGACGCTCAGCCCCGGTCCTACCCGACCCTGGCTGCCCCAACGTGATGATGCTCGACGCCACCGGCTTCCCACCACCCACCGCCGCCAGTTCTCCACTGGCCGCCGCCGCCTCACCACTGGCCGCCGTCGTCGGCTTCCTACTGCCCGTCGTCCCCTCACTACTGGCCGCCGCTGTTGGCTTCCTACTGCCCGCCGTCACCTAACCACTGGCCGCCACCGCCGGTTTCCTACTGCCCGCCATCGTACCACTGCCCGACGCCGCCGCCCTGCCCGAAGTACCATGGTTCACCTCCGGTACCTCCGGCACCCCCGTGTCCCGACCCGACGCTTCACCGACGGTCCCCTGTGCACCCCAGATTCAATGGGAGATCACCTCCCGACGAGTTTTAAGAGCTGCCCCGAGCAACAAAGATTCGGATGCTGACCCGGATGTGGAGATGAGTAAGGAGCTCTCACCCGCTACCTCCCCGAGCCTTAACATTGTTGTTGATAGTTTTTCAGGAGAAGGAGCGATGGAGACTGAAGGAGAGAGTGCTGAAGGACCCGAGCCCTGGTCTATCACTGAATCAAGTGACACTCCTCAGTCTAAGGATAATGCTGCTGAAAACTGGAAGAGGATGATAAGTGTTAGGAAAGGATCCGAGATGGATTTGGGGACAAATCCAAGGCAAGAAGAGGGGGATGATATGATCCAACAATGCTGCCCCGATGCCAACCGGTATTCCTACACCCCACCAGGATCCCCTGGCCTAGGCAAGACCCTAGTGCCTTTCAAGAAGCGCATGAATCCAAGGGCAGACCATCCTCGAGCCCTAAAGCCAAGGTATGACAAGAAATATCGCCTAAATCCTTCACTTGCTGGTAGAAAGACTCCGAGGAAGGGAATGTTGTCCCAAGCCATGCTGTTGGCCGAGGGTATAAGCCCTAGCACCAAAGAGAAGCTTCAGCCCGTTCCTAGTCTAACCTCCAAGAGCCCTGAAGAAGAAGTTGGTTCTTTGAGTGACCCTCTGGAAGCATTTCTGGAGTACAGAAGGAAGAGAATCCAAGAACCCTTGGCCCAAAGAGGAGAGCTGTCAAAGACTGAACCTGAGCCGAGGCATGAGAAGACTTGGAGTCCTTGGCCCCGAAGCATAACACTTGGGCTGACCACAGAGAGCTACGTCCAAAACTACCTGGAGGCCTATCTGAAGCTTAAAGAAGAAGGCCCGCGCGGGAAGAAAGAAGGACCAAGGAGAGAGCAACCACAAGCCCTAAACCAGCAGCCGGGCCGATCAAGGGAGTTTTATGGAGCCGGACATGAAGAACATATCTTTTGGACAAGAAGTCCGGTCACTGAGCCCGCCCGAAGCCGAAGCCCGCGTCCACCACCCGAGTCAAGCCCGGCGTTCGGCCGGTCAAGCCCACCGGGCCGCCACCCGCGCCCAACCGGCCCGAGCAGTCGTACGCGGCCAGATTAGGGTTTTTGACCTAATTTAGGTCTTTTATTCTGCTTTAAAGACTACAACTATTATTTTATGTTTATTCCTTTTTAGTAGGATTATTTAGGGGTTTTTAGGAGACTATTTAGGAATAGGACTCTTTATTTTATTATTATTTAGAAGTAGTGATTAGGGAGGAGAGCTTGTTCCCTCACCTATATAAGGAGGCCGCCGGCCACCCTTGTAAGACAGACTTTGATGAAATAAACCCCCTTTGAAAGAACTCTGTTCTGAAACCCTTATTGTATCTGCATGACGCGATACTGAAGGATCGACTTATCATCAAGAGCATCCATCTCTTGGCGTGGCGTCTTCGATTGGACACTTCTGGTTCCCGGCTGTTATATAGCCGACGGGTCAAAGTACTTATCCGCCCCCGGTTCCCGACGGTTCTACCTCGTTGCACGGTCTCAACTTGCGGTGTTTAAGGGTCGTCTGCCCACGGTTGCAGCGGTTCACATCATCTACGATCACAGATTCTGAAGAAAGGCAGATCCAATCCATTCATCACTCCGATCAAGATCGAGGAACCGAAGGAGAGTTCCTCATCTCCATCTTCACCTGTACCGTCATCTTCATCCGCTTCATACACCGAGTCACTCTCACCTCCTCCATCTCCTGCCATGGACGATAGATTACCACCACCACCACCGAATGGCGATCAACCGCCGCCGCCACCACCTGCACAGAAGAGTCTAGCAGACTACAACAAGCCGAGCGCGACTAGCGTTCGATCTGCCATTGCCGTTCCGCGCATTGAAGGAGATCCTGACTATGAGATGAAGATTCCATTCTTGACTATGATCTCTAGGGATTTACAGTTTGAAGGCAGGCCCCTAGATAATCTGTGCACTCATCTTGCAGACTTCATTGATCTCTGCAGCACTTTCAAGAGCGGAAACCTCGACAAAAACACTCTTTGTCTGAGAGCTTTCTCGTTCTCTCTGAAAGGCCCTGCTAAGAGGTGGCTTACTGGCAAACCACCTGGCTATTACACTGATTGGGATACTCTGGCTCAGGACTTTGTTGAAGAATACTTCCCTCCGGCCAGAACAACTGCTATCAAGGACAACATCGCCAGATTCTCCCAGAAAGAAGGAGAAAGCTTGTATGATACTTGGAATCGATTCCAAGAACTTCTCTACACCTTCCCTCATCATGGATTTGAGCAGAGGCAGTTAGCTGAAATTTTTGCTCGAGGACTTCGAGAAGAATCTGCCAAGTGGGTTAATTCTCTAGCTGAAGGGGATTGCACTACACTAACACCTGAAGCTGCTCTTCTCCACTTCGCAAACTGTGCTTCCAAGTCAAGGAACTGGGAACGAAAATCTGAAGGATCAAGGAGCAAGCTAGATCTCGAAGCTACAATCAAAGCAGAAGTAGAGAAGCATTTGAAGAAGTCTACCACACTGATCAAGCCGCCGACAGCTTCTGTCTACGTTGCCGATTGCGAGTGGTGTGGAGCTTGCGCACATAACGGAGGTCGTTGTCAGAATTTTGGTAAGGCAGAAGCCTGGTCTGCCGAAGAGGTAAATTTCATTCAACAAGGCTTCGTTAATAATCAGAATGATTATGCTGGCTACCGTAACTTCAGACAGCAAGGGAACTATCAAGACAGACCTCCCTACAATGCTGGCGCCAACCATAACCAGAACCAGAATAACCGCCCGACTGGTCCAGCTCAGGATCAGAAGCCTAACCATCCGCCGGCAGGTGTCTACCAGCCGCCGCATCGCAATCCGGGTAATTATGGAACTGCTCCTGGCAATCGCCATAATCAATATCTTAATAATACCTATCCAGGGCAGCAGGATCAAAGAGAGAACAATGTCAGTGACCTGGATAAGAAGCTCAGCCAGATCATCACCAGACTCGATGATCATGACAGTCAATTCAAGGCTCAAGCTCTTCTCAATCAAGAACAGATAGCATCTGGACAAAGAATTGAGCAAGCCATGAACAACATCTCGAGCATGCTAGCATCTGGTCGACCATTTGGCCAACTTCCAAGCCAGACAGAGCCGAATCCGAGAAAGGAGCAAGCCAAGATGGTAACCGCTCGAAAACTCCCAAACTTAATTGTTGATGCTTGTTCTGTCTTACGTAGGATCGCTGAAACTCCGGAGGAAGAAGAAGAGCAGGAACTGGCGCCTAAGGAGGATGATCTTCCTCTTGCACCGTACGTCGTGAAGCCTCCTTTTCCAAGAGCATTGCTGCCAAATGCAAGGATCGAGACTGGCATGAAGGGGAACAAGGAAGGATATCCTGACATTCGTATTAAGAAACCTGCCTCTCCATATCCAGCTAAGTTATCTAATCCTGGTTCTTTTACTTTACCTTTGGTCATTAATGATGTTGAGATTGAGCGTTGTTTGGTTGATCTTGGTGCATCTGTTAATGTTATGCCTATGAGCCTGTTTGAAAAATTGAACCTAGGAGAACTTGAACCGCCTAGTATGCAACTTGTCTTTGCTGATAGATCACTTAAAACCCCTAAGGGAGAGATTAAAGACTTTGTCACTAAATGTGGTCCGTTCACATTCTTAGCTGACTATGTGATTATGGATACTAGTACGGATGATTCTACCATTCTCATAGGTTGACCTTTCATGGCTACTACTGGAATGAATATTAACGTTCCAAATGGTTCTTTAACTCTAAGGGTCGGTAAAGAAACGAAAACGTTCCGTCTTAAAGATGGCATGAAATATGACCCTAAGAATGAAGAATCTCACTGCCTAGCTGTTGAAACTGTGGAGTTGACTCCGGTCAACTCCGTTACTAATGCTTCTTCCAGTGTCTCTAGATCAGTTGTTGCTGCAGATATTGAACAGGTTATTAAAAAGAAGCCAGAAACTTCGGTTCAGAAGCCGCTCAAGAAGAAGAAGAAGGAACTGCAAGCCTCTTCTAAGCCATCGAGCACAAAACCGAGCAGACCTCGGGGAAGGAACAAGAAGACGAAGACCCAAATGGTCTAGAGACCAAAAATTCCGCCGTCTTCCACCGAGCCAGCTGCGCCATCAAATCGTTCCGAGAAACCGGCGCCGGAACAAGTATGGAGGGAGAAGCCGAAAGCGTCTCCTAAGGAAGTACTGACGATCACCGATCCTGGTGATACCAAGCCGGAGAATAAGAAGGAGACGAAGCCGACAGTCCTCATTCCTTCCATCGTAACACTCAAGAAGGATGATCTCTCCAGAGAACTGTTCGGACCATTCAAGTTCATCGATCATTTTCCCGATGGACGTACCAAGCTCTTGCATGCGAACGGGAAGAGATTCACGCTTACCGGAGAAGCCCCGAAGCTGTACTTCATGAACTCCGACGCGAGCGTTAAGGAGAATCTGAGTTGGGATGTCTCCTAATACCGTCCAGGTATCGTCCAGCTCAAGGACGTTAATAAAAGAGCGCTTCGTGGGAGGCAACCCACGGCTGGAGTCCGATTTTGATTTGTGTCAACCTTAGTGTTTTAGAGTCGGTTCGGGGAGCCAAAAGTGTCAGTTTGTTTGATTTATTATTTTTCGTGTGAAGTCTGCGTGTCGTAGTGTAGTTTCCAAGTTGATTGAGGTCGTTCCGATTTTTGTGGATTTAACTGTGATTTTCTGATGTCTGCCGGGATTGCGAAAATATTTTCAATTCGTAGTGTTCAAAATTTTCGGCGAAAAGTAAACCCTATTTTCGGCGAAATCGCCTTTTAAATTTTTGAAACCATTCTCCTGTTTCATATTTTTGGACCGAAAATTCATTGGTTCTCGGCGAAAATTTATTTGAAAACCGGCAGTGATTTTAACTTCTATTTTCGGCGAAAACCCCCTATTCTTTTCGCCGAAATTCTCTTTGAAAATTGGCCAAAAATCCCACTTAAAAATCCGGTTTTATCCTCTCTCTTCCCTTATTTCATTTTCGACCCACAGCCGAAACCTTCCCCTGTTTTCTCAAACCCGACCGCCACCCTTTTCAAAATCGCCGCCGCCACCGTTTCCCGCGCCGCCGCCGCCGCCGCCGCCGCTCAACTCCCCTCTTCCTTCCGATCATTTTGAGCCCTAGAACAGCCGAATCGGAGCTCTACAGCTCCAGTTCACTGAAACCCTAAAATCTCCGATTTTTCACCGATTTCTCCCAAACCGTTCGTTTTTAGCATCCATGGCTTCAAGGTAAGTTGTAGAACTTTTCAATACGAATCTTTTGACATATAGATTTCTGAATTTTGCCGGGGTTGACTTTTGGTTGACTTTTCGGTTTGCCTCGTTTTGCGTGCTGACTGATTTCGTGTGAACTAGGTTAGCTGAACTTGTTGAAATTTTCTAGCATGCTTAGGGAGTTTCGTGCTTAATTTCCATATCATTTGATCATGTGTTGCTTTGCATACGATTGATTCTTTGTTATGTTGACTTGTGAGAAATGTCGGTTTGACCATGAACTGTATTTGATCGTTTGGCTGTCGTATGTGTTCATTCTCGTTCAGATTATCGTGCTTGCCATTTGAGATCATATTTTACCGTCATTCTCCAAGTTGTGATAGTCTTGCCATGATTAGGGTTCATTATGCTATAATGTTGACTTTCTGAATGTCGGTTTGACTCTTTGAACTCTGATTGTGCTTATCCGATTCTGGCTGTTCCTAAGCATGTATTTTACTGTCTATGATTACCGGTTACTCTGCTTTGCTTACCCCCACTCGGTTTTCCTCATTTCTTTGTGAAATTAAGTTTTTCTACTAAGTGTGGGGTAGGGTTTTAAGTTTGACTGATCTGGTTTCATTCTGGTTTTAGGAACACCACTTATGAGCGCATGACTAAGGCGCGACTTGATGGCGCCTCGAGCTCAGGAGTTGCCGCCCCCGTCACACCCGCCGTTCAGGGCCCTCCTCCAGCACTACCTCGCCAGGCTGGGTACCATCGCACTATCGCCCGTCTACCTGACTTCTACTTCGAGTGCTTCCAGAAGATCGAGCACATTCGTGGAGCTAAGGTACGCCCTCTTTCCATGGAGTCCCTGAACGAGCACGATGAGGACTACTACCAGAACGTGCATGACGCCCTAGCACCGGCCGGCCTCCTAGAGCTGACTACCATAGCTGCCGACTTCCCAGACATCGCCGTTCAGGAGTTCTGGGCGACCTTTGATCTGTATGAGCATAAGAGGAGGCAAGGCCAGAAGGTGGTTACCTTCTACCTGGGAGGAGTATACAGGCAGCTCACCTACGATGAGTTTGCCGCTCATCTAGGCATCCCCTACGAGCACTATCATGGACATCACCTCGGCTGGGGCGATGATGATGACGACGAGGAGTACCACGCGCTCTGGAGCCACATGACTGGAGTGCCCGGTGATTGCCTCACGGGCCATGACTCAGTTAAGTCCCTCTCTCACCCTCTCTTTAAATTTATTCATATGGTTTGGCGTAGATCTCTTTTATATGTTCCGGATAAGGATAGCCACCATATCCTCAAGGAGGAGCTTATGCTTCTCCGAGCCATCCGAGAGAGCTACCCTCTTCACCCCGGTTGGGTGCTTGCTCGCATCTTCCGCAAGAAGACCAAGAGGCGGAAGCTACCTCGTGCACTCCTGGGAGGTAACTTCATAGGTCAGCTCATCATCTCCTTCGGCATCAGCCATGAATATGGCCCGAACATTCCACGACACCACGTTAGGACCGTTGGAGGAGACTTAGCGGTTGAGTACGACTTAGAGCTGGACCTCAGTCCCAAGGTGGCAGCAGATCCTCCTCCCCAGCATGTGGTCAAGTCGGAGGATGAGGATGACACTGAGCAGCAGCAGCCCCAGCCGCCGCCAGAATTCCAAGACTATATACCCTCGCCACATCACCAGGCGGGGTATGCTCACCAGTCGCCGCCACACATTCCCGATCCATACCAGGCGCCTCACCCTCAGCACCGACCGCACCCAGCGGACGTTGGTGAGCTGTACGAGCGACTGCAGGAGTGGCGCATCACCAACAACGCCACTCAAGAGGCGAGATGGACTATTATGCAGCAGCATATGCGCCCCGCCGACAGGCGATATGAGGCACAGCTGGCGTGGCAACGTCATCTCGGCGAGCACCTCCACTTTCCACCCCCGACACCCCTGACCAGCCATGATCAGATGGTGTCCTTTTCCTTGTCCTTTCTTTTTATTTATTCTTTTCGGATTTCGGTCCAACTTTTTTCTGTGTGGATCCGGGGCACTTGTCCCGGTTTCCTTTTTATGTTTTATTTGTTTTTGTTTTGTAGGCAGTTGGGAGATTCCCTTTGCTTCGCTTGGGTAGATTCCCTTCGCTCCGAGGACCCGTGCTCATCCCCTACGCCAATCATCTCGGTCCAGGTACTTCTACTTCACTCTGAACTCTAGAATGAGTCCTGTGAGGACACAGTCCGATTTAAGTGTGGGGTAGGATGCTAGAGAACCTTGCATGAACTTGATTGCCCTTTGAATTGTGTTTTTTTGTGCCTCGTGATTCCATTCTAGTCTCTCTAGCATTAGAATGCTCAGTTCTTGGTTTTTGATGTTAAGTTGTTGTTCAAACCTTCATAATGATGCTTAGACTGCTTAACCTAGAACTTGAGAACCAACTTGTATACTTTGATGCTAAATTGCCTGGTCGGAACAGAATTTTTTAAATCACACTTGTAGTTTGTAGCCTTGATTGCATGAAAATGACCGAATCCGACTATCAAACCAACTGTGAGCTTTTGATCCATTGCACGTAACTTGCAATTTTAATTCTTTCTGAGTGGTTTTCTGTTTGCCTGAATGAGTTAGAATTTGCATGAGACCTACTCGAGACCACACGATGACACGAGTTCTAGAAGGATAGGGGCACCTAGATTCAGCTAATAAGCCAGATAGCCTACCAAACGATAAATCCATTAGGTTTAGACCCTTGAGCTTGGCCTGTTCTTTCGGTTCGATAATACATTACAGCCATTTCCCATTTCTTTCATTCCCCGTTGATCCCCTGTGGTTGTAGTTCTAGATTGACCTACCGGAAGTTGGTTTGTGGTAACCTGCCTATAGCCATTAAACAGGTGGTCTTAGCTAATATGTCCAGACGTGTAAACCCCTCTAGCAACTAAAAGAAAATCGGCACAAAAGAAAAAGAAAAGAAAAAGTAAAGTAAGAAAAGAAAGAAAATTTCGAAAAAAAGTGAAGAAAAGAAAAAATCAGGAAAGTTTCAAAGTTTCTAGTTCAATAAAACGTTCTTCTCCCTACAAATGGAAGAACGAAGTCAAAAGAAAAAGTTCAAAAGAAAAGAAAAAAATCATGTAAAGAAAAAGAATAAGTGCTAGGTTGCTTGAGGGTATCATAGGACGAGCGTTCATTATTCCACCCGTGTTTGGTTAGACGGTAGGAAGCCATAGATTAGATTCGAGGGAAGTTAGTCGAAAGCTACACCGCACCAAGCCATCATCATACATTCCCATCATCCGTCGCATCATAAACCCAAGTAGTGTAGATTTCATTACGATCCTAGCAGGTAAGTCCTTCTTGACTAGATACTCGTGTTGTCACAGTGGTGGAGATGTGGTCGAAATGCAAACCTATGACAGAATTCGGTAACAGAAAATGATCGAGAGCAGAAACACGTCCTTAAACACAGAGAGTGAGAGTTCCCATTGTACTATACATATCCTGTGTGAGGAGTCTGGTCGGTCAGGTCAAATTCGTGCATAATTGATTGCTAATTACTTGTCGTGTGCAGTTTATTAGTGAGACTAGATAGTTTGGATGATCTGTATGCATGTTAGGTTTCTTGTTCTAGGAATTAGCTGTCTAATAATTCATTGTGTTTGATTGAGCTCCAATTTAATCGATCTTATCATTTATGAACATGAGCGTTTCTATTCAATTTTCTTGAGGACAAGCAAAAGCTTAAGTGTGGGGTATTTGATAACACTCGATTTGACGTGATTATCAGCCTCATTTAAGCGACATTTCTTTGCTTAAGACATGGTTTTTAGGGTAGAATAACGAATATTCAATCGATTGCCCTATCTCGTGCCATTTGTGTTACCTTGGCCCGTTTCGGGTCTATTTGATGGTTTTCTAGTGTTTTTATGTTAGCACAGGTTTTTGCCATCGAATAAGTAACCAAGGATGTGTCTAAGACATTGGAACATCGAGGAACTGAACCGGAATCGGTCAAAGGAGCAAATCAAGTTCAAACAAATTCCTGCCCGGTTTACAAAGAAGTTTTCGCCGAAAATACCCTATCATTTTCGGCGAAAATATCATCACAAATCGACTGGTGCCAAGTAAAGGAAATTTTCGACGAAAGTGTTGAGTTTTCGATCCGAGAATGAAGTCCATGAGAAGAGCGAAAATATCCCTTCATTTGCAAAGGAATTTTCGCCGAAAATTCCTCAAGAATTTCGGCGAAAATAATAGGGAAATCCGGAGCACTTAGGGTTAAGTATAAATACTTAACCCGGCAGCACATCGTGAGATATCTTTCATAATTACGTTTTCCAAGAATTCTCTGAAGTTCTGGAGCGAAGAGTTAGAGTTCGAAGAGCCAGAAAGAGATCGTGACACCATCCCTTCCATCTCGGAGACTCGGAGCTAGGAGTGTAGTTTACTGAAGATCGAAGTCTGTCAGAGTCGTCTAAATTAGGTTTTTCAGATTCTTTTCTGTTCTTCCTCTGAATGATGAACTCTTTCTTTGTCTTTGATTCTTTTGTGATAAACATGAGTAGCTAAACTCGTTAGAGCTTAGACTAGATGAACCCTAAGTGGCCCAGGGCTTTAAAGCGGTCACGGATCGGCGGTGATTAGATTCGAAATTCAAACAGTTTCTCATTCATGTTTGATTTGTTCTTCATTGTTCATGTTTCTTGTCTGGATTGATCACCTAGATTAGATTCTTGTTAAGCTAAGGATAGAAGCGAACGCTCGCCTTACTTTAGAACATCGAATTGAACAATTAACCTTATAATTGGAGTGTGCCTTTCGTAGGAACCGGTTAGGGTTAATCCACTGCAAGAGTAACTCATAATTCATTAGTAATTACACCATTAATTAAGTCGTTGCGAGAGGCGACCATACCCAGGCGGCTAGTTAATCTTGGTAGTTAGAACGGATAGAGGGAACGTTCGCCGGTCTTAAACCTAAGGGTAAGGAGTTATGGTGGTGTCTTAGAATTGATTGAATAAGAATCGAAATCCGCTGATCTGTTGATTGCCAATGCTCTGGGGAACGAAGGGGGATTCAAAGTCTAAGTTCGTCTGTCATCCTTGTTTTCAAACCCTAGTTTCCAATCTACTTTAGTTTAATTTTTAATTTTCTCTGCATTTCTTAGAATTAGAAGTCGTGGAACTCACACCACGCACAACTTGTCTGCATTCGAGTATTTTGCCAGTTTTGAAGTAGTCAATCTTAGAAGACCCTTGGAATACGATCTACCCTAGCTTTTTTAGCTTTGTTAGTTATTTGTGTGAAACGCATCACAACGATTGCGTCCTTCATCAGTTTGCTTCTGTCTCAAGGAGGGGAGGAAGTTTTAGCAAAAGCTGTGTTACAAGCGATTCCTTCATACGTCTTCTCTTGCTTTATGTTGCCAGATGATCTTTTAAAGAAGATGGACGCTGTGATTGCCAAATTCTGGTGGTCCGAAGATGTTAATAAAAAATCAATCCACTGGTGCTCGAAAGACAGATTGACGAGTGAGAAGGGGAAGGGCGGATTGGGATTCAGAAGCTTTAAAGAGTTCACTAAGGGCATTTGGAGAGAGATGCTGCCGAATGTAACTCTTCCAGGGCCACAACAAACAGCTGCAGATTGGCTGCTGACTTTGATTAAAGATGGAATAGTTGAGTCCTGCATTGAGGCTGCGATCTGCTGTTGGGTGGTTTGGAGAACGAGGAACGAGAAGAGCTTTCAAGACATCACCCCTTCGCAGCAAGGTATGTGTATCAGATTGAATTTGGAATTGAATTTATGGACAAGGGCGAGAAACAGGGAAGCAGAAGAAGTGAGGGATGATGGTCCCATCGACAGGCTACCTACGCACCAACAAAGTTCAGACCTAATGCCGAGAAATCTGACTTGGAGATTTCTGTGTGATGGCTCCTTCAATAAGGAGGTCCGGGAGGCAGGTATTGGGGTCATAACAGTGAACCTGAAGGTCGTGTAGTTGATGGTGCAACGTGTCGGTTTTTGTGTAGAGCTCCAATTGTTGCCGAAGCTTACGCAGTGCTAACAGCATGCAAGCTTGCGGTAAGGGATGGGATTCAGGCAGAGATTTGGTCGGATTGTAGGCAAGTTGTGCAAGCATGTTTGAATGAAGAGTGTGAAGGACCTTGGGAATGTTCTTCGATCATTGCTGAAGTGAAGGAGTTCCTACACGCTTCCGCTATATCTCGATTGTGAACTGTAGGCAAGATAGTGTGACGATTGCCGACATGATTGCAAAGAAGATGAGAGACCACTCACTGGAACCAAACTGGTTGCAGAGGATAGTTGGTTTCAATGTTCTGTAATCTCTTTGATTTGGCCTGTTTCCATTTTGTATTGGAACTCTCTGATGATTAATATAATCAGTCTTTTAAGCAAAAAAAATATATATACAATAAACTCCTCCCCAGCCGTTCACCATCCGTCGGAGTGTTCTTATCCAAAACTACCCATCCTCGACTCTCTCTTCCCTCTCCTCTGAAAACCTTGACCGCCGCCACCCTTGCTCGCCGGATCAAACCACCTCCATCTTCCAAACTCCCAACACCCAGCATCAACTCCGACCACCGCCAACATCTCCAGGTGCTCACCCTTCAGCAAAGGGAGATACGCGGCGAGCGACGACCATCAAAAGAAGGGCAGATCCCCTCGGAAGAACAAAAAATTCCGGCCGGCTCATCCTAAATTGCCAGTAGCCCGTCAAAATCAGTGACCACCAGTGGCGGGAGCTTTCATCCTCATCTCGAGAACATTCCTGTTCGAGTTGGAGTGGAGTTCAGGGACGACAGTTGGACTTCCAGCAGGGCAATGCCGGCTAGGCTTCTATCTGTGCAGCAGAAACAGAAGATAAGTTTCTGTATAACATAAGTAGTCATCCTCAACTTGATCTGTCCTCTCCTCCTTTGCACTATCAGGGATGTACCGATTGACCTCATCTCGGAGAGAATCTCGATGGCGGAGAGGCGCCATCGCTAGGTGGATGAGAGGAAGAGCTGAGCCTGGAGGTCGGATGAGGTGATGAGATATGGGATTGAGGTGAGGAGATATGGGAATTGATGATAGGTTTGATCTTTGATTGTTGCGATGAGCTGAGGAGATCTGGGATCAGTGGAGGTTCTTCTCCAGCAAAGTGTGACGGAGGAGGGATTGATGCCAAGGATTGAATCGACCAGGGGAGGGTTGGGGGTTCGGTGTTGTTGGGAAGGATGAGAGGTTAGGGGTTTAGTGTTGGTCGGCAGAAGGATGGATTAAGGGAAGAGTCGGAGAATCAGAAGAGAGAGGGGAAGTTTGGGTGGGCAGGGAAGAAGAAGGAAGAAGAGAGGGGAAAAAAAAGAAATTTTAAATTAAAAATTAAATTATGTGGCAAAAAGTTTGGACACATCAGCTAACACGTCACTTTGGTAGTTAAATTTTCGTTAACTTGGACATAAAAGTTAACGGAAAACAAAACATTGCCATTTTTGGGATTTCGAATAGTTTTGGTTAGGTTTGACATTCTCGGAAAAGGTCTGGCTACAAATTTGTTTTTGGCCATATTAAAATCACGTAAGAGAGAGAAAGGTATCCATAATCTTGGTAGGAGAGCAGGGCAGCTGATCCCCATCCAACCATTTCCAAGGGTTGGAAACTTCCAACCTTCATCTCAACCATTAGATCACCCTTTGACCCTTT
This sequence comes from Linum lewisii, assembly GCA_034768395.1. Lineage (NCBI taxonomy): Eukaryota > Viridiplantae > Streptophyta > Magnoliopsida > Malpighiales > Linaceae > Linum > Linum lewisii. The sequence continues at coordinate 20,739,775 of CM068301.1, read as the reverse complement.
GACCAATCCAATGGTCCAGATTGTTAGGGTTATTTATGACTTTACACATATAATTTAATTATTATATTTAAAATAAATAATTTAATTCCCAGGGGCTGCCATTGGCTCTCCGGCGGCCGGCCACCGTCGCCGGCGACTTTTCCGGCGAGTCTCCGGATAAATTTTTTTTTTAAATTAAAAAAAAATTTTAATTTTTTTTTCCTTTAAAAAAACTAGTTAACATTTTTTTGTTGTTAACTAGTTAACAGTATTTTTTTAACTGATAACAAGTTAACATGGTTTTTACCTGATAACTAGTTAACATCGTTTTTTGTTTGATAACTAGTTAACAAAAAATTAAGTTGATTACTAGTTAACACATTTTTTTGCTGTTAACTAGTTAACAATATTTTTTTAACTGATAACTAGTTAACATGATTTTTATCTGATAACTAGTTAACAATGTTTTTTGTTTAATAACTAGTTAATTAACGTCTTTTTGATTTAGATAACTAGTTAACAAAAAATTTAGTTGATTACTAGTTATCAAAATTAGTTAACTAGTTAACACATTTGTTTGTTGTTAACTAGTTAACAGTGTTTTTTTTAACTAATAACTAGTTAACATGGTTTTTATTTGATAACTAGTTAACAACATTTTTTTTTGATAACGTGTTATCAACATTAGTTAACTAGTTATCAAATTAACATAATTAGTTAACTAGTTAACATCATGGCTAAGATAACTAGTTAACATTTTTTTAAGATGATAACTAGTTACCAATCGAGTTAACTAGTTAACATCATGACTAAGATAACTAGTTAACATTTTTTTAAGATGATAATTAGTTAACCAATTGAGTTAACTAATTAACCAATATATCGAGTTAACTAGTTATCTAATCGAGTTAACAAGTTAACTTATCGAGTTAACTAGTTAACTTATCGAGTTAACTAGTTAACATCATGATCATATAACTAGTTAACGGGAGAATTTAGCTGATAACTAATTATCAAATCTAGTTAACACGTTATACGATCTAGTAACACATTATTCAACAATGAAACTGTTAACAAAATTTAACGTCTGTTATCTTTCAGTAAAAGAAAAAGAGAGTTTTTATCTTTCAATAATTACTAAGTAATCCTCACAATCTTTTGTGACTACGAATTAGTCACTTAACTACATGACAAAGTGGTCACTCTTCTTCAACCTACCGCTATTCCCTCTTAGCTGCTTCGTGCCGATGCCGCCTGTCATAGCTTTTAGCGCCTGATTTGATCTGCTTTCCTGCTTTCATTTTCTTTTGGATCTTCAACTTATATTTCATTTGGGCTACTTCAGCCCCATTGCTCGATGAATAGATCGGAATTGAAATCAGATTCTGACTCGCCGTCCTGGTCAAGATTCGCAGCCGCTCGATTGTTTATGAAGTCAGCGAATCGGAAGTGAAGGAATTCAGCCCCATCGGCAGCGATGGCGGGGAGCTCAGCGGCGTACTGTAGTAGGAAGTGCCGGTGGAAGCATCGGCTAACGAGATCTCGCCGCCGGTGATGCTTCCCAATTTCCTGATCAGCTCCCGAATCATGGAGCAGTAGGTGGAGACATTGTTGGAACTGGAAGGAGTCGCCGTGGAAGCCGTCGGAGAGGATGTCGTCGAGCTGAGTGCCAACTCGAAGTAGAAAGTGGAAACAGGGGTTTGACGGCGGCTGGTGTTGTGGAATAGAAGCGGGTGGCTGCAATTAGGTTTTTTTTATTGAAATCCCGAAAGTGCCCTTCTGGTCAGTTGGGTTGGATCGGTCCAACCTTTATTGGTTGGACGCAGATCGCGTGCCGGAGAGGAGGGAGTTGACGGTGGTTAAGTGTTGTGGAAAAATACATTTTAGTATATATTTTGGTTGTTACAGAGCAAATACATTTTAGTATATATGTTGAGTGTCGTGGAACAATTATTTGGAAAATTAATGGGTTGTGGCCGCTTTTTTTTGGACATTCATATTTGGAATTATTTGGCCCTTAGATCAAAAAAAGTTAATTTTATTGGATTGTTTAAATAATATGAAAAATTAGAAAAAATTGATTAGTAAAATCCCTACACTTAAGGAGAAGGAGAATAAAAGGGGAAATCGTCGACCACCTATGCCTTGTGCCGATTCATTTGTCCGCGAGAGATTCTGAGATAATGGGCGGCAACGGTAGCCGAAATTGGTAGACGAAATTTGGATCCTTTATGTTTTGGGACTTGGGAGGGTCCTACCACCTTCGACATATACTTCTCCGTCCCCAGTGTCAAGACTAACTGACCCTATGGGGGCTACGGTTGTTCGAACCCATAGGGTAGCAGTTGGACGGACCCTCTGCCATCCGTAACTCACAGTGGCAGAGCATGAAAGGGGCCGGTGGACGAGACTTTGTCGGCTATGAAGGATGCTGTTTCAATTGTGGAGGCGGATGCATATCAACGATGGTGGCTCACAAACCCTCCGATGACGACATCGAGGAACGACACATTCACGGCGACTACCCGACTTATTAGCAAGGGGGCTCTTGTCGGCCAGCAACGGCTGCTACACGACGGTTCCGCGGAGGCACTTTGGCTGCACCATTCAAGAATTGAAGTTATGGTGAGTTGTTTTATTCGGCCCCAGTTGCCGGCGACAAAGGCTATTGAGTAAGTTTTGGTTTTTTTTTTGTTTAGTTATTGTTTATATTTAATTTATTAGTTTTATTATTGCTCTTATTATTAGTGTTATTATTTTTTCTTTTTGGTTCAGATATACTTTCTCTGTCGGACTACCATCATAGAAGTTAATTTGATGTGGTGGTTTAGTTATTTATTTTTTATTCTACGGTTTTAATTTTACCTGCTTTGCTTTATATTTTGTACTTTGAAGTTATCATTTTTAATCTGACAATTGGTTGTCTATCATTTGATTGTTTGTTATTGACGTTACTTGATGTTTATATTGTCCAATCGTTAATGACTTATAATGTCGTTGAGCATATGACTCCATTGTCTACTATTGATTCTAATCGATGGTTACATTTGCTGGCTACTTTTCGCTCTATGGTATGATACAAGCTTGTTGGTGACTCCAAAAATTCATCTCATCCATGTACATTCCATCCTTTTATGATGAATGTTTTTCGTTTCCAAGCTATGTGCTTTTGCTGTCGGTGGGCTGCTTTTTTGCAGGTGGATATCGAAGGGATTCAGAATTGGTTTACACTTGCCTTAAAAAAGACCAATTCACTAATGTTCGAGGTGAAATTGTGATGGGGAATCCTTGCATGAAGACAGATGGTCCTTGGTGACACTTTCAGGCGGTACGCCATCAAAGTAACAGGGTCGCCCGTTACGTGACATTATGACCCTGACATTAGACTTGACTTCCTGGGTTGGGACTTGATTTTTCTTCTTATTTGTGTTTGCTATCTCGATGTCTCCATCAGAGTTATCTATGTAAAAAAAAAGGAGAATAAAAGGGAGGATTGATTATTATTTCTTAATAATAATAATAATAGATAGATAGATGGAGGTTGCCACCAAAATTACACACAAATATAAACAAAGAGATCGATAAAGATGAACAGGAGATTTAACGTGGTTTTCAGTTTGAGGGTTAACTAGTTTACAAAGAAAAATAATTATTGTATTAATAAGTCGAAAAGATGAAGAGAGGGAGTATGTCGGCACAACCATACTAATACAAGGATAATGGTTAGGTTAGGAAAGAACAGAATAAGAATAAATGACTAAACTATCCTAAATAAACTAAAACTAAACCCTAACATGGTGCATACTAATAACCTTCCTCAAATTGATGTTGGGTGTGAAGCATCAATTTGCCTGATAAAAACCAATGTCAACTACAAACTCCGTCAAATGATCTAATATATGATCCTTAGAGGTAACACAAAAAAGTTTGATATCCCCATCATTAACAAGGTCACAGATGTAGTGATCATGTGTTTTAATGCGCTTGGTCCGGTCGTGAAGAACCGGATTAGAAGCAATATGTATGGCACTAGTATTATCACCAAATAAACTTGTTGGCTGAGAAATCGTGCACCCAAAATCAGCCAAGAGACGAACCAACCAAAAAACCTCAGAACACACCTCAGACATAGAATGATATTCAGCTTCCTTCGACGACTTGGACACCTTATCCTGTTTCTTACACCGCAAATAAATAAATGAAATCACTAAAATTCACACACCATTCAAATGTAGAACGACAAGTATCAATGCATCCAACATACCATTAGGATCAACATATTCAGAAAATGGTTCAAACTTGAGCTCGGGAAGAACATACCCAAGTCTCGGGTTCCTCGCAGAATTAGAAGAATACGCATTGCTAGATAGTGAGGTTCCCGTGGAGTGGCCATAAATTGGCTAAAAACTTTTATTGCATAAGCCAAATCTGGACGAATAGATGAGAGGTAAATCAGACTTCCAACGAGTCGATGATATAGAGTAGGATCTGGAACCAAGTCACCATGTTCCTTGTCGAACTTCATGTTTAGCTCCATCGACGTTTGAACTAGTTTGAAATCATCCCTATGAGCCAAGTGTAATAGATCATCAATATATTTTTGTTGGTTGACAAACACACCTTGGGAGGAACGAGTAATATATAGTTCAAGAAAGTAGGCAAGAGTGTCAACCTACTTCATTTGAAAGTAAGAACCAAGTATGTGCTGAATATTAGAGATGTCGTTTGCGTCATCCCTAGTCAAGATTATATCATCAACATATAAGAGCATAATCATGCGTTCTAGAGGAGTAGAGCGAATAATAAGAGAGGGATCATTCGTGCTTTGAAGAAAGCTTGATTGAAGAATAAGATCTTGGGAAGTCTCAAACCAAGCTCGATGAGCTTGTTCAAGACGATATAGAGAGCGATTAAGAAGACAACAGTAAAAAGATAGGGTTTTACAAACCCCAGAGGATAGTCCATATAGAAATTCTCTTTTAAACGGCCATGAAGGAAAGATTCTTCACATAAAGTTGAAGTAAGGGTCAATTCTTTTGGCAGCCACTGCAAGAAGAGCTTGGACCGTTGCCATTTTCGCAACCGGAGTAAATGTCTCATCATAAAAGATGTCATACTCTTGTAGAAATCCTTGAGCAACCAATTTCGACTTGAGCAACCAAACAAGCTTTATATCCCTCCAAATTAGCATCTAGATGAAACTTAGCGGTATGCACCCATTGAGAAACCCAAAGGAAGGACGGGGAACGAGAGTCCATGTATCCTGTTTATGTAAGCATCTAGCTCCTCCTACATATCCTTACACTAGTTTGGATCTACATAAGCTTGTTTATTGTAGGAACAAAAACCACAGCCATTGCAAAACTAGCATGTTCCATGAAATCGAGGGGAAAGAACTCCTTGAGTAACCCGAGATGAGCGTGTGGGGAACGTGGCGGTGGGATATGTGGGATGGAGGAGGTAGGAGTGGTGGCTGGTAATTAGGAGTAGGTAATGGAGGTGGATGTGTGAGGGGGGAATCTGGGTGTAATGGGTGAGGAGGTAGGTGGTCAAGAGGATGCGAGCATGGGCGAGGTAGATGGAGGAGAGGAGGCTGGTAAGGGTGAGGTATGATTTGGAGAAGTAGATGGTGAAAAGGGGGCTGGTAAATGTGCAATATGATTTGGAGAAGTAGATGGTGGAGATGAGGTTGATAATAGTGTGGTATGATTTAATACTCAAGGGGGTTAATTTTTGAGTAAACCACAAATAAACACGGAAATGCGAGTCGAGTAAGCTCAACACCACACAGATAAACAAAACATAAAGAGTTAAGGGAAAGAGGATGACACGTGATGTTTTTTACGTGGTTCAATTGCAATGTATAGATCTACGTTCACATCTCGAGATATCGCTCATGAGACGATGTTATTAATATAACTGAGACCAACCAAAATCTAGGCCATAGAACGATTGAGACCTCGAAGGTACAATCCAACCTTTGAGAACCAACCTTCCTAGGTAGATCTTACCTAGACCCACTTAGTAGACTTCAAACTAAGCGTAACCTCCAACTCCGGAGAAATCCGTACCATAATTTGGTACGTTCCTCGATAGACTTCCTAACCAAGCTATCGAGCTACCTCGTGTACACCACACGATTACAAAGGACACTTTAGAATTTGAAAGGGAGAAGAGATGAATCTCAAAGGTGTAAATCTCAAAGCCTAAGACTATGAGTATTTATAGTCTTGAGGTTGGCTTGCTCTTCACTTCAAATCCAACGACTATATTTCCACCAAAGGAAAGTAATCTTCAAGCAAATCATATTTTCATGAATAACATTTGATTAAAAGGCTTTTATACTTCATTTTCTTCCTTCCAAAGGCAATATTTGATATTTAATTAGAAGGTTTGTCCTTCCTTTTCTTTCAAAATTTGATTGCCTCCATGATTGTCTTCAATCCTTGATTTGCAGAATCATATTTATTTATTTCCAATTTCCTTTGTTGAGCTTTTTGACTCCATCTTCACATGATCCACTTGATTGATTTTATTCTAGTCACTTCTTGCCTCAAATATGCATGGTAATTTGGATATGTGATGAGCTTTAATATTCCAACATGATTTGGAGAGAAGGATGGTTGGGGTGAGATAGAAGGTAGAGAGGAAGATGTGAAGGGCAAGGTAGAACATGAATCATCAAAGAGAGGATAGTGAGGGGAAGCAGGCAAGATAGAAGAAGACATGGATTGAGTTTGATAGTGAAATATGTGTTCCGGGAATAACACATGATTAGTCGTATATATTCTTTGATTCACTGGATCATAGCAATGATACCATTTATGATTAGAATACCCAAGAAAAACACACTTTGTTGTCTTTGACGTAAGTTTTATGTGATCCTTCTTGGAAAGTAGAACAAAACAAGTACATCTACAAAGACACAGAGCCGAGAATAATCAGGAGCATTACCATAGAGTTTCTAAAAAAGAGAAAGATTTTCGAGAATCAGAGTAACCTGCCGATTTATAAGATGAATGACCGACTGAACAACTTCTACCAAATAATTAGATGGGACGCGAGACTCAAGTCATATAATCCTCGTAAGATCTAGAACATGCCAATGTTTTCGTTCAACCAAACCATACTGTTCTGAAGACATGTGTAACACCCCACCCTAGAAGCCTCCGACTAAACCACTGGTTCAACCTATGCATGCACTAGATCAGGTGTTACTGACTCGCATTCAATACATTCATACATATCATCACATAAAACCATAATTTCCATAAACCAATAAGTACAAATCCATTACATAAAATAATACTTAAAAACCATTAACCATACATCAAAATACTCAATCAATAACCAATACACATGTACTTTGCATAAAATACTAGTATGAAATACAATCAGAAAACTGTACAAATAACCCAACGGATCCCCTTAAACTCACTATCCAGCTCCAGTACTTGAAGACCCATTCAGAAGAACAACAAAAGAAAAAATAAGATAGAAGAGGGTTAGTGCTAATCATTGAGTGTCTAAATCAACGAGCAAGTCATCCCGATGATCTAGTAACCGATAACCATTAACTAGTACCCATAAAACGGTAACCAATAACCATTAACTATTAAATATAACCATTAACTATTAAATAAGTTAACCGTTAAAAGTGCTAGCAGCCCCTAAGAACAATGATCCAATGTTTTCTGATATGTGTTACTAAGGACCTCCAATATGGTCACAACGGAACCAAATGCCAGTACCAGTACCTAGGATTTTCACAATCCAAGGGTGGGCCACCAGCACTGAAACCTACTCTAGCATATTAATGGTTGAGGCAATAATCATCACTACTATGTAAACCAAGGCCACTGGCCTTAGCCAATACCGATTCCCATATCCTCTAAGTTAGTTACCCGTAATTACCCATGAAGTTTTAGCCCCTATCGTGGCTAATACCACTACCAATACATATCATACAACAGTACCAATGATGCCAATACAAAGTTGAACCAGTAAATAACCCATACACTGAATCTGATAATCAAAATTGCTCGAATAAAACCAAAACTAGTAAAGCCTCACCTATAAACTGATGTGACTACACCACATCACCTCTGATTTCTATACGCGTGAACCGCCTCGTCATCCTGATTCCAACAGTTTGAACGGTTCGTCGTTTGGACCTCAAACGAGCAAGTTATGCTCGATCTACTAATCAGCAACATCCAAAAATTTTCAAAACCAACCAATTAACCAGAGTCGGGTTGTTACAATTATCCCCCTGAAATGGTGTCGTACTGAACCCGCAAACTTCCAACGCACCAACTGCTAAACCAACTGACTTCACCTTAAACATTCTCGGGTGAAGTCCGTCCTTCTAGGAAAACTTAGGTAGCTCCTTAACAATCAAATCAATAACCCTTGTCGCTTGTCTCAGACACACTAGTCTCTTTGACTCCCTCATATGACCCATGATTTCATTTTCCTCGCCACTCTGACTAAGCACCATTACTGATTGATTCTCACTTAAGTTTTCCCCGAGTCACGAATTTCTAGTGTGTCATCCTTTTAGTAAATCATTCTCGACGATCCTCTAAGGGCTAAACTAGTATCTCATCTCGCTTATTGAGACCCTTAAACCAAAAAGTGAACCTTGCCCATGATACTCACTGGAACAACTAAAATTCCTTGTATTCGATGCCTATTTCCTTTCATTTTACTCGTGGTTAAAACATTTACTACGACCGTTGTATGAACCCTACGTCCATTGCATACTGCTATCCATGCCCGTGGTTTAGCTCATAACGCCCATTATCACGCATCCATTGCGGTCGTCACTAATCTTCTAACGCTCGTTGGATACCTCGACACTATGGTCGTTGATCCCGGGTTATGCATGTTACCTCTACTAGCACTACAAGAAATTGACAAGCTATCAACGAATTTTTTTAAATCCAAACAGCGAATAAGTCGTTGTTGGTATTCCTAACAGCGGACAGCTATCCGTTGTTAGAATGAGTAATGAGGAAAAACCTAACAACGAATTTGGTATACGCGGTTAAACCTAAGAGCGGTTATTATCTGTTGTTAGGTTTCCGACATAAAAAATTGCTTCTTCTTCTTCTTTGTCTCTTTCTTTCTTCTTCTTCTTCCTTATTCTTTTTCTTTTTCGTCTTCTTTTTCTTCCTCCTTCCTTCCTTCCTTATTCGTTCTTCTTCTTCGTCCTTCTCCTTCTTTCTTATTTTTCTTCTTCTTCTTCTCCTTTTTCTCGTTCTTCTTTCTATTCATCCTTCTTTAGATTAAAAGAATAAAATAAGGAAAAAAACAATTATAATAAGGAGGAAAGAATATCATTGGCTAGGAGTGAGCATACAGATTTTCACATCTGCAAATTCTAACAACGGTTCTAAAAAATTGATGTTAGGTTCTTAAAATTTCAAATATCAGCTATGGCGGGATATTTTTGGTGTGCCCATGAATCCAAATGCTAACAACGATTTTTTAACAGCGGATGTGTATCTACTGTTAGCTAACATTGAATTTTTAGTATCTGTTAGATTTTAAACTGTTATTAAATATCTGATGTTAGAATGTTATTTTATTATAGTGTAGCACAACAGTCGTTGACTCCAGGACATGCTCGATGCGTCTTATCATTCTCTTAAGTTGTTCTTGTTCCAACCTTTAAGCATCGTAACACTACTAAAACTACCCAACTTCTCCGTCTGAGCACCGTAACCATTGTTGGACCACTATTTCCTCCCATAGTGTAAGATACATGCACCCTATGATGTGCAACGATTCCAGTTCAGCTTATTGAGCATCACCTCCAAACCATTAAACCTACCTTAACTGTTAAACGTGCCCTTAAACCTTTAAACTTCAAAACACCTTTTTAGATCTTTTAAACCTTAACCTTTAAGCCTACCTTTAATCTTTTAAACCTTAATTTTTTCTCCTTTTGTAAAATCTTGAGCTTAAAATCCCACGCTTAAAACTTTCCTTTTAAAGAAAAAAAAAAGTTAGTATAACCAAAACTCAACACATCTCTAAAACTTCATTCATACTACCATAAAATTTAGTCTAAACGATTTAAATACATAAATTCTCTACCATCTCAATCATTCTCCAAAACCAAAATATTTGAAATTCCCAATATATCTTTTAAAAATCATGTAAAAGTGATTCGAGCAAAACTTGTTTAAACCAATTAAATGAACATATATTATTTTCCTCGTGAACAAAACCTTGAATTTATTAGACTTGAAAACACATTTCTTTAAATCCTCAAAATAGCTAGTACCTTGCATTAACCATGACCAAACTTTCAATTAAACTTCCACTTTTCCATCTTTAAAATTGTCCCAAAAGGTTTTACTTTGAAATACTCTAATAAATTCCTTTTTATACTAACATTAACCTTAGAAATTACGTAAAAGAATTTAACCCAAATATACCCGAGAATGATGCTCAATAACTTCAGGTTCCCCTAGCCACTACCGATTCTAATTAACCACATAAATTTCGCTTCATCATTTACTCGGTTAAGCCTTTATTCGTTGTCCAACCACTTTGTTCAACTATCCCTGAATTTCCATTATGAGCTTCCTACGCACGGATTAGCTTATATTCGTCGAATTCTATCACGTTACTTGGGGTATGGTGAGCAGTCCGTCTTTTCGTCAAGAAGACCACGAGGATGAAGAGTTGGATAACGTGCTGAGTTATGGCGTGTGTGGTAGCCAATTTGATGTGCTGTAAAACAGTGATCAAATACTACCAAGCTAAAAGCTAAGCAGATCGTATTCCACAGGGTTTCTTCTAATCGTCTACTCGAATATGAAGGCAATTTATTCAGGTTTAACACGTTGTGCGTGGTGTGAGTTCCACGACTTCTAAACTAAGATGCAAGAAAATTAAAATGAAATTAAAAGACAGAATAATTTGTTGGTTTAGATAGACGACAAACAAGCTTAGATTTCGAATCCCCCTTAGATCACCAAGGCAACAGCAATCACAAGACCAGCGGTTTTCAATTCTCATTCAATCAATTTCTATACACCATCATAACTCCTTACCCTTAGGTTTAAGACCGGCGAACGTTCGCTCTATCCATTCTAACTACCAAGATTAATTAGTCGCCCGGGTACGGTCGCCTCTCGCGACGACTAAACTAACGGGTGCAATTACTAATGATTAATGATTTACTCTTGAAGCGAATTACCCCTAACTGGTTCCTACGAAAGGCACACTCCAATGAATAGGTTAATTGGTTGAATTGATGTTCTAAAGAGACGCGAGCGTTCGCTTCTATCCTCAGCTTAACAAGAATCTAATCTAGGCGATCAGGAAAGACAAGTTTTAATGTTTTAAAGCAGGGAAGCTGTCTGGCGACCACTACAAGAAAATATCAATTTAGTCACGGTTTTTTAGTCACGGTTTTTTAGTCACGGTTTAGGTAACCGTGACTGATTTGTCACGGTTTTTTGAAACCGTGACAAATCAGTCACGATTTATAAAAACCGTGACTAATTTAGTCACGGTTTTAATAAACCGTGACTAAATTAGTCACGGTTTTAAAAAAACCGTGACTAAATTAGTAACGATTTTAATAAAACCGTGACTAATTATTTAGGAGCTGATGAGCCAATTTGTGAGTGCCACGGTGGCAATCCCAACTTTATATAAGAACCAATCAATGGGTGCCATGCTGGCAATCCCATCTCCCCTTCTCCTCTTCTCTAAAACAAAATCCCTCCCTCTCTCTTCATTCTTCATTCTCTGAACCATTCTTCTCTTCTCTCTTCATTCCTCTTCTCCCAACCATTCCTCTTCTCCCAACCAAGCATTCTTCATCATTCAACCATTCTTCATCTCAGCCGCCCATTACTAGCAATTCCCAACTGTAACAACAATGGCTTCCCTTCCAAACCACCGCCACAGCTCGCCGCCGCAGCCTCCTCCTCCCACAAATAGGGGCGGAACCAAGATTAGAAAATACACTGAGCCGAAATTTATTACTAGAATATATATTATATTATTTTACTTTCAATATATAATGTTATTTGCCATTAGATCATTGCGCCTATTATGTTTGTTCTAAAGATTATTAGTATACTCTTGAAAAAATGGGATTAGAATGTGCCACCGACGATTTTTTATTATTTTGAACGATTTATCATCAAATATTGTATTTTTACTCATTCATAAGTTGAGATAAAATGGTATTTGGTTTGCTCAGCCCTCTATTTGACGAAACATTAGCATTAGGGAAGCGTATGGTTAATATGATTGAGCATATTAACTATGAACTGAGCCGAAATTAAATTTTGCACTGAGTCGGATTCGAAAAAAGCACAAATTTATACTCAAATTTAACGCTCGGGGCCGAAAGTGGGGTGAGCCGGGGCTCGGCCCGGCTCCCCCTCAGTTCCGCCCCTGCCCACAAACCGCCGCCACAGCCTCCTCCTCCCAAACTTTCCTCCCACAGCCCGCCGTCACAGCCCGCCGCTGAAGCCTCCTCCTCCCACAAATCGCCGCCACAGCCTACTCCTCCCACAGCCCGCCGCCACAGCCTCCTCCTCCCAAACTTTCCTCCCACAAACCGCCGTCACAACCTCCTCCCATAAATCCAGCTCTGGAGATCCGAGACGCCATCCAGATCCAGATCCAGACAACGACAAAGCGACGACAGCGGTGGTAGTAGCCATGGGTTCCGGCGGGGGGACTGGCTGGCCGGAGAAGACGATGCGACGAAGAGTCAGGGTCTTTGTGCAATTTAGGGAAAGTTTGGGGTCTCTGTGCAATTTTTGTAAAGTTAGGGGGTCTGTGTGTATAAAAAGTTGTAATTATTTTATTTTCAAATTAATTAAAATTTTAATTTGTATTATTTGAAACAAATTAATAAATTAATGACCTATTAGAAATCCTGTAAAATAGAGTGACTAGTTTGCATAACTGAAAGAGTTGAATTGGGACCTTTTGTTAACTGTCTAAGTTATTGGATCACTTTGCATAACGGAAGGAATTGAGGGTTTGGTTCTATAATTCTAGAAAATTACAAATGTAGTCACTGAAACATTGCTATTTGGTCACTATAATTAGTCACGGTTTTTGTACAGAAACCGTGACTAATTTTGTCACGGTTCCTTAAAGAACTGTGAGTAATATTAGTCACGGTTCTCAAAGAAACCGTGACAAAATTAGTCACGGTTTCTTTAAGAACCGTGACTAATGTTACTCACGGTTCTTTAAGGAACCGTGACAAAAAATGTTAGTCACGGTTTCAAAGTAAACCGTGACAAAAAATGCTCATTATAGTCACGATTTCTGAAACCGTGACTAATTTTTTTAGTCACGGTTAAAACCGTGACTAAAAGGGTAAAAAACCATGACTAAAAGTGTATTTTGTTGTAGTGGACAAACCCTAACTCAACACAAACCTAATCTAGGCGATCAATCAGAAAAGAAACATAAACAATCAAGAACAAAACAACCATGCAAAGAGAAACTGATTGGACTTTGAATCTAATTACCGCCGATCCGTGACCGCTTTAAAGCCCTGGGTCACTTAGGGTTCATCTAATCTAAGCTCTACAAGTTTAGCTACTCATATCTGACAAACAAGAATCAAAGACGACAGAAAGATTCATCTTATACAAAGGAAGAACAGAAAAGGATCTGAAAAACCTAATTCTGACGACTCCGGCGAAGCTTCGATCTCCTGGATCTTCAACTTTAAGCTCTGAACTCTCTGAGGTGGACGGATGGTGTCTCGATCTCTCCACGATTCTTCGAACTCTCTAAACTCTCTCTCGAACTTCTAGGTCTGGAACTTGTGTAAGTTCTATTATGAAAAGTGTATTATGAGGTATATCTGTTCTGGGCCGCCGGTTTAAGTATTTATACTTAACCCTACATCTGCCGGATTTGCCTGGAGTTTTCAGCGAAAACTTAAGAAGTTTTCGCCGAAAACTTCTTTGTAAAACTTCTCCTGTGATTTTCGCCGAAAACTTCTCCTGTGATTTTCGGGCTTAGAGTTTTCGGCGAGAACTCTTGGGTTTTCGCCGAAAACTTCCTCTTGTGATGCTCTGTCGATTTCTTCTGGAGTTTTCGTCGAAAATTCAAGTGTAAAATAGGGCAGGATTTGAGTTGACTTGATTGACTCCTTGGATCGATTCTGGTGCGGTTCCTCGAGGTCTTAATGCCTTAGACACGTCCTTGGCTACATTATTTGACGACAAAAACCTGTGCTATCATGAAAACACTAGAGAACCATCAAATAGACCCGAAACGGGCCAAAATAACACAAATGGCACGGGATAGAGCAGTTGAGTGAATATTCGCTATTCTACCCTAAAATCCATGTCTTAAGCAAGGAAATGTCGCTTAAATGAGGCTGATAATCACGTCAAATCGTGTGTCATCAACAAGCTCACAGAAACTCTGATCCACTTTTGATATTGGTTGTGTATTTTTATTTGGGGAACTGTATGGGGATTCCTTATTGGTTATTATTGGATTACTGGATTGTCCAGTTTGATTGTTTATTTTATCTCTTGATCATTGGTTATCGGTCTTATATCGTTGTTAATGGATGTCTATTATGTTGTCATTTATTGTTGATGGTTGTTATTGTATATTATTTACCGTATGTGAGTTAGTTACACATGGTGTAATATATGCATGGGTTGAACTTGTGGTTCGACCGAAGTCTTCTAGGGTAGGGTGTTACAACGGGTATCAGAGTCTGGTTTGTTCCCTGCTACATAGGGGTGATACCTGCTTACATGAGGGGTCATGAACCTCAAAGGGGAGCTGGTATTCCATTCACATGCATGAACTATTTGGTTGATTTAGGTAGAGAGACCAATGTCCATTGCCTGGCCATGGTTCTAGGGTCTTGTAAGAGTCCTAGGTACGTGTTTGATGCTTTGCCTATGGTTGATTTTGATTGCATAGCTAGGTTTTATGTTTCTTTTACGTGGTGTTCATGTTTGAGCATCTAGGAACCTAGGTGGATCCCAACTATGCCTTTATTTCCTCTTGTTCTTGAATCCTTTCATCTCAATTTTTTCTTGTGATTGTCTTAGATCGATTTCCACTCTTTCCTTGCTCTTTGAGAATGGTTGACCTTTGTTGACTTTTGAGTTACTTCCTTTGAATGAATTGTTTTCTTCTTGGTTTGACTGAGCTCTATTGTGGGACCTACACCACGCAACCTTATTGATAACCCTCTCCCCTATGAGTAACCTTAGATCAAGGAACCTCGCGAAAAATACAACCCTATCCAAAAGGTAGGTATCTTTGTGAAAGACCTCTTGTCCCGATCAATCGTATTCTTCTATTTTCACAATGTATTGTTGTAACTAAGCCTCCTAATTCGGTGAATGGAACCTTAGGGGAATTGATGATTGATTTGACACTCTAAACTCTTGGATGATTTCAATTCTATGTTATGCAAATTGTGATTCAATGCTATGTTCTTCATTTCGTCACTTTTTCAAGTCCTATTGGTTTAGATGCTTGATTATGTTGTTGCTTTGTTTGGATTGACCCGAGAGGGCGTTCTTATCGTAGAGTATTGTGGTATTGTGCTTGGTAGTGCATTACGTTTGAGAGAGGGATGTGTGCTAGGTATTTCTAGGTTGAAATATCTTGTTGCATTTTATCGAACACTTGGTGTGCGGCTGCATAGTTTTGAGGCGAGAGTCCGATTGATAAGTGTTAGACCTAGGTCCTAATGGTCTCGAAGGAGTCTTAGGATATGTGTTTGGTAAATGTCGAAAGATCATATCATGCATTTGTTTGAATTGATAATTTTAGGGTCGTGTCAAGTTATGATTCATGATCCTTAGGGAAAAACTCACTTAGCCCCTCATTCTCATCCATTTCATTCACTTTGTGTTTGTTGATTCTTGTGCTTAATAAGACTGAATTGATTGCCCAATTTTTCCATACTATTTGAGCCACTCGTTTGCTTGTTGACCCAAGCTAACTTGTTTGTCTTTGATTGTGACCCTTGAGAAACCTACACTTCAGCTTCTTGAGCATTTCTCTAATCACGAGTAAGCTGGAACAAGAAAGCCCAAGAGATACGACCCTCATTTAGATATCTTTGAGAGCGCCCTCGGGTGAGATCTGAAGGATTTACATTAGAAGGCTATAGAAAACAATGAAAGAGAATGCCAACAAGGGCATAAATGACAGGATTTTGAGCCAATAGATCCCGAGTGGGTCCATTTCAGAGAGAAAAATTTTCTTAAGCAGAGGATGTTCAAAATTCTAGCTTTTAGTTTTCTATAAATCATTATGTAGCCAAACTAAACAAATTTTCATTTTCAGTGAGTTTCCAGTCCATTTCACCAAAAAAGCAAAGTCTGTTTTTTTTCGTTTCATTCTTCTGTCTTTCTCCAATTTTAAACCCTCGGATTTTAGTTTTACTCTAAACAAAAACAAAACAGATACCAGATTATCTCTAGGGAAATTATCTCGTTGATGAGGAGGGATATCCAGATTCCAGAGTATGGAGTCAAGACAGCAGTCTCAGCAGTGTATGGAGTTGACCACAATATTAAGATGGGGAACTATTTGGGTCTCCCCATGGAGTGGGGCAGGTCGAAATGCCAAGCCCTTCAGTATCTTATTGAAAGAATGCAAGGGAAGGCTCACTCGTGGAAGAGCCTACTGCTTTCTCAGGCAGGTAGAGAGACGCTTGTTAAGGCAGTGTTACAGGCTGTACCGGTTTACATTTTCTCATGTTTTCTTCTACCGAAGAAGACGTTGAAGAGGATGGACGGGATTGTGGGGCGTTTCTGGTGGGCAGGAGATGGAGAGAGAAGATCGATGCATTGGCTGTCAAAGGAAACACTACAACAAAGCAAGAGAAGTGGAGGTTTGGGATTTAAATTTTTTGAAGATTTCAATTGCTCGTTCCTTGCAAAGATGGGATGGAGAATCCTCACTCAGCCAGAAGCGTTGTGGGTTAGGCTCCTTAAAGCCTTATACTTTCCCAAGTGTGAGTTTCTTAGTGCAAAGAAAGGGCCAAGTCCCTCTTGGTTATGGTCGAGTATTCTTTGCGGGAGGTGTTCCCTCGTGAAAGGTTGCAGGAAGAATATTGGGAATGGGGAGAAAACTTGGTTGTCCGATCCATGGCGTCCTGATACGGAGGATTTCAGATGCTCTCTATCTCAGGAGATTGATTTCAAGATCAGCGATTTAATTGTGCAACCAGATCGTATGTGGGATAGACAGAAACTGAGGTCGGTGTTCTCGGAGGAGGTGGTAATGCAGATTGTTATGATACCACTCGTACCTCAGTCATTCAGGGATCAATGGATTTGGCACCACGATAAAAGGGGGAGATTCTCGATTAAATCAGTTTACAATGCTATGGAGATGAACGGATGCCCAGCTCCTAGGGACCGAATGCAGAGCATAGAAAAAGACTGGAAATGGCTGTGGAAGTTATCACTCCCTCCGAAGGTAATTTTCTTCATCTGGAAGCTGTGTAGAGATGCAATTGCAACTAGAATTAATATTTTTCGGAGGAATTGTGCTCTGGATGATGGGTGTCCGGTGTGCAGAGGATGTGAATGGCACCATCTGATGTTTCAGTGCAGGGTGGCGAGAGATTGCTGGGAAAAGACATTCCCATCACTGATTCTACCTACTGTGGATGAGGATCTCCTTACATGGTTGAAGAGTAATGCTACAGCGTCTCCTGATATTATCCAAGCCATTGCCTTCACACTTTGGAACCTTTGGAAACTAAGAAATGCTGCGATCTTCCGAGGAGAGACACCTTCGATTAAAGCAGCCGAGGCCAATATAAGCTATATGATGTGAGAATGTGGAGACTGGCCTCGGAGCCTACTGCTGTACAGGTTGAGAGTTCAAGGAATGCCGATATACCTGTGACCCAACCGCCAGCCAATTTCAGAAGAAAATTGACGTGTGATGGTTCGTTTGTAGACGGCATCCAGAAGGCGGGAATAGCAGTCATTATGTATGACAGTGAGGGTCAGGTGGTAGATGGGCGAGCTACAACCACGTTTTGTCGAGCTGTTATTGTTGCTGAAGCAGATGTTGTCCTTAAAGCGGTGGAGATGGTGGAATCAGAAAGTGACACATGTGTAATTATCTCCGACTGCAAAACCCTGGTGGACGCGATCCACTCTAATCCTCAGTCTTGGCCATGGGAATGAGGCAATACCATTGCAGCGATCCGAGAAAGAATGGATAGAGCTCCGCACATTGGCGTCTATTGGCAAAGGAGGGAGAACGTGAGGGATGCTGATAAGGTTGCGAGGATGGTTAGAGAAAACCGGCTGCCACAAAATTGGCTAGCTTTGGTGAATTCTATTTCTGTGTAATGTGCTTTGTACTGCTACTGTTTTGCCCTGCTTCATGCTCGTTGGATTTATATATAAATCTGCCTTTTGATAATAAAAAAGAAAAAAGATTCCAGAGTTGTCTCACGCTCAAAAGAACAGAACAGAACAGAAATGACTATCAAAGATGATGGATTTATCGTTCGTGTTAATATAGAATCCTTAAAATAGATATTTTCTACCAATTACCTTAATCAAATTCAACTTTGTGCTTTGCATCTAGTAACCAACTAACCATATCAGGAGATAACCAGTGTATCATCCTCTTGACAGTTTCTCCGAGTTTCTTTCACTCTCTGATGTTACCGCTGTCTTAATAATGCCTCCTGCATTTCATAAATTATACCCTCAGATCAGAGCTTCCAGGATGATTTTAGTCTTCCTTATCCCATGCGCTTTCTGCTTCAGATCCTGCACTACGATGCATCTGGTCACTGGTAGCGGTACCAACCCGAAGAGGCTCCTCTTTGCAGATGTTCTGGATAAGCATGAAGACACCAACAAGGAACACTAGTATGTATACAAGTCTCACTCCAATCAGTGAATTGATGAAATTCATCAACGATGGACCACTCATCTTTCTCTTTTCTGTTAGCCCTGCTTTGTATCCCTCAAGAAAATGTGAGATTTGGGACCCTTGGTCTTCATCTTCCATTGTTTCCGAGCCAAGAACCTTCACAGAGGTAAACAAATATAGTAGAACATCATTATTTTTGCAACATAAAGGATGCCAATGCATAACTAAAGAGAACCAGACTTCTAAATCACAAATGCAATTCAATCGCTGATCAAGATAATAAACAGCCTCAAGTTCTCTTCAGCAGGAATTACTTGTTTTTCGTCAAACGAGAAATGCAGTGAATTTCGTCAAACGAAGCACAATAAAGTAGCTCCTCCTTCAACTAATCAAAAGCAACACCATCTACATAAACCCTTTTAAGACTTTTGAATCCACAGACCCACCCCGTTAATAAGCTTGACACATTTGTCCCCAGGGGATATGACGACCTAGGACAGCAAGCTTTGTTTAACTTTCACATAAATGAACGCTAGAAGCCCTCATTAACAAGATTACCTCATGAGGGGCCTCTAACCTGAGCCATCAAACATCTCACATTTGGATATGTGATTTCAAGTCAGAGATGAACATAAACTTGGACCCTTTATATAGTAAGTATCACAGTTATGTGACCAACTGCACAACCAAAATGCTAGATGGTAGTAATTGATTCTGCAATGGATGAATTATTTTTAAGTTTCAACTGCCTAACTAATTCCTTCTATCTTGACAACCTTTTTACTTCTTACTACTGAGAATGACCTGCAGTGACTGGGTGAATAAAACACCTAGCTTCAGCACTACTATATGACAGCAAAAATATTGAGGACTTACCACATGATACTCCTCATCTCCGTCCCAAACAACTGATCTTGGCAGATTCTTTTTGCTATTATCACCAAATGAATCAGCAAAGTCCCCCCATTGTTTGACTCCTACATAACCAAATACTAAATCACGATTTGCTGATGCTGCAGCCTTCAGTAACTTGATCAACTTTTGTGATTTCTCCTCCACTTCATCCTCAACAATGGTTAGGACAATTTTCCTCTGATCATCTGCCAAAATCTTCAGTGTGTCATGGTTCATTGGCACCACAAGAGGTAGGAAATTTTGCTTGATGAAGGCCTCCACAAACTCTTCTGCACACATGTATAAGTATAGATAAGCGTAAATGCAGGTTAGGAATCCAGAATGCTCAAGGAAATAGTTTTTCCTGACAATGGAACACAAGCAAGCAGCAAACTACCAGAAGAAAAAAAGATAATGATGACAACCAGATACTCTTCACAAGGTTTTTGTACAGGTCGTGACTTGTAAAAATTATGCCAGTACTACAAGACAGACAAAGCTCATGGAAATAAACTAAAAAACATGTTCTGTCTCCCTTTCACCCTTCCAATTCTTGTCCTTGCAATAAAGAGTATTCACAGAGTTCTGGCATTAGAAGTACCAAACATGAAATGACTCACTCAAGAAGACACTGCAGTAACAGCATTGGAGCTCCAGCAGAGAAGCTAAAAAAACAAATAACATGTATGACAGACCTTCAAAGGGGCCGTAAAATACGTTCTGCTCATTGAAGGTAGGATGAATGGAAACCAAGGCCGGAGTCTTGTCAAAGTCATACTGAAACATAACATCATCGGAGAAATCGTTTGCCACAGCAAACCAGGCTTTCTTCTTGTACTTGACAGCTAATTTTGAAATAGCCGTCTCATTTAACCCGAAACCCAAATATATTGGGAAGAAGGTGCCAGCCCCTTCAACAAAGTCCTTTATTGCAGAGTCAGAATTGAGTGTGGCAACATCAAGGGCAACAAACTTCTTCAAGTAACGAACAAGCAAATCAGCTTTCCTTGGCCCATAATAGTCCATGGGAACCCCGTGGATGAAGACTTTTAGAGTTGGGTACCCACTGTATCACAGGTTATGGAACAAGCAGCAATTAGAGTATCTTTACAGTTAAATCTGAAGCAAGTAGGAAGAAGGAAATGTCCCATACTCGACATCGTATTTATCAGCGAGACGTCTGTACTTCTCAGCATTCATTTTGGATATGACAATTGCGTCCTTGGATTCCGAGAGAATCGCAGCTGCCGCATCCAACTGCAATCCGAAACAATTCACAAGACGGAATTCCACAAACAAAATAAAAAACTGTAGACAACCCGATCGAATCGAGAAATATAAAGAACCCTAAACCCCGACATGCCATGTTTCAGATTTAAAGAAACAAATTAGAAACCTCGGGAGCTAGACGTTTGCAGTGGCCGCACCAAGGTGCGTAAAAATCGACGAAGATATGATCGAAGGTGGAAATGGCAGATTCGAAGTTTGACTCATCCAGCTCCAACACCTTACCATCATCGCGTTTGAATTCCTCATTAGCCGCAGCTGCAAATGCAATGAACAGAGTAGATATGGAAAAGCAGACGAGGATTAACAATCTCATCATTCTTCTTTGTTTCAGGCAGCCCCAGAAAGCTGATCTAGTTGAGCCTTTACAGTAAATCTGAAGTGTTCCCGGTTCTGAAAACTCGAGACTTGTACTTCTTTGGGTAAATACCATCAATGCTACTTGATTATTAACTCATGTGCACATAAATCACTTAATTTTGAAACTTTGAGATTTGCATTAGGTTGGGACTTGGGTATCACTTGAACTTCATTTTTCTTTGCGCCATCCAAAATTTCGAAACATTCATTACTAACTCAATCGTTGATTAGACTGATGATCAGGACTAATAAACCAAAATTATCTCAGTTCGGTGTTTTAGGGTTAATTGCACCGGTACCACTGAAATATTCATCAGGTTTAGTAATAGTAATAGCTAGCTAACTAATTTTCTTGACTCGAATACCATATGTCGTCTTTAACTCCGTAGCAGTCAACTAACTAATTTTCTTGGCTCGAATACCATATGTCATCCTTAACTCCCTTTTCTTTGTTGATTGTACTGGCGATCAAACCAAACCGAATTTGGTCGGTGATCGAAATCGAGTTCACCCAAAACCAGTGATCAAATTCAAATTCAGCCACGGTCAACCGAGTTGACCGATTCATGAAAAGGAAGATCTGGAAAGAAAAGAGATGAATGAACATGGGAAGAATTATAAAATGATAGCTCTGGGAAAAGGAAGAAGAAGAAAAAAGAAGTAGATCGAAAGAAAAAAAATGATTTAGGAAGATGGAAAGAAGAGGAAGAGCTCGGAATAAGTTTTGTTAGATGCCAAAGTCAGTTTTGTTGTTGTGGCGGAGGTGCCTTTTGTTCCCTGATTTGTATCTTTTGTAGTTGTGCATGTACGCTAATAGAACGACCGATTTTGGTTCTCGACGAAGGTATCAGAGTTGTCGTCATCTGATGTGAAGCTGGTGGGGGGAGGAGTTTGCCCGGAAGAGGAAGGTGGCACTCATGTACCATCTGAAAATAAGAAGAAGATCGAAGAAGAACTGAAGAAGATCGAAGAAGAACTGAAGAAGATCTGGGAAGGAGAAATTAATTTTGGTCATTGACCGATGACCGATTTTGGGTCTGTGGAAAGAACTGTGTCCGATTTTGATTTCACTATTAGGTTATTCGATAACCCAAATCGGTGATTAGATAACTAGTTAACAACGTTTTTAGCCGATAACTAATTATCAAAATTGGTTAACACCTTATTCGACAACCAGATTATATAGTTACAAAAGGTTGTCCCAAAAATATTTGTATTTAAATGTTTACAAAATGGCCCAAAATCTCAAACAGTCAACAACATATTGTTCAGTGACTGAGAATGTAAATTTCAATAGTTTCCAAATCATCCCAAAGTATTAACAACTACAAATCAGTGACCTAACTTAACTAAGTGACAAATCAGTCACCTAACTTAACTAAATGAAAAATCAGTCACTCTTCTTCAATTGTGGAGCACGCTGCTACTGCTCCGGTCAATGCCTCCGCCGGCCGTTGCTCCTTCTCACGACGTCGTTTTCAGTGACCTAACTTAACTAAGTGACAAATCAGTCACCTAACTTAACTAAAAGAAAAATCAGTCACTCTTCTTTAATTGTGGAATACGATGCTGCTGCTCGTCAATGCCCTTCGCCCGACGTCGTTTTCGACCGCACCGACTTCGGAACCCCCAACATCTTTTTTACCCGATGGCGATGAGCACGATTCTTACGACTGGATCGAGCTCTAAAAAACTAGGTTGATGAATCGGAGGTGGTACTCCTCCAATCAGATCTTCCACCATCGTCCTCAACCACCGTAGCCAATCCGAATCAGAGCATCTGAAGCAAAAGAGAAGGCGGAGAACCAGCCACTTGCTACATCTTCTCCCTCCTCTGCGGCCAATCCGAATCTGATTCCACATTCGGTGGAAAATCGAAGTATGCAATCAGATTCCTCACCACCATCGGCGCCTCCACCGGCTACGCTCTTTACCTGTCCCGAATCAGATTCCTCACCTTCAATCGATTGTCGAAAAAATCGACATCGACGGAATCGGTGGAGGCGAAGGCTGAGAAGTGATTTTGGTGGCGGCTGTGTGTTTGAGAAGGGAAGTAGATGGAAAAGAAGGAAGAAGATAAGGTTGATTAGAGTTAGTTTAATTTTTCTAAAATGCCAAAATTATCCCTCCGGTTTTTGGTTGGAACCGGTCAAACCTTGAATGGGTTGGGTCCGGATCCTCTCCCACCGATGACTTGTTCAACATTATCACAAATCCTGAAATTTTAATTTTTTACAAATACATGCAAACACGGGTCAAATACTCAAAACATCCCGAAACTATAAGGTTGGCTATAAACTTGTCCTAAAATTATAATTTGTTACAGAGTGGTACTATTACTATGAAATGTGTTACATATTAGTCCTAATGATATCATCAATGTACTTTTTCAGCCATTTTGCCACATCGCCGTTGACATGTCATCAAAAACACAATTTAAAATTCAACAATCTAATTCAAATCTAAATCTAAACTTATCTAACTTATAAATTTTGGTTCAAAACTAAATCTAGAAATCTATTAAGTCAGATTGATTTAATTTTAAAATTTGAATTAGTTTAAGATGAATTTTAAATTATCGTTAACATGTCAATGTTGACGTGGCAAAATGGCTCGAAAAGTACACTGATGACGTCATTAGGACTACTCTGTAACCCATTTCATAGTAATAGGACCACTCTGTAATAGATTAAAGTTTTAGGATGAGTTTGTAACACGCCCCATAATTTTGGGATGTTTTAAGTATTTGACTCTAGAAACAACATTAATAAATTCAAAATTATGAATAAATTTGGGATTTCGAATAATTTGGATCTTATAATTATTAATTTTTTTTTTGGTAGGAAAGTGACGTGGATCTTATAATTATAATACGTCATAGTTTGGGCTTTCTAAAATAATAACTTTTATTTAAATTAATGCATCAATTAAATTTTACTGTGATTTAGATTAGAAAATTGATCATTAGAATTATGATCTAATTTTATTTTGAGAGATGAAAATTAGAGTTGAAATATTGAATCTCAATCCTCGTCCTAATTTCCATGACCAATTTTCTAATCAATGTAATCAAAATCGGAATTCCATGTAGAATCGAAAAGTGAGGTGAAATCGTAATCATAGAATCAACCGTAAAATCATAAGATTATATGAACTAATATCTAAAATTACAAATTATTCAAAACATTAACACATGGAGCATGAATACATAAACGAGTTGATTATTCAAAGTCTAAATAAAATCAAAAGAGTATATTTCTTTATAGATCAACCAATCTTAATAATCTTAATAGTAGTATGGTATAATTGGTTTTGACACATAGGATAGAGCCCTTCTCACAAATTTCCACATCATTGCTCAATTTTTAAATCAAAATTCAATTATTCTCTTTCTTTTCATTAAATGTTGATGTAATTAAACACCCTATGAATTAAATTTTATGTAATTTGATGTTCAACTATATTATCTTAACATGACTAATATATGAAAAAAATAATTTTAAATTATGATATTTATAAAAAATTATTAAATTTTATTCTAAATACATAAAGTTTATTATAGCTACATACATATATTTATAAATTATAGACATGAAAAATAATAAACATAAAATTTTGTCTTGAAAATATAAATATAAATAATTATTCAATAAAATGTGAATCGACTAGGTTAAATGATGATAATATGAATAAATAAGTATTAAATACTTGATAATAAAACATCATAGACACTTTCGGAGGTATCAGTTATGCTTACTTTCCCAATTTTAAATTATTTAAATAAATCTATGGATCTCTAATTATTCAATCAATAAATCATCATACAAAAATAATTTGTTTATATTGTTGGTTTATGAATTTTGGTCATGAATCAAGCTCGATCATGTTGTATATTCGTAAGAATTATATTATGAAAGTAGTATATTTATAGAATTGGAGTATGTTGATTTATGAGAAGTAGGGTCTACTAGATAACGAGTTAATAAGATTATACGAGTTATACATGTTGTGGGTTCAATTGAATTATCAATTGGTTGGACGGTGATTATCATGTACTTAAATATATTGTTTACTTTTGCCATGATTGTGGTTGGATATTGAGGAGTTACACAAGCTAATTAGTCTCGAGTTGAGTTGAGTTTAATAAGGGACGTGTTAGTCATGTCACATGTAATTTAAATTATGAATTCATCCTATTGCAAGCTTATAAGGGTAGATTGGCAATAAATTTTAATCACCTCGAGTAGGACTTGAGTAAAAATGATGAATATATTTAAGAAAATTATATTAAAATTGTAGAAAATTAGAGTTAATAAGGGTCAAGACACTTAATTGGGTTGAAGGCCTTGAGTAACCTGTAATACTTGGGGAAACATGCATAATATCAATTTGTTTGTTTTTGATGTTCCAACCTATGATTTTGATGACATGTATATTGATTGCCTAAAACGATCGATGGTGTCTGACAAAGGAAAAAGAATGTAACTGGAAAAATGTTGGAGATTTTCATGGCATGGCGACAAGAAGCTATGTGGTTTAAGACAAAGATTGATTTTGAATATGGACATATGATTCTCATTCTACATTGATTTTTTGGTTCGCGACACATCTATGATTTTTTTTAAATGGGTATATATTTCTTTTTGATTAAATTTAAATAATTATTTGTACCATTCCTCACACCTAAATCTAATAGCTTCCAAGAAATAAAAATATTATATGACTTCCATTGTTACATAAAATTCCCGACCAACAGGTCGGTTCAAAACTAGTATATATATATTGTTTGTCAAAAAAAAAAAACCAATATATATATTGTTTATCAATTTAAGGTTACCTCCAATATACATTATTTGTTCAAGGAACATCATCACATTCAAGCACCATTAAAGAATCCAATTTTACATATAATCGTAAACTTATAGACAAGTATAAGTATGCAAAATTGAAAATTATTAAGAGTAACTTGCTTTAAACAAAACGGCTTTAAAAACTACCATAACAAACCACACTAACATCAATAAGAAATAGTATTTTTTTTATAAGATAGTCGACATGTTAGAACTTACATGTTATATTAATTTAAGCAAACCAAGACACTAATGAAACCACACCAAAATTAGTGTAAACAGAAAATATCATAATTTTTATGTTTATAAGTGAAGATGATTAAAGAAAATAAAAAACTTTATGGTATTAAAATAAAGTAAAATATTATTTGTTATACCATAAATTGGTTTTGAGTTGACAAAAACTCAACTCAATTTGGTTGGGCCAAAAAATTCAAGTCATAAAATTGAATCGGTAATATTAGTGAAATCAACAGATTCTACAATTTTACAAATTTTACGCCCGATTCCACCTGATTTCAATTTTACGTGAAATCAAGATAGCGTAAAATCATACAATTTTACGTTCAAAATCGAATACTATGTTTCTAATCAAAATTATCCCCTCAATATATACCAAGGCTAAAACTGATACAATGAAACTCAATTCTATCCATTTCCTCATAATTACAGTTAAATATTTAAATTGTTAGTGTCACCTTGAAGAATGGTGATCAACAACAGAACGATTTCATCAAAATTAAAAAAAAAAATCTATAGATGGCTAACCTATTCAGCTAAAATTTGAAGACTAATCAATAGGGGTACTGAAGCACAAAAAACCACCTTTTTGTTGCTTTACTACCATCAAAATTCGAAAGGATGATATCAGCATCAGCACTGAGCAGCAGCCAGGTCTATTGAGTTTTGGCTCTCTTGGCGTGAGTTTCCTTCATCCAGTCAAGGCATTCATCTGCAGTCCCAGTTGGATGAGCAAGTTGCCATGCCATCAGTTTTTGTTGCTGCGTGCAATGTAAATCATCCAAATCAGATACAAAGTTCCACTTTACGATATATGATGATGATATAACTGATTGGCATACCCATTCCCTAACAAGTGGTCCTCCCGATTTAAGCTGAAGAACATTGATGATCTCTTTACCGTTGATCAACGGCTTCATGTCCCACACATTGTCCAGACCTGTTTGTTTTCATGGCAATAAGACTCCCACTTCTGTTTTGGGTTAATGGCATTGTAAGATCAGATTAACAAGTACCTAGTTCAATGATTGCATCCTCTGCTGCTTTGAACAAGTCCTTCCTCTTCTCAAGCTCCAGTTGACTATCATCCCCGGTACAAGCTATGTCAGAAGGGTGTAGGATTGTGGATATCAGTACACAGACTCGCCAAACATCTTTCACCTCTCGTAGTAGGATACCTGGAAGCAAATGGAAAAGGAGTTTGAGGCTTGCAAAAAGAAAAAACTGCAAACTACATCCATAATGTGAGCAGCACATTAGCAAGATATTATTTTGGAACCTGTTGAAATTCGGAGCTTTGAAGTGGTGGGTACATCAGCAAATTCCATTTCCTGATCAACTTCCGGAGGCATGGTTTTGGCCTTCGATGTAAGAGAAGGAATCAAAGTTGCAAATTTATCTAGTGACTGGTGTATTTTAATCACCTGGAAACAAAAGATAACCATTCAATGAAATGATAATTCAAAGCATCTTAACTTGTTGATAATGGCAACTGACATGGGATGAAGATGTCTACAAACTAGGACAGTCACAGACACTAACTAACCAATTCAGGATCACTGGCTTTCTGCTTAAGCGATTCTCTGAAAATATAGTTGACAACAGGCATCTGCATTATATGTCAGTGAGATAATGACTGTAAGAGCAACAGAAAACTACAAAAGCTAGAGAAGAATACCAAGAGACAAAGGCGCAAGAGAAGAATACCATTTTTCCTTTTGCAACCTTGTAAGTGATCTCTCTGAAAGGAAGAAATAGAGCTGTATACAAGGCAAGTCGTCTTTGTTGGTCCTAAAAAGACATGCCGGAAGATCTGGTCTTAAGGAAGCTGATTAATGTAATTATAACAACTGTACAATGGCACAAAATGTCAAAAAACATTACAGTGAAGGAAGCATATCCAATTGAATGAATCAGGCTCCATGCTGCATCCAAGTAACCTGTGGATTTCCTGATAGAGGGGGGAAGTTAAATTTAGAATACGTCTGCAAGCAGATGAGAGCTAGATGCTAAGAAATTCTCATGCTTAACAATGTGGCAATTATGTAGATTTCTTCATACTTTTCAAATCCTTCAGAGACTTCAGGCTGAATCTCAGAAGGGAGACAGAAGACCGTCCTATATAATGTCAAATCAGATATGTATGACATAGCTTTGACAGGTTGGTTGCCAGAGATCATTAGCTCGATCTACAATGATGAAAACAATGTCAAAAAGGAGAAATATCAGCCTCGTAAACCTGATACAAGAAAACAAAGCAGATTTACTAAATGTCATCCTAAGAGATTAAAAAATGAAAAAAAAGGGAACATACTTCAGTTCCAACACGCTCTTTGCTAATCTTAGCAGCAAGAGCATTTTTCACTTCCTCGCATCTAGCAGCTTCTTTGAGATCTTCATCTATCGCAAACTCAAATCTTGCACCTAAATAAGCAATTAGTATATTATGAAGTCAGAAAGTAAAATCAGGAATACTGACGAAAGAATTCAGCACATTCAGTGGTAGTTATTGAACTGTGACCAAATTTAGCAGTCTTTAGTTTAATGTCAAGAAAACATGCAGTAGCTTTCCAAACGTAAACGAGTTATCAGCTCCAAACAAACTTGAATAGAGCTTTTATGATGACATGATACATACAATACGAACTTACCAAACCGAATAGCTCGAAGAACTCGAAGAGGATCATCCAAGAAGGTGTCCTTTGGAGGTAAAGGGGTCACTATTTTACCAGATTTTAGATCATCAATGCCTGCAATAAATGACAAGAGAGTTACATCCTGACACAAAATAAGAGCAGAATCTCGATTTTTCATAACAAAAAAGAGTGTAGAAGCAGGAAAAACATACTAACCTCTTCCTGTAAGGTCTTCAACTGATTTCTCATTGATATTATAGAACAAGCTGGTAAAAGAACGTAGCTCTATCAATAACTACCTTGAGTATTTAATGAGAACCCAATCATCAAGAACAAGTTAAGCTGAGATTGCTATGGGCTAATCACTTTTCTAAAGAATACCTGTTAATGGTTAAATCTCTTCTATATGCATCCTGTTCTGCTGTGCCAAACTTCTGTAATAACACAGAAGATATTAACACAACGTCAGCCCTAACTACAGAGGATTTGGCATTCAAGTAACTAGTTCAAATCATTTACCTAACTAACACAGCCATAGAGTTTACAAAAGAATCCATAACTCTAATTTGCAAGAAAGAAACCCTAAACCAAATTGGTGACTGAAATGCATAAATAAAACACAAGACTGCAGTCCAGTTCAATAGTATACCATAGTTGGGATGCGACTGTCATCACTGTAATCTTCACACCTCAAGTTAACAAAATCAATCCATAAATCAAAAAGCCTCATCCTGGCAGTTTCCAAGTGTTTGGATTGGTCAGGATTACTGCAAAGTAAAATAACGGGTAAGAACGAAGATATACATAGAAGAAAATATTGCCTTCAGGATTGTGAAAGTATCAATCATCAAAAAACACAAAAGCAACTAAGAAGACGCAACAATTAAAAACTCCAGGTGGAGATCTAAATGCATACCGTGCAATGACACCAACTCCCTGAGCTTCTTCTCCAACCGTTTCCAAATACTCACTTACCTTATCAACAAATTCACTTCCCAACATATTATCAATGGCAATATCAATGTCATAGCAATCCTTGCCCAGGAGCTGGCCACCGGCAAACCAAATCATCACATTAGCTCTAGCAGGACTAGCAAGCGTAACTACTTCCACCGCACAAAAAAAAAAAAAAAAATGGAAAAATGGAAGCTGGATAAATGGGGAGAAAGGGAAATTAGGGATGAACCTTGTCACGGACCCAACCGCCGGCAACGCGGAGCTTTGTAGTCAGCTTGAAGTGGCGGACAGTGCCAAGGAGCCTGTCGAAAATCTTCCTTTCTATATCCGTCGGTTCAACTTTGTTCCTCACCGGAACCACCGCCTTGGGAGGGGAAGCCGTCGCCATTTTTGAGCAGCAACAAAGACGAAAACCTGAGGTGTTCAGAGTTGTGCTTATAGCTGAGGTATTCGACGATGGCCAAAAACTTGCGGCGGCGCTATCGAAGTAACTTGGAGAGGCGCGGGAGAAAGTCGGGGAGAAGAGAAGAAGACGAGAAGGCTGGAAGTTGATAACGGAGTTCAAATATGGTTTCATTGCTTTCCCATTCCAACAGCAAAGGTAGAAATTCCAACGCTGAGTGTATGTAAATGGGGATTCACTAAATAATTCCCTGGAATTGAATTCCTTGTGGCCATGTGGATTCAAAATAAAGGACCATTATAATACTTACTACCCTTATTCTATTAATTAATTTCAAACCCCTTGCATATTTTCTCAACAGCAGCCCTCCCTGTCGTGAAAGCTAAAAGCTCAGGTTCCATTACTACCTCAATAAATCTGTACGCCACCATTGTCGTTATTCTCTAATTTTTTTTCTGAGTTCATTTATATTACAGTTGATACAAATCCGAAGTACACAACCATTCAGCTAAGTTTTGCCCTTCAGAGTTCAGACATCTTAGCTACTAACTACCTAAGTAGTATAGATCCTCCACATAAGAATTTCCAAGAAATCTGAACACATATTAGTTGCAGTTTGACAGCATTTGATTGCAAAAACATAAGGGAGTTTCAGAAACAGTGCCAAAATGGCTATGCTATTGTGGAACCGAAAACCTAAACCCAGCAATCTTTATACAATAGCTCACAATCTGAACGGGGATGAAGATATCAGCAAACCCTAATCGAATCGCCTCTATAACTCGATGCACTCCTAAGCTGAATGGTAATTCGCCATATTCATTGTTTTCCAGTAGCGGTGGAGGTGGTGGCAGACGTAATCTATGAGTGTGGTTTGTGAATGGGAGGAGCGGCTCTTTTTCATTTTTTTTGGCAAGTGGGTTTTGGCTAGAGAGATGAATGAGAATAGGGTTTTTTATTCATAAGGAAAGAAGAAAGGTGGAAAACTTCTTCAATTCGTCATCTTCCGATGTAGAAGCCAAATCCAGAGACCCGGATATGAAATCCTAGTTGGTTATGAGTTTCACTCAACTATCATTTCCTGCTTCTCCATCGTTGCAAGTCGTCCTCTCCCCTAGCTCTTTTCTCGTTGTTGTAGTCCAAACTCCACCACAGTGAACATATTTGATGAAACTAACGAGCTCAACAAGGCCTCATGCCACCAATTCCGAGTTCACCCCCTTATTTCCTCCATAATTTTTTTGGTCATCTTAGCCTCCATTTGTATACGATCCATCAAGAAGTTTGATGGCGATATTCCAGAAATTGTAGATCAGGAGAAAAGTTAGGTTGACATGAAGAGAGCCACAATGGTGGTGACTTGGCATAATCAAAACACACCATTATCGAAACCTTCACTATTATAGTGTCGCCGCTTGGGAAAACTGAAGTCCAATTTGCAGTTGATTTGTATCCTCATTTCGATTTAAAGTCGTTGAGTGTTTGTTGGTAATTACTTGATTGGTCTCTTCATCTTGTTCACTTCGTCATCTTCCGGCATAGAAGCCAGATCCAGAGAACTGGATATGAAATTCCAATTGGTTATGGGTTTCACTCAACTATCATCTCCTGCTTCGCAATCGTCCTCTTCTCTAGCTCTCTTCTCGTCTTTGTAGTTCACACTCCACAAGGCCTCAAGCCATTAGTTCTGAGTTCATCCTCTTATTTCATCCATAATTTTGATTATTGGTCGTCATAGCCTCCATTTGTATGCGATCCATTGAGAACTTTGACAGTGATATTCCAGAAATTGAAGATCAAGAGAAAAGTTAGGTTGAATCACATATGACTCGTTTCGTCGAAGGTGAAGAATAGACATGAAAAGCACCACTCAAATTCGGTTTTAGATTGATTTTTTAATTTGGATTTTCAGGTGGGGTGGTTGTGAAGAGTAAGGAACTCCATTGGTGGTGGTGATGGTGGAGGAGGAGAAGGGCAGGTGGTAGAGGATTCTACAAACATTTCGTGTTTTAGCGTCGGTTGTACGATTGACTTAGCGTCAGTCGTGACTAACACTAAATACTTTTTGTCGTGTGGTGGGATGGTGTTGATGGGGAGGGCAAATAATTTTTATTTTTAATTTTTATTATAAAATTATTATTTTAAACATTATATATATTTTGATGTGGTGTGATTTTTTGCCAAGTCAATTGACACGTCAGATTTGGGGTTTAGGCCTTACAAAAAAAAAAACTCCTTTTAGCGTCGGTTGAAACGTAGCAAGTTAGCGTCGGTCGGTCAACAACCGATGCTAAGAGGTTGACCTCGCGTTTTAGCGTCGGTTGATAGGTGACCGACGCTAAAATGGGACAAAGAGCCGACGCTATTTCCCGGTTTTGGTTCGATTTTTGGCTGACCGGACGGTTAAATTGACGTCGGTCAGCAGAAAGAGAATAGCGTCGCGTAAACATAGACGAAAAAATTAATGGAAGTGACACTCTTACGGTTCTTCAAAGGATTAACAATAACGCCTATGTTTTTTATCTTCCTAATACCTATGGAGTCAGTGCCACGTTTAATGTTGCTGACTTAACTCCCTTCTATGATGATATCTATGAAGATCCGGATTCAAGGCCGAATCCTTCTCAAGAAGAGGGGAATGATGAGCCAACTGTGCCCTGGACACGACCAGAGCTTCCCCTGACCCGGAGCCAGGTCAAACTTTTCAAGAATCAGATCAACTCATACATGAAGTCATGGAGCAAGGGTGGCCATGAAGAGGACGCGAAGAGGTTCACTAGAAACGGCTACACCTTACTGGAAAGGAAGGCACCGGAACCCCAGCATCAAGCCCTGATGCTGATGCTGATCCAGCCCCGAGCACTGATGTCGGGCCGAGACTACACCGGCCCCTGGCCGAGCAGAGCACCGAGTCGGGCATTGATGTCGGCACCACCCTCAAAGCCAAGTGTCGCGGAGGTTTCCGTTCGGGAACGCACTCCTTCCTCGCCCCTTTCTATGGTGCCCGTGGCAGTCGCTTAGCATTGGCCACGGGACGTCGGGTCGGCTCGCGCGGAAGGCGCAAAAGAGAGTTATGGGTTGAGAAAATGATTTTTTGGAGTTGCCATCGATCTATTTTGGAGTGGATCGAACACCCAGAGGATCCGGTTCAAACCGACGTGGTTCGTTTCGGATATCAAAGAGGTCTGCGAAACTGAAATTCTAGGATCGGGGGTCGGTTACGTACGGGGAAGGGTTAGCACCCCTGTTCCGCCCGACTCGAAGTCGGTACTGCTAAACTACGATAAGTTTTCTTTCATTTGTGGGTGCGTGTTAAAGGACAAAGTGATTATTTTGGGATGGATAAATGTTTAGTGGAAGGTTGGACTCGAGTCAAGAATTGACTACCTACATACCCAGAATTAGGGATCAAAGTCCACGTAGTTCGATTTGGGTTGGTTTGCAATCCATTTATACCCTGGTGCTGGGGTTGAAGGAATTTGGTTTTAGAGAGGAGATATATGACGTGTCGCCACAATTGCCGGCACACTAACGTCGATTAATCTTTAAAGTGAGTATGAGGTACGTATTGTGTAAAGAGTCATTCGACGCGTCACCGCAGTTGCTGGCGTATTAACGTCTTGTAATCTTTTATAGGGTGGATATAAGGTATATATTATATAAAGAGGCATTTGACGCGTCGCTGCAATTGCTGGCGTATTAACGTCTATTAACCTTTTATAAGGTGGATATAAAGTATATATTATATAAAGAGGCATTTGACGCGTCGCTCAATTGCTGGCGTATTAACGTCTATTAACCTTTTATAAGCTGGATATAAAGTATATATTATATAAAGAGTCATTCGACGCATCGCTGCGATTGCTGGCGTATTAACGTCTATTAACCTTTTTCAAACTTTCAGAATTAAAAGTTTTATGTACAGTGACGTACGTTTGATTATTACAACCTTTAACATAGCGATCATGTATGAAAAGTAGACTAGACCGAATATTTTAATTATAGGGATAAACTTTTTAAAGTGTATTAATTAAATTTGATTTTTGTTAAATTACTTAATTTAGATAGCTTAAAAAAATGTTGGCATCTATGTGTTTTGAACCCAAGACCTTTATGTTATTAGACTAGAACCTTAACCATTGGATTAAATGAATCTATTTTGATCTAGTTTAGTCCGAAGACTATTTATCGGGTTCTGGACCTAAAGGCCCTGAACGGGTTCGGCCTAACCACGACCCATTTTGGACGGCCCAAATGTCCTATTTTAGATATCCTAGCCTAAGATGAAACCTAAAGGAAATCTAATCTTATCTCTTTTTTCAGTCGTCTATCTCCTCTTATGCTCTAGAAATCTCATCTTCTTCCTAACCTTAACACAAGCTTCATCCCCCTTTTCATCCTCCACCGATCTTCAACATCATCAATGGTGACCAGCCTTCGGCCATAGTCACCACCGACACTCCTCTAACAATCGAAGACGAGCGAAATCGAGAATCCGAATCTCCTTCTCTTGTCGCAACCTTTAACGAAGACTTCCTTCTTGATCTCATCGAAGTCTTGGCCGATACCCAGGAGTAAGTTTACTACCCTCCTTTCTTAAATCTCTGTCCGTTTTTCTCGTAAGATTAAACTGATGATATTTTTATAAATCTTGATTTCTTTTATCTATTTCCATTTTGTTCAGAAACTTAAACCTATATTGGTGATTCTTTTATAGATTTTAATTCTTTAAATCCCTTCCCATTTGCTCATTAAGTTTAGAATGACGTAGATGAGGATTTCTTATAATAATGATTTCCCTATTCTTTCTTCATTCGACTCATAAGTTTAAACAGATTTTTATAATGGTGATTTCTTTAGGGTGCTGCTGTTTGCAGTCCGTGTTTTACTGTACGCAGTCCGTATTTTAACACAAACTGACAATTATGCCCTTGTAGTCCGTATTTACTAACGCAGACCGTTTTTTACTAATGCAGTCCGTGTTTTACTAACGCAGTCCGTTTTTTACTAACGCAGTCCGTGTTTTACTAAACGCGGTCCGCTTTTTACTAATGTAGTCCGTGTTTTACTAACGCAGTCCGTTTTTACTAACGCAGTCCGTGTTTTACTAACGCAGTCCGTTTTTACTAAACGCAGTCCTTTTTTACTAAACGCAGTCCATTTTTTTACTAAACGCATTCCATTACTAAACGCAGTACGTTTTTACCAACGCAGTCTGATTTTACTAACGAAAATCTTGATTCATAATATATTAGAAAAAATGGGCATAAAATACAAATAACACATTAAACATTTAGAATAAATTAATAATATTGATAAAAATAAAATTATAAATGTTGAAATAAAACTAATTTTGAGAGAAAATATTGCTAAGAAATTATGTAATTTTTAAAAAATACATATTCAAAACTACAGTTATATCCGTTTTTTCTAATATATTATGAATCAAGATTTTCGTTAGTAAAATCAGACTGCCTTGGTAAAAACGTATTGCGTTAGGAAAAAAAGGACTGCGTTTAGTAAAAAAGGACTGCGTTTAGTAAAAAATGGACTGCGTTAGTAAAAAACGGACTGCGTTAGTAAAAACGGACTGCAAGGGCATAATTGTCAGTTCATGTTAAAATACGGACTGCGTACAGTAAAACACGGACTACAAATAGCAACCCGCTTTCTTTATGATTCTGCTAATTCAAATCTCTTTCCATTTAACTGATGTGTTTTGATGATGATGACTTCTATGCAATTTTGCCAACTTAAACTTCTTTCCCGCTGACGCTTTGATGACTAAGATTTGCTTAGGATTTTTTTGTTAATCTAAATCTATTTTTCATTAAGCTGATGACTGACGTGATGATTTCAATTTGAATCTCTTTTATTTTTGCTCCTAAGCTTGATAATTATTTTATAATTTTTATTTCTTATTAGGATAATCGGTGATTCAATAACTTGGAGAAATTTGATCTTTTAAACTTAACTTGGATTTTTTACCGGGAGTGAGGAGGGCTGTTAGGGTATTTATAAATGGCTGAGTTTGAAGGTTTAAGTAGCTGATCATGGCCGTTTTTATAGGGTTGTTCGGATGAGTTAAATGTGGTTGTTCATCATGTTGTTTGGGTGTTTAATGGCTGATCAGTTGGTGACTTAGGGATGTTTGTTGGCTAGATTATTGGGGTCTAAGTAGTTAATCATAGAGGTGTTTGGGGGTGATTTTCTAGCCTGTTTGGATGATTAATAGGATGATGTGTTGGCTGTCCAGAAATGATTGTTGGATGCTTTATTGGTTGTTTTGGGTGGGTTAATATGGCGGGTTAATTGGTGATTTGGCGGTCTTAATCGAAGCGACCATTCTAATCAAATTTTTACATCCTTGTTCTTTTTAGTTCTATTTGCTTTGATTAAGGAGAAATGGTTCATAAATTGTGAACATGCCAAATTTATAACTCTTTCGCCTTTTATTCTACCTTTTGTCGTTTCCGAGTATGTGGGTAGCTTATATATATGAATATATGCACCCCCAATCTTAAGTTGGGTATGCACTTAGTCAGACATCATGTCATTTAATTATGAAGTAAGACAAGCGCTAAATATGTCATGATAACAGATTTATCGTAACAACTCAACTAGGATGGATGAAAGTTAAATAAATGATGAGCAAAATGGTAACTTGTTTAAATCAACATGTAGGAGAATTCAAACCTTGGTTTTTCTAGCTCGCTCCTCTAATTCGGCTTTCTTGATTGTGTCGCTCCCTTTTACTCCTTTTGAGTTCTTCCTTTCTTTCCCTTGACTATGATTCTTGGTGAATGTAGGTATATGATTCTTCTAAGCAACGTGATGCTTCACAAGATCACGTACTTTATGTTTTTTTTGAAGTGGGGATGGAAGGTGTCAATGGAAGGCTTCTGAACAAATGGAGATTATAGCAGAATTTTTTTGTGTTGTCTTTTTTCTATCTTTCCTTTTTCTGTCTTCTGTTCCCCTCTTTTGTAACTAAACCCCTCCCCTTTTATAGACCTGAGATTTGGGATTAGTCCATAAATGTGAGGTAAGAAGGAATGATGACTAGCCCACAATCACACATTTCAATGGGTGAATAGTTGGGCTCAAACAGTATGTTTACTGTTTTGGATAGGTGCTTGGGTCACTTTGTAGTTATCCAATTTGATTAGCTGGTCTGACCGATTTAACCAACTGGTTCGACTTGTTTTATCCACTGATTTGACTGAATTACCAAATTGGGTCGAGTTGACTCTTTTGACCAAACCGAATTGGGCTGAATTGACCTCCTTATACCAAACCAAATTGGGTTGAAATGTCTTTTTTATACAAAATCAAATTGGGCCGAACTGAATATTTAATTGAACCAAGATAAACTGATTCGACTGGTTTGGACCGAGTGTGGCCTGAATCGATTTGATTTCGCTAAATACATTGGCCTGAGCCCATTTTACTTTGGTTATTGAACACATGGTCTTTTAACAATGGCTCAGGCCTGATCTTATTTAGGATTTTATAAGTTTGAAATTCGATCATCTCCACATGTACATAGAGATAGAAACCCTAATTTTGAGCGATCAGCTTCATCTTTCATGGGTGTGAATTTCGAGATGAGACGATGATGGTCAACAAGTGAGGTTCCGATGAAACTTAGAATTTTTAAGAAGCGAGTATTCAGACAAATTTGGTTACCACAGCTGCCCCCATTTGTATTGCTCTTGCCAAGAGTGATACAAATATGAAAGTCGAGTAACCTAATTTTGGTAGGGTCCTCGATATAGGAAGTCTGTTGGTGTCTAAATTATAAGGATTAGAATCTTGATGTTGGTGATTTCTGTTCATAGTCCAAGAGAAAGGATGAGAGTAATGTAATCCGTTTATAGCCTGGATACAAGGCAGACAATCCGTTTATAGCCCGGAAGCATGGTTGAGAGTAATGTAATCCGTTTATAGCCTTGATACAAGGCAGCCAATCCGTTTATAGCCTGGATACAAGGCAGACAATCCGTTTATAGTCCGGAAGCAAAGCTGAGAGTAATGTAATCCGTTTATAGCCTGGAAGTAAGGCTGAGAGTAATGTAATCCATTTATAGCATGGATACAATGCAGACAATCCATTTAGAGCCCGAAAGCAAGGTTGAAAGTAAATGTCATCCGTTTATAGCCTGGATGCAAGGCAGACAGTCCGTTTATAGCCCGGAAGCAAGGCTGAGAGCAATGTAATCTGTTTATAGCCTGGATGCAAGGAAGACAATCCATTTATAGCCCGGAAGCAAGGCTGAGAGTAATGTAATCCGTTTATAGCCTGGATGTAAGGCAGACAATACGTTTATAGCCCGAAAGCAAGGCTGAGAGTAATGTAATCCGTTTATAGCCTAGATGCAAGACAGACAATCCGTTTATAGCCCGGAGGCAAGGCTGAGAGTAATGTAATCCGTTTATAGCCTGGATGCCAGACAATCCGTTTATAGCCCGGAAGCAAGGCTGACAATCCGTTTATAGTCCGGAAGCAAGACTGACAATCCGTTTATAGACCGGAGGCAAGGCTGAGAGTAATGTAATCCGTTTATAGCCTGGATGCAAGGCAGACAATCCGTTTATAGTCCGGAAGCAAGGCTGACAATCCGTTTATAGTCCGGAAGCAAGGCTGAGAGTTTTTTTTTATTTTAGAAAACATCATTTGTGGCATATTAGTTTGATAAGCCAAATATTTAGAAATTGTTCCAAAACGTAGGACAAATTCATTTAAAAAATATCTTGAAAATTCTCCGCAATCAACTCTCTCAAGGAATAGCGGTATTTCGAGGAATCCAAAATTTATTATAGGGTAAATTTTGTTGAGGGTATGACGGGATAAGATGAAGTTCCAGTGAAAATTTTGGGAAGTTTCTTCTGAAATCTTCACGGATTTTATCGAATTTTAAAATTATGAGAAAACCAAATCAATTTTTGAAGTCCATTTAGAAAATCAAAATACTAATTTTTGACTTGAAAATTCATTTAAATTTTGGTTTGAAGAAAGCTTTTATCAAGATTAATAAAAGAAAGTCACTTTGAATAACACGTTTCAAAATGAGGAGTAGCAGATTCTATTAGAGTTATTTTTTTTTGAAAATTTTGTTACCGTTATAAAAATTTTTATTTTTGTGAGGGGAAATGGAAACTTACTTGAGAAGTCATCCGATCGTCTGAGCTGGCCATGCATATGGCGTGTTGGGGTATTGATTCTCAAGGGACATAACTCCAATTATTACGGGATTTGGAGAACATTCATAGTGCTTCGAGACATGCGTGGCAGAGCAACATTGCAGCATGTGATGCTTGTAAGGTAATCCTTACTGATTTAAATAGGGATGGCGGGTAGCCTTGGATCTAACATATTCAAAATTAAGTTTGGGGGTCTTTGTTCGAAACTCATCAATTCGCTCATCATTTGAGTGAGCAGCGAACCACCTCTCCGAAGATTTCTCTCCCTAAGTGGTTTGTCATCATTGGAATATGACAGACCAGAATGCCAACAGGGAATGGAAGATGCGCAAATGCGACTATGAGCTCCCGTCCGTCAACGCGTGCTACACATGGGTTCCAGGGGTATGAGGGTCTTCCTGGAATGTCAAGAATGGGAGGTAATTTCTTCACTTTTGTGACATGCTTGATTCTCCTGCCACGAGATCATTTTGATGAATATTTGTCTATTCTTTGTATAATGTTCCAGTATGGAATGGGCTGCCATTTTTGCGAATGGGTTGAACTCATCGATGATAAGAAGATAGATGGTGGTCTTCTCAAGTCCAAGTCTTCTTACGAAAGGCAGCTGATGGACGCATTAGCTCAGAACGCGAGGCTTCAAGCAGCCGTTGCTGAACTCAACAAAAAACTCGAGGATATATACAATGCTGCAAGATCAACATCCAATCGCATGTTTTCTTCTCAAGGCAGCCGAGTGTCCGTTCAATCGAGCGAGAATTCCAATCCAACGGGGCCTGATGCCATGAGGACCGATAAATGAGTGTCCTTTTTGAGATGCGATGAGATCTCTAGGTTGACTTACAAACGAAAGTCTTTTCTTGCTCGTGATCCCTTTTAGTTGTTCCAGTTGTAATTTGCATTTTCTTTTTTGTTGCACCACTAAATTTCCTTGTACTTTTGTGTGACAGAGACGATCGGATAACGACGTTCTCCTATGGAAGTGTAGAACTCTTGTGGGTTGGTCCGGAGGACGTATTGATAAAATTATATTTGTCGTGATATTTTTCGCCAAGTTATTCATATCGTTCTCGAAATATGGTAACGATGAAGTCATGTACCAGATAATCGGACTCTGGAGTCTCTTTTTCTTTTACATATTTACTGTAGTTTTCCCATGTCTCCCATTCTGTCACGTCATCCAACTTTATGAAGGGGATTCTTCCCTCTTTACCGTCACTTCATTCCCCTAATGAAGGAGGTCCGTTGAATATATGACGGGATAAGACGAAGCCCCAAATAAAAATTTGAAAGCTTCCTCTGAAATCTTTGTGCGAGAAATTCACTAACTTCTCCAAAAAATTTTTTTTAAATTCGAGAAGGCATCCCATCGTCTGAGTAGGCTATTCATGTGGTGTGCTCTTGATTATCTGCAGGACAAAACTCCCATGTTTACGGGATTCGGAGAATAGTCATGCTACCTAAGGATATGCGTGTCAGAGCCATACAGCAACATGTGATGGTTGTAAGGTAATCCTTATCAGTTTAAATAGGGAGAGTGGGAGGTCCTGAAACTGGCACATTCGATGATAGATCTGGAGACCTTCATCAATTTTCTTCTAAATTCGCTTGGCATTTGAGTGAGTAGTGAAC
This sequence comes from Linum lewisii, assembly GCA_034768395.1. Taxonomy (NCBI): domain Eukaryota; kingdom Viridiplantae; phylum Streptophyta; class Magnoliopsida; order Malpighiales; family Linaceae; genus Linum; species Linum lewisii. The sequence continues at coordinate 20,698,433 of CM068301.1, read as the reverse complement.
CATTCTTCCGGGGACTTTGCCCTAAGTGTTTTGTCACTGCTGGAATATGACGAACCAAAACACCGATAAGGAACAGACCACTTGTGATTGTGAAGTTCTCCTCCGTCAACGTGTGCTACACTTGGGCCCTAGGGTTATGAGGGTCTTCCTGGAATGCCAAAGATGGGAGGTAATTTCTTTATTTGGTAGCATACTTGCTTCCTCCGGCTAGGGAGCTATTTTGACCGGCGTATGTTTGTTATGTCTAATATTTCAGTATGGGACCGGTTGTGATTATTGTGAATGGGTCGAACTCGTCGACGGTAAGAAAGTGGATGGTGATCTTCTAAAGTCTGGGTCCTCTTACGAGAGGCAGATGATGGACGTTTTAGCCCAAAATGCGAGGCTTCAAGCTGCCGTCATTGACCTCAATAGGAAGCTCGAAGAAATCTACAATGCTGCAAGATCAGCATCTAGTCGTACGTTTCATTCACAGGGGAGTCGAGTATCTAGCCAGCCGAGCGGGAGTTCTAGACCAATGGGGCTCGATGCCATGAAGACCGGTAAATGAGTACTTCTTCCCGAGTTGTGATGAGGTCCCTGCATTGATTACGAACTAAACCCTCTTATTGCTTGTGATCCTTTTCAGCTGTTCTACATGTAGCAATTATTTTCCTTACATGTTTAAATTTCCTTGTATTTTGTAGGGGATGTAATCGGGTAAAAATGTTCCCCACGAAAATGCAGAACTCTTGTAGTTGGCCCGGAAGAGGTCTTTATAAAGCCATCCTTAGCATGACCCCTTTTGGGGATTGGAAGGGCTCGTCACAAGGCCCTTTTTTTACGAAGGCAATTATATCATTATTGGAAGGGGGTAGCGGTGAAACTCTGAATCATTCTAATCTGAAGTTGAAATTTCTTTCCTTCTTTATGCATTTACTGTAGTTACCCCACGTCTCCTGTTCTGTCAGCAGACAATGAATGGACGGAAGGCGGCCATGCCATCCGGTTACACAAAGGGCGAATGCCACCCCCTTTTTTTACCACAACTTTTCCCCTCCTAAACCCTATATTTTTCAAAAAAAGTTGTTTTCCCTCCTATCTTTGTAGGTAGTTTTCGGCTATATAAGAAGTACTCCTTATCACCTTCTCTTCCACCTTTACCTACTACTTATTTCCCCCTCTTTGGCAGCCACGATCTTGCACTTCGTGAAGAGGCCCGATGGATTTTAGTTTATATTCCGACAAATTGTCCCTCGAAATGCTTTGTGCTTGGTTTTTCATGTTGGTACTCTTGTCTGTCGCTGCGATCTATTGCGGCCATCTTGACACTCGGAGGATCGAGCGTCGTCATGAAGAGGTGCGAAGACAACATGGTTTATGAGTTTTGCTTTAGATATTCCCTCCTTCTTTTGTTTTTTAGGCACGTGCCCCTTTTCTCCTTCCGTGTTTCCTCCTTATGACTCTTGTATCCTCATGTTTTCTTCCATGTATGTCATTGTGGCTATTTCGTTATCCAGTAATAAAAGAACTTAATGTTTCCTCCCTATTCGCATGCTCACCGGGGAGTCTACTCGTTTTACGAGATCATGGCCTTGAACAATGTGTTAGTTGTGACCTCTTGCTTTCTTTGTGAAGATGATTGAGTGATTAGTGGTTAGGGTTTTTTGCGCCGATACGTCCGAAAAGACAAATGACCATTCGCTCTACCCGTGCATGTCCCAACTTTCCCTTATAAAAGGCTTGTCACCCTTAATCATTCATCTCATTCTCCTCTTCGACATTTCCTCTAAGAAATCCTCACAATCCTCCTCTTCTTTTCTCTCGGCTGATATAGCTTGAGTGTAACCTCCCCCTATTGAGCTTTCTCGGTCTTTCTTTTCAAGGTTCACTCATCTCATAGGGCATGGCCATAAGCAGGGACTTATCCCCGTTGGAGTTCGTGCTACTGCTTATCGTAATCATGGTCCTTTTCGCGTTTTGTTCCTTTACTTCTTGATTGCGGGGTTGGCTTACAATTTCCAGGAACAACTGAAACACCACCGAGGGTGAACCATTCCTGATTTCATCCTGAGTTTGAGCGTGATGGGTCGTCATTGTCTATGTCTGTCTTCGAGTTTTCATTGTTTATCACACGTCTTTTCATTTTTTTATATCCCCATGTTATACTACCATCTTATATGCTATCAATGTTGCGTCGTGATTAATAAAGAGATGTTCTGCTTTCATTTTGGCTACTTCTGAAACGCGACTTGAGTGCAATACCATAACAGGGTCCTTGAAAATTCGGTCGTGGACCAATGGTGACGAGCATTATGAATTGGTGGGTGATCCTCTTGTAATTGCACCACCAATGAAAGTTTCTTGAGAGGGTATGAGTGGAATAAACAATGGAGGTTAAACGCTTTGCCCCCATTGTCGGCCACTTGACAGAATATGGGTGCGCCCCCTGTTCTGCTTCATAATCGATGGTCCTGTTTAAATCATGTGACATTCTTAGCATTCGACCAGGTCTTCGTTACTCGTGCCACTGAGTTTAATTGTACATCATTAATGACGCTTTGGGTCGCAAAACTGCTCATCCGGGCTAAGATACAATGACGACCGACCAGACTGACCCCTGACTAGTCGTTGTCATCTTTCCGTGAGTAGTCACATCACCTTTTTTGTCTCTTCAACTTTCACCTTGCTTTGACACGTGTTGAACCGTGGTTCTTCGCAGAGTAACCCCTACCCTCTATGGATGTCCGCCATCATTCTTCTTTCGTACGCTTTGTTTTATTTGACCGGGAAATAAACCCGGTGCAAATTATCGTATATCAAAATTGACCGATGATCATGTCATGTCGTGCTTAGCTAATGCATCATAGGGAAAAATGCCATGCGTAAAGCATACGTTTTTTCTTCGAAAAAATGTCGTGATGAGAGCCTACTCTACAGTATATGGAAAATGATTGATCACAAAAGGGTGTTATTATGCATGAGGTGCAGCATGAGTATGTTATCTTCCCCTCTCCTTTTGGGTCTAGGTGGCTTATTTTTGAAATCTCTAGCCACGTGTGATTGATAATATTTTTTACCAGGTCATTAAATCTCTTTACAAGATCCTTCACAATTGCCCTTATTCGGATGGGTAAATTACTTGACCCGCTCTGTCATCTTAGTCATGGTGGCACAAAACCGAATAGTTCGTACGGTGAAATTGAAGATCATCACGTGTTCCTTGTGTCTGCGTTCCTTCTTGGCTCTCTTGACTTCATCAACTTTGCTAATTTCCCTATCTTGTTGGGATCAATGGATAAATCGTGGTTTACGGGCTCCCTTCTTCTATATTCAGCCTTTTCATTATATATTTTATTTGTATTTCAAAGTACTTTCTCCAACGTTTGTGATAGCCGGGCCAACCGAAGATGAAATGAAACTCGTGTGTTATTCATGAAAGGCTCATCTTATATGCATTCGCATCTCGAATTTTTGAATACATAACGGAATGCAAGAGTACAGGTGAAGAGTAATAAGAACCCCCATGGACATAAAATTTGACTACGATGACCATTTTGCTCCGCCGAAGATGTGATTTGCTCAAGCATAGTACTTTTTTACTGAATCAGAATTAACCGGATTAGGAAGTTCGTCCCCATCCATGTTTGTCAAAATCAATGCCCCTCCAGAGAACGCTTTCTTCACTACATATGGCCCTTCGTAATTAGGGGCCCATTTCCCTCTTGAGTCTCCTTGTCGTGAGGATAACTTTTTGATTATCATTTCTCCTTCTCGGAATCGTCTTGGCTTCACCTTCTTCTCAAATTCTTTGATTAATCGTCTTTGGTATAGATGACCGTGGTCAATGGAGGCAAGTCACTTTTCGTCAATCATATTTAACTGATCATATCGGACTCTTACCCATTCTGCTTCTTCCAATTCTGCTTCCATCAAGACTCTGAGAGATGGTATCTCGACTTCTATGGGGAGCACGACTTCCATCCGCAGACTAGTTGGTAAGGTGTTGCTCCTGTCGACGTCCTAACAGAAGTACGATAACCATGGAGTGCGAAAGGGAGCATTTCATGCCAATCACGATAAGTAACTACCATCTTCTGGATGATTTCCTTGATATTTTTGTTAGCAGCTTCAACGTCGCCATTCATTTTTGGCCGATACGGAACTGAGTTGTGGTGTTTAATCTTGAATCGGTCGCATAGCTCATCCATGATCTTATTATTTAAATTCGTGGCGTTGTCTGTAATTATTCTCTTTGGAAGTCCGTATCGACATATAATTTCCTTTTTGATGAACTTGACAAGCACACTCCTTGTAATGTTGACATATGAAGCTGCTTCAACCCATTTTGTGAAATAGTCTATGGCGACTAAAATAAAGCGGTGGCCATTAGAGGCTTTAGGCTCAATCATCCCGATCACATCTATTCCCCAAATAGCGAACGACCATGGGGATGACATGACATGTAGAGGAGATGGAGGGGAGTGCAGTTCGTCGGCGTAAACTTGACATTTGTGGCACTTACGAACATACGCCCTACAGTCAGCTTCCATCCTTGTCCAGTAGTACCCAGTCCTTAGGATTTTCTTGGCCATGGCGTGCCCTCCTGAATGCGTACCGCAGATTCCTTCATGGATTTCCTCGAGTATTTGACGCGCTTCAACTGAGTCCACGCATCTTAACAATGTAGCATCATAATTTCGTTTGTAGAGGGTGGTGCCTACGATGTAGAATCTTAAAGCTAACCGTCGTAGAGTCCTCTTATCATTTTCTGATGCCCCCACTGGGTATTCCTTGTGTTGTATATAGTTCTTTATATCGTGATACCAAGGCTTACCATCTGATTCTTCTTCTATATTTGAGACGTGAGACGGGTAATCCTGTTTCTTAATTTGGATACACGGGGTACCATCCAAATCATCAAGTTTATACATCGACGACAACGTAGCCAATGCGTCTGCTATTTGGTTATCCACTCTTGAAATATGTTCTAGCTAGATGCTTTTGAATTGCGACATCATTTCTTTGATATATTTTTGATATGGGATGAGTTTTTCATCTCGGGTTTCCCATTCTTCCCTTTGTTGGTATATCACGAGAGAAGAATCTCCGTAAACCTTCAGATTTTTTATTCCCATTTCTGATGCTGTACGGATGCCAAACGAGCATGCCTTGTATTCTGCGACATTGTTAGTGCAGTAGAATGTCAGTTTTGCTGTGATGGGGTATATTTTCCCTTCATGGGACATGAATACTGCTCCTATCCCATATCCTAGAGCATTGGAAGCTCCGTCGAATTTCATTATCCATGATTGATCATTAATGACTTCTTCTTCCTCTTATGTGTTCATGATTTTTTCATCCGGGAACTCCATTAGTAAGGGTTCAGAGTTTCGAATTGGGAGCTCTGCCAAGTGGTCGGCTATTGGATTCCCTTTTATCGTTTTTGGGCTGCATATACGATATCATATTCAGCTAGCTGGACTTGCCATCTTGCGATGCGCCCTGTGAGTGCAGGCTTTTCAAAAACATACTTTATGGGATCTATCTTGGAAACCAAATGGGTGGTGTAGTACAACATGTAATATCTTAATCTTTTTGCCACCCATGCTAATGCTCCGCAAGTTTTTTCCAGGTCAGAGTATCAGACTTCATAATCCGTGAACTTCTTGCTTGTGTAATAGATAGCATGCTCCCTTTTTCCTGAATCATTATTTTGGGCGAGCATTGCCCCTACAGACTTTTCGTGAACGGACAAGTATAACAACAATGGTCTTCCCGGCGTTGGGGGCATCAAGACTGGCGGCTTTTGTAGGTATTCTTTAACCTTCTCGAATGCTAGCTGACAATTCGTGTCCCAGTTAACAGGTTGATCCTTCTTGAGGAGCTTGAATAGAGGCTCGCATGTGGAGGTCAAGTGGGAGATGAAGCGCCCAATATAATTTAAACGGCCCTGGAAACCTCGTACTTGTTTTTGTGTCTGCGGTCGTTCCATGTCGACTATTGCTTTGACTTTATCTGGATCGACTTCAATCCCTTTTTCGCTCACTACAAATCCAAGTAGTTTCCCTGAGGTGACCCCGAAGGTGCATTTCTCGGGGTTTAGGCATAATTGGTACTTTCTGAGTCTCTCGAATAACTTGAGGAGTGCGTCTTTGTGATCTTTTCCATTTTTGGATTTGGCTATCATATCGTCTACATATACTTCAATTTCCTTATGTATCATATCGTGGAATAGAGTTACCATGGCGCGCTGATATGTTGCCCCTGCATTTTTTTAGACCAAAGGGCATCACCTTATAACAAAATGTTCCCCATAAGGTGGTGAAGGTTGTCTTCTCTCGATCCTCTGGACACATTTTGATTTGGTTGTATCCAGAGAAACCATCCATAAATGATAACATCTGATGTCCCGCCGTGTTGTTTACGAGTACATCGATGTGTGGTAACAGAACGTTGTCTTTGGGGCTTGCTCTATTCAGGTCCCGATAGTCAACGCACATTCGCACTTTCCCGTTTTTCTTGATCACTGGTACGATGTTGGCTACCCATTCGGGGTACTGGATAATTGTAAGAAACCAGCATCGTACTGTTTTTGTACTTCTTCCTTGATCTTAATAAGCCATTCTGGCTTCATCCTCCGTAATTTCTGCTTAATTGGTCTGCATCCTTCTACCATTGGTATATGATGAGTGACTATTCTTTCATCTAAACCTGGCATATCTTGATAGGACCATGCAAAGATATCTTGGTATTCCGTTAATAATTGTATGAGTTGCTCTCGTTCATGGGGATCTAAACCACCTCCAATCTTAACGTCCCTCCTCCTTTCTTCACTACCCAGATTTATAGACTCTACTGATTCATAGTACGGTTGTAGACTTTTTTCCTCTTGCCTTAACATCCAGTCTGTTTCTGGGTGGATGTCCTCTTCATCCTCCGTTTCACAGATTGGGTCATCGAAGTCTAATTTGGAACCATGGTGATCATTATTGTTCTTACCTGGCTCGATAATCCTGTTATATATCAAGGTGGAGAAAAGAAAAGAAGAGAAATGAATAATAAGGATCGAGATGAATGCACTGGATGAAGGTGAAAGTGATTTTTATTTGATGGTAGATAATGCGGAGATAATCCGGCTACACTCGGTTATAGAAAATACTTTTGCGATACATTAATTATTATTCATTTAGGCTGATTACTTTTCGAACGGCTCCAGGATCTCCACAGCGATCCAATTGCCTAGTTCTTCTCCTGGCTGGATAGGACGTACCAACCCTTGATCCTCCTTGAAGTCTTGCTCGATTGTGCTAACATAGAGGTTCTCGAAGATGGAGGTTAGTTCCTCACAACTTTTGGAGTCAGGCTCTTTGACATTGATCATTCCCGTGCTTGTGAAGGTTTGAGAGATGTGCGAGATGGTTGAGATCTTCCCATGGCGCCCGTGATCCTTACGATAAATTCCCTTCTCTTTTCCTGCTTTTTCCAAGGTGGGATCATATCCTAGGCCAAATTTTCCTTTGTTCTCTTTCAATTTCATTAGCTCGCGTAGAAGGCTCTTCCAATTGGTAGGCTCTACATTCTGGATGAGACATTTGGCTGACATGAGGACAACTCGAGGAACAAGAAATTTTGGTCCTTCTGCCTCACTCTCAGTGTTGTACACGCTCTCCACCTCAAAAGTTTGGAAAGCACTTTCAGTGGCTTTTTCAGTGGCTTCGATATACGGAAAATCAGGCGCCTTTGAAACCAACATATCCTTTTCTCCGAACACTTCGATCAATTTCTCTTCCGTTGCAAACTTCAATTTTTGGTGACAACCCCTGCAGCGTGAAGCCAGGGTCTCCCCAGTAGTAAGCTGTAGGTGGGGTGAATATCCATCACATGAAATATTATGTCAAAGGTTTTGGGGCCAATTTGTATTGGTAGCTCTACTTCGCCCATAACTTGTCTTTTCGTGCCGTCAAAGGCCCGCACAATTGTGAGGCTCGGGCGAATGAACGCATCTTCGATGGGAAGCCGGTTTAAGGTAGACTTAGGGATCACGTTCAATGCTGATCCGCTGTCGATTAAAGCTCGGGCGATAACGAACTCCTTGCACGGAACTGAGATATGTAAAGCCTTGGTATGTTCTTTTCCTTCTGGTGGAAGCTCATCATCATTAAAGGTGATTCTTCCTACGGTTAAGACGGCATTCACTACCCGCCCATTCTTTTGACTGAGATGTTCTGACAGACATGAGCTTGGTTGAGTACTTTTAGCAAAGCCAACCGATGTGGTTCCGATGCCATCATAAGATCCAATAAGGAGATTATGGCGGGCATCCTGTTAAGTTGCTCTATCACTTTGAACTTGCTCTATCTGACCAACTTAAGAAATTCATAGGCATCTTTATCACTCACGAGAGGGCGGGGGTTTGGTTCCTCTTGTTGTTCTACGGGGCCTCTTGCTATGGATTCATCGTTCTGGATTTGGGTTTTCTTTGGATCTTTCCGATATTCCGTCCTTTTTGAGGATTCTCCTTCCTCTTGTATTCTTGGTAAACCATACACTCTGCCTGTGCGAGTCATTCCCCCTATTCCTGTAATGTTGGAGACTTTTACTGACTCCACGTCATTGGTGTGAACGATTTTTCCAGAGTAATTCCAAGGAATGGCTTTTTTATTTACCCCCGTCACCTAATGTGGGCTCCGTACAGATATAACAGTGACCTTGGGCACTACTGGTGTTCTCAGAGCTGCTGTGTATCTGATGATGTGACCTAGTGGGTTAGGTTGGTTCTCCTCATGGGAGGTCACGTGGATATCGACCTCTCCCGTGTTTGATGAACAAAAGGACACTAGTTTTGAGTCCATTAGATCCTGCAACTTGCTGCAAAAATTCTTGCAATCCTTAAGAGAGTGACCTCTTCTGCCGTTATGATATCAACATGTTTCTTCTGAATTCCCTAAGTCATAATCGCCCTCTTCACTCTGTATATAACCAGCATCCTGCAAGATTTTGCATACATATTCAAATGGCATGTTCACTTCGTCAACTTTTCTTTTACCCTCCTTGCATGTTCGTCTGGTGCTGCCGCTTCGCCGCCGCCGGCATGCCACCGTTTCACTGCCCTTGTGGCATCGCTGGGCCTCTTCCTCCCCCATCATCGGAGGCGGGAAGTCGTTCATCTCGAGGGAGGGGGTCATCCTTCGTAGGAAGCGTCGGCTAGAGAGAATAGGGTAGGGTCTGATTTTATGTTGTTTTGAACGAGAGAGATGAGAGGGTTTGTGGTTTGATTTCTGTTGTTGGGACGAGAAGGGAAAGAGAAGAATCGAGAGAAGAAGAAAGAGGGGGAGAGAAGCGAGGAGTGGCGGCTAGTAGTGTTTAGATTAGGGTTTCGTTTTTGTTAAGAGAAAAAGAAAGAGGAAGAGAGGAAGTTGTTTTCCAGAGAAATTGAGAGAGAGAGAGAAGAGAGGAACGGCGGTAGTGAATAGTGTAAAAGGGGGGGTTTCTCAATCCCCTCTAGGTTTTTATATGACGCAATAGGGTTTGTCAATTTTACGAAATTACCACCGTCCCGTCTATTTACGGTTTTGCCATTAATGAATTGGGTGGGCTGGCCGATTCTCTGTCTTTTGGGCCGAAATTTGTTGAGCCCATTCCGTATTTGGTTCATTCAATTAAAACAGGCCCTAATTTTAAAACTAATCTTTTTTTTGTAGCCCATGTTGATGTAAATTTGATCCACAATTAAAATGGTCTAGATTAATTAAGGACAAAGAGACCCTTTTGTGTTTAAGTTTAAATATTTTGTTAATTAAAAAATTTTGGTTTAATAAAATTTCTAATTTCATTTTGAAATTCGGTCGTTTCTGTGGATTGTATGCTAATCATCGATAAGATTTAAGTCCGTCAACTGAGCTTATCATTAGGAATTAGTAACGACTACTTTACATTCGTAAAGTATTGTGAAAATCCCGAGCTAAAAAACAAACTATCCAAGCATTTAAAATCAAAATCGATATCATTTCGCACTCGTAAAACACCATGGGAATCCCGAGCCTAAATTATCTGAAACCATTAAAAACCCTTATAACTAGTAACGAAAGAAGATTCGTGAAAATTCTCCCCTTTAAATATAAATAACACTACATAAGATACTAAAAATCGTAAAAGCAAATTGCTCCTCAAGCTTATATAAAAAAAGCAACAAAACCTTGAAAGATTAAAGATACCCCAAACCAACCCGATTTTAAAACAACGAACTACGTGGACTTTGATTCCGGCCCCCGGATACGTAGGCAGTCACTCGACTCGAGTCTGATTTTAAAATCCCCCCTCCGTTAAAATTTTATAAACTAAATTAATAAGAAAACATTGAATTCTGAATTAGTAACACAAACCCTAAATAAAGAGCGTGAACGCCTCTCTCCTTAATCAGCCGTCAAGAAAATAACCTTATCGTGATTGGTAGTACCGGTTTTCCCGGGCGTTGTGGGAGTGCTAATCCTTCCCCAACGTAACCGTCCCCGAATCCCGATCTCTGTTTCGAAGATCTAGTCCAAATCCGGTTGGATAACTCGATTTGGACACCTAAGCGTCCAATCCGCTGTAACGATTGGTGGCGACTCCAAAACCAAAAATAAACTCGAAAAGCTTCGGAGGTCCCGACCCGCCGCGGACGAAAACGTTCACGACATCGTCCATGCAATTGCAATTGGCTAACACTTACTAACTTCTTTTATATGGTAAAAGACTCGGGTATAGGGCCTATGCAATGCATGATTACCAGCGTGAAATATTTAACACGTCAATGAAAGAAACACCCAAACTTATCGTGATTTATATGCGCAGCTCGCCCCTAAGGATTATCCGTAAGTCCCCAGCGGAGTCGCCATCTGTCGCGGAAGTTTCCGTCCGGGAACGCACTCCTTCCTTGCCCCTTTCTATTGTGTGCACGTGGCTGTCGCTAGGCATTGGCCACGGGACGTCGGGTCAGCTCGCGCGGAAGGCGCAAAAGAGAGTTATGAGTTGAGAAAATGATTTCTTGGAGTCGCCATCGATCTATTTTTGAGTGGACCGAACACCTAGAGGATTCAATTCAAACCGCCGTGGTTCGATTCAGATATCGAAGAGGTCCGCGAAAATGAAATTCTAGGATCGGGTCGTCGCTGCGATTGCTGGCGTATTAACCTCTATTAACCTTTTTCAAACTTTCAAAATTAAAAGTTTTGTGTACAGTGACGTACGTTTGATTATTACAACTTTTAAGATAACGATCTTGTGTGAAAAGTAGACTAGACCGAATATTTTAATTATAGGGATAAACTTTTTAAAGTGTGTTAATTAAATTTAATTTTTGTTAAATTACTTAATTTAGATAGCTAAAAAAGTGTTGGCGTATATGTGTTTTGAACCCAAGACCTTCATGTTATTAGATAGGGACCTTAACCATTGGATTAAGTGGATATATTTGATCTAGTTTAGTCCGAAGACTATTTATCGTGTTCTGGACCTAAAGCCCCTGAACGGGTTCGGCCCAACCACGGCCCATTTTGGACGGCCCAAATGTCCTATTTCAGATATCCTAGCCTAAGATGAAACCTAAAGGAAATCTAATCTTATCTCTTTTTTCCAGTCGTCATCTCCTCTTATGCCCTAGAAATCTCATCTTCTTCCTAACCTTAACACAAGCTTCATCCCCCTTTTCATCCTCCACCGATCTCCAACATCATCAATGGTGACCAGCCTTTGGCCATAGTCACCACCGACACTCCTCTAACGATCGAAGATGGGCGAAATCGAGAATCTGAATCTCCTTCTCTCGTCGCAACCTTTAACGAAGACTTCCTTCTTGATCTCGTCGAAGTCTTGGCCGATACCCAGGAGTAAGTTTACTAGCCTCATTTCTTAAATCTCTGTCCGTTTTTCTCGTAAGATTAAACTGACGATATTTTTATAAATCTTGATTTCTTTTATCTATTCCCATTTTGTTCAGAAACTTAAACCTATATTGGTGATTATTTTATAGATTTCAATTCTTTAAATCCCTTCCCATTTGCTCATTAAGTTTAGAATGACGTAGATGAGGATTTCTTATAATAATGATTTCCCTATTCTTTCTTCATTTGACTCATAAGCTTAAACAGATTTTTATAATGGTGAATTCTTTATGATTATGCTAATTCAAATCTCTTTCCATTTAACTGATGTGTTTTGATGATGATGACTTCTATGCAATTTTGCCAACTTAAACTTCTTTCCCACTGACGCTTTGATAACTAAGATTTGTTTATGATCTTTTTGTTAATCTAAATCTATTTTTCATTAAGATGATGACTGACGTGATGATTTCAATTGAATCTCTTTTATTTTTACTGCTAAGCTAGATAATTATTTTATAATTTTTATTTCTTATTAGGATAATCGGTGATTCAATAACTTGGAGAAATTCGATCTTTTTAAACTTAGCTTGGATTTTTTACCGGGAGTGAGGAGTGCTGTTTGGGTATTTATAAATGGCTGAGTTTGAAGGTTTAAGTAGCTGACCAGGGCTGTTCGGATGAGTTAAATGTGGTTGTTCATCATGTTGTTTGGGTGTTTAATGGATGATCAGTTGGTGACTTAGGGGGCTGATTTTATGGACTGTTTGGGTGATTAATAAGATGATATGTTGGCTGTCCGGAGATGATTGTTGGCTGCTTTATTAGTTGTTTTGGGTGGGTTAGTATGTCTGGTTAATGGGTTATTTAAAGTTCTTAACCGAAGCGATCGTTCTAAACAAATTTTTCACATCCTTGTTCTTTTTAGTTCTATTTGCTTTGATTAAGGTGAAATGGTTCATAAATCATGAACATGCCAAAATTATAACTCTTTCCCTTTTACTCTATTGTTTGTCGTTTCCGAATCGTGTGGGTAGCTTATGTATGTGAATATATGCACCCCCAATCTTAAGTTGGGTATGCACTTAGTCAGACATCATGTCATTTAATTATGAAGTAAGACAAGCGCTAAATATGTCATGATGCCCGTCAAAGTAGTATTTTGATTTTCTAAATGGACTTCAAAAATTGATTTGGTTTTCTCATGATTTTAAAATTCAATAAAATCCGTGAAGATTTCAGAAGAAACTTTCCAAAATTTTCACTGGAACTTCATCTTATCCCGTCATACCCTCAACAAAATTTACCCTAAAATAAATTTTGGATTCCTCGAAATACCGCTATTCCTTGAGAGAGTTGATTGCGGAGAATTTTCAAGATTTTTGTTTTTGTTTTTGATGAATAATTAGTTTCATATCATCAAAAAGCTTTAAGTACAACGTTCTTATGACAAAAAAGATGAACACTTTTTCAAAATGATTCGGTTCACCATACACCTCTTAGAGAGGGATCCGGATTCCCTACACATTCGAAAAGCTAAACTATACAAATTCTATAAGATTGCATTAAGAATTCTATCACTAATCCTACCAAAAGCAATGCTCCTCATGTCTTGCTTTGCCTCAAAAATGATGTCTTCCACATTACGTCTTCGCTGCCCATAACATCTATTGCACTCTCCCTCCATAGTGTGCTAACAATATGCACCCACAATCCCTTGTTCACCTCCACTGTTTCCTTGCAGCCCCTGCCTTTTACAACTTCCTCAAATACTGTCTCCCATGAACTGCCACATACAGCAGGTAGCAAATCCTGCAGCACAGCTCTTGAAAACGAACACTTACAAAACACATGTTCTCGAGAATCAACCCCTTCTGTACACAACACACAACTGATGTCTAAAGTCATACCCCATCTAGTCATATCAACTCTCCAAGTCTCTCTGCTCTGCACCAACAGCCATGTAATGAAGCTATTCCTGGGAGTTACTAATCCCCACCAGACTGTGCAACTCCAGGGAACCTCCTGTTGCTTGGCCGAATAGAGTCCCAAACTGTGCATAGCTTGAACTTCTCCATTAAGCTTCCATCCCAGGTCATACCCCCACCAGAATCAGTTCCCATAAACAATTGAGCCTTTTCTCTCATCTTCAAAATCCTATTCCAAGCCCACGATCCTGAACCCCTTTTCACATCCCAAATAGACTTGTTCTTGATCCTATACTTCCTCATCCATGCAACCCACAATGAACCGCTTTGAGAAAAAAGGTTCCATAAGTGCCTGATAGTATTTGCTGAGTTCCAGGAATAGAAGTCCTTGAGACCAACCCCTCCTTCAGCTTTCAGAACTGCTAAATGCTTCCAGGCAACTTTACTTCTGCCTCCATCCAACTTACCCCAGAGGAAACGATTACATATCCCCTCTATTTCCTTTAGTATGTACTTTGGAATGAGGAATACACTCATCCAGAACTGCAGAATCCCACATATAACAGATTGGATTAACTGAAGCTTTCCAGCATAGGACAAGCTCCTTGCTTTCCAGTCCAAAACCCTACCTGCAATCCTGTCAATAAGTGGCTTACACTGTACTCTTTTTAGCTTTCCTGCACTCATGGGGACCCCTAAATATTTGAATGGCAAAGTACCACGTCTAAACCCTGAAGCCAGAGTAACTAAGTCAGCTAAATCATTATCAACTCCAGCCATGAAGATTTCACTCTTATCAGGATTGAATCTAAGCCCTGACAGCTTCCTGAATCCCTCCAACACCTGAGTGACACAAGAAATACCTTCTACTGATGCCTTGGTAAATATAATCAAGTCGTCTGCAAAGCTAAGATGGGTGATCTTAGAACCTTTGCACTGCGGATGCAACTTAAACTCCCCCATATCTACTGCCCTGGCAAGCATCCCTGCTAGCAACTCCATAGAAATCACAAACAAATAGGGGGACAAGGGATCACCTTGTCTAAATCCCCTTTTTGATGGGAAGTTCCCACAAAGTGTTCCATTTAAACAAACTGACAACATGCTTGATTCTAGGCAGATCCTTATCCAATTAATAAAGCTAGATGGAAAGTTCATAGATCTCATTACCTCCAGCACACACTTCCACTCCACAGAGTCAAATGCTTTCATTAAATCCACCTTGACGGCACACCTTGCTGAGATATTCTTTTTACTGTATGTCCTGAGCAGCTCAGTGGCTAGGAGAATGTTATCCCCAATTACTCTTCCTTTTATAAAAGCTGTTTGTGCCCAACCACCTTAGGCATTACCTTACTCATTCGATTCACTATCACTTTCGTAATGACTTTATAGATCACGTTGAGGCAAGAAATGGGCCTATAATCTTTCATTTCAGTTGCATTTACCCTTTTTGGAACCAAAGCAAGGAATGCTGAATTCACAAAAGATGGTAGCTTATCCGAATGAAAGAAGTCTAGCACAGCAGAGATAACATCAGGTCCTACCAGCTTCCAACAACTTTTATAGAAGCCAACCGTGTATCCGTCAGGACCAGGTGACTTATCACATGGCATTGAAAACAGGGCATGTTCAACCTCAGCTAGTGTAACTGGCTTCACAAGAAGCTCCATATCATCCTCTTCCAGTTTATATCTAACAAAAGACTCAACACTTACAGTATCAACATCTGCAGACTCTCCCAGCAGCGTCTTATAGAATCCCACAGCCACTTTTTCCATCTCTTTAACATCATCAACCAGAACCCCTGCTTCATTTTTTAGCTGCCTGATGGTGTTCCTGACCTGCCTCTCTTTCACCATATTAAAAAAGTACTTAGTACATTGATCACCTCCTTTAACCCAAACTGCTCTGGACTTACTTCGTAACAAAGCTCTCTTCTGCCTTTTTAAGCCTCTCAAACTCTAAGGAATCCAACCTCACTTTCATAAGAGCTCTCTTAGATGGGCAGTCAAATAAATCTTCTCTAGACTTCTCCAACCTTCTGCCTGCAACTTTCACTCTATCATGAATCCCTGAAAAATGTTCCTTGTTGAAATCCTTCAGCTTGTACTTTAAAGCTCTTAACTTCCCATACAGTTTATAGAAAGGTCGATTTGTATCTCTAACTTCCCAAACAGATCTCACCAGGTCTTGAAACTGGGGGTGATCACTCCAAAAAGAGAAGTACTTAAACGGTTTGGCCCTTGAGTCATGCACTATGTCAGTATGCAAAAGGACTGCACAATGATCAGATGTTTTAACTGGCAGAACTGTAACTTTACTGCAAGGATAGCTCTGATGCCATTCTATAGTATGGAAAACCCTATCCAGCCTTCTTAGAATCTATCCATCATCTCTATTATTTAACCATGTAAAAAAAGGACCTTGAGAACTATGCTCAACAACCTCACAGTCCCTTATACAATCTGCAAACTCCACCATACTTGCCTGGTTCGAAGGAGGGACTGAAGACTCTCCAGCATTCAAAATTGCATTAAAATCACCACATAGTATCCAAGGACCATTACTGACCCTAACATCCTTCAAGTCAGCATACAATACCCTTCTACCCGCCATATTAGAAGCAGCATATACCACTGTAAAGAAAAACGGTCGAGGGAGATCCAACTTGCAATGAATAAACTGAGAGCTTTTTCTAATAACCTGTAGAGGAACATCCTTCTTCCATAGAAGCCAGATTTTCCCCAGAGTATTATCAAAACTGAACTCTGCATTCCATCCAGCAAATCTTTCCTCACATAGACTACTAGTAGTATCTAATCTAGTCCTTGGTTCAAGCACAGCAAACACATCAACTGCATACTTATTTATGTAAGACAAATACTCAATATCTCCTTAGTATTAAATCCCCTTACGTTCCAAAAAAGAATCTTCATCTTCTCCTATTATGCTTGTTTCTCGTAACAATCCCTTTTGGGGATACAATCAAACCAGGAGCAAACAAATCACGAAACTTAGCTGGTGCAGCATTCTTTAGAGAAGCTTCTTGAACATCAGCCTCCTCTTGAGCACTCACCTCATTCTCATTCTCACTTGACTCAGCATCACTTACCAAAATTCCATCCTTGTCTGTGTTCATAGGGCTCGAAATACTTGGGCCAGATTGGACACCAGCTTTTCTTTGGGAGGGTGCAACCTCCCCTTCAAATGAAGGCTTAGATGCATTGCCCTCCCCCCTCCAGGTAATGGTATAACCTCAGGTTCAGGTGCTCCCTCCTTGCCCTTAGGCTGTTCAGGAGCATTGCCTGAAGAGCTGGGATCATCCATTGTAACTTTCACCTGGGTTTGAAAAGCAGCTCTCTCCCACCTCCTAGCCCCCGCACTCTTATACTGCCTAATCTGAGGAACCTCAATCGGTATAGTCACAACCTGCTCATCTTCCAATTCAACTACTAACTTTGATTTCACTTCCTCATGAACATCCTTTACAACACATATTTTCACATCAAGCCCATCCCTAACAAACTTGTTAATAGGACGTCCCACCTGAGTAGCCAACCAGCTTACCCCCTCCGGATTAATCAAGATCGGAGGAACCCTCTTCATGACTATCCAAACAGGGAGCTCATTAGGCGAGAAATCAATCGGGGTAATGCCAGAAGACCACCTTCTCAAGACCATAGCAGAGTGATGTATGTGCCAAGACCTTTCTAGAACCCAGATGCAAAGAGCTTCAAAATGAAACTCGAACAAGAAGAATCCTGGAGAAAGTTCCGAGAAAATTACCTCCCCTTCAAATCCACACAGTCTATTAGCCATGCTTCTAATGACCCGCGCCGGCGGAACCTCTCCAAGAAACTGAGCAACAGCCGCTGCCTTCAGCTTCTTCTTTCCAATCTCAAGCACCTCATTCGGCATCCTCAATACACCTCCAACCACCGATTGCCTTGCTTCCTCTACAAACCGTAACTCCATCTTCTCTCCCGCGACGATCAAAGCCCAAGTTTTCCCCTCTTGACCCGATCCTGAAGCACTCGCCATGGCAGCCCGATCTCAAGAACAATGAAACAGTATCGCAAAACTTCTCGGAAAATCGCCTCACTTGCGAGAATTTTTCAAACTAGATAAAGCTTGATACTTTATTAAACTCAGTCCCGGGTTCCATGACCAATGCAGGTTCCTGCAGTTCTCTTTTCACAGCTACAGATCCTCAGTTCTCTTTTCAAGAATTTTTTTAAATGAATTTGTCCTACGTTTTGGAACAATTTCTAAATATTTGGCTTATCAAACTAATATGCCACAAATGATGTTTTCTAAAATAAAAAAAAACTGTCAGTCTTGCTTCCGGATAAACAGATTGTCAGGCTTGCTCTGGGCTATAAACGGATTGTCTGCCTTGCATCCAGGCTATAAACGGATTACATTGCTCTCAGCCTTGCCTCCGGGCTATAAACGGATTGTCAGTCTTGCTTTCGGACTATAAACGGATTGTCAGCCTTGCTTTTGGGCTATAAACGGATTGTCTGCCTTGCATCCAGGCTATAAACGGATTACATTACTCTCAGCCTTGCCTCCGGGCTATAAACGGATTGTCTGCCTTGCATCCAGGCTATAAACGGATTACATTACTCTCAGCCTTGCTTCCGGGCTATAAATGGATTGTCAGTCTTGCTTCCGGACTATAAACGGATTGTCAGCCTTACTTCCAGGCTATAAACGGATTGTCTGCCTTGCATCCATGCTATAAACGGATTACATTACTCTCAGCCTTGCCTCCGGACTATAAACGGATTGTCTGCCTTGCATCCAGGCTATAAACGGATTACATTACTCTCAGCCTTGCTTCCGGGCTATAAACGGATTGTCTGCCTCACATCCAGGTTATAAACGGATTACATTACTCTCAGCCTTGCTTACGGTTATAAATGGATTGTCTGCCTTGCATCCAGGCTATAAACAGATTACATTGCTCTCAGCCTTGCTTCCGGGCTATAAACGGACTGTCTGCCTTGCATCCAGGCTATAAATGGATTACATTTACTCTCAGCCTTGCTTTCGGGCTCTAAACGGATTGTCTGCCTTGTATCCAGGCTATAAACGGATTACATTACTCTCAGCTTTACTTCTAGGCTATAAACGGATTACATTACTCTCAGCCTTGCTTCCGGGCTATAAACGGATTGTCTGCCTTGTATCCGGGCTATAAACGGATTACATTACTCTCAGCCTTGCTTCCGGGCTATAAATAGATTGTCTGCCTTGTATCCAGGCTATAAACAGATTACATTACTCTCATCCTTTCTTTCGAACTATGAACAGAAAGCACCAACATCAAGATTCTAGTCCTTATATCTTAGACACCAACAGACTTCCTATATCGAGGACCCTACCAAAATTAGGTTACTCGACTTTCATATTTGTATCACTCTTGGCAAGTGCAATACAAATGGGGGCAGCTGTGGTAACCAAATTTGTCCGGATCCCCGCTTCTTACAAAAGCTGATCGCTCAAAATTAGGGTTTATATCTCTATGTACATGTGGAGATGATCAAATTTCAAACTTATAAAATCCTAAATAAGATCAGGCCTGATCCATTGTTAAAAGACCATGTGTTCAATAACCAAAGTAAAATGGGCTCATGCCCATGTATTGATCGAAATCAAATCGATTCAGGCCACACTCGGTCCAAACTAGTCGAATCAGTTTATCTTGGTTCAATTAAATATTCAGTTCCGCCCAATTCGATTTTGTATAAAAAAGACATTTCAGCCCAATTTGGTTTGGTATAAGGAGGTCAGCCCAATTCGGTTTGGTCAAAAGAGTCAACTCGATCGAATTTGGTAATTCAGTCAAATCAGTGGATAAAACAACTCGAGCCAGTTGGTTAAATCGGTCAGACCAGCTAATCAAATCGGATAACTACAAAGTGACCCAAGCACCTATCCAAAACAGTAAACCTACTGTTTGAGCCCAACTATTCACCCATTGAAATGTGTGATTGTGGGCTAGTCATCATTCCTTCTTACCTCACATTTATGGACTAATCCCAAATCTCAGGTCTATAAAAGGGGAGGGGTTTAGTTACAAAAGGGGAGATAGAAGACAGAAAAAGGAAAGATAGAAAAAGGACAACACAAAAAATTCTGCTATAATCTCCATTTGTTCAGAAGCCTTCCATGACACCTTCCATCCCCACTTCAAAAAAAGGATAAAGTATGTGATCTTGTGAAGCATCACGTTGCTTAGAAGAATCATATACCTACATTCACCAAGAATCATAGTCAAGGGAAAGAAAGGAATAACTCAAAAGACCACCAAGAATCATTTGTCTTTTCAGACATATCGACGCGAACATACCCTGACCACTAATCGAACCCAGAATCTCTGGTTTCAAGGCAGACAATTCGTTTATAGCCCTGAAGCAAGGCTGAGAGTAATACCTAAAGTAAACTCATAAACCATGCTGTCTTCGCATCTCTTCATGACGACGCTTGATCCTCCGAGTGTCAAGATGGCCGTAATAGATCGCAGCGACAGACAAGAGTACCAATGTGAAAAAACCAAGCACAAAGCATTTCGAGAGACAATGTGTCGGAATATAAACTAAAATTCATCGGGCCTCTTCACGAAGTGCAAGATCGCGGCTGCCAAAGAGGGGGAAACAAGTAGTAGGTAAAGGTGGAAGAGAAGGTGATAAGGAGTGCTTCTTATATAGCTGAAAACTACCTACAAAGATAGGAGAGAAAACAACTTTTGAAAAAATATAGGGTTTAGGAGGGGAAAAGTTGTGGTAAAAAAAGGTGGCATTCGCCCTTTGTGTAACTGGATGGCGTGGCCGTCTCCCGTCTATTCATTGCCTGCCGACAGAACAGGAGACATGAGGTAACTACAGTAAATGCATAAAGAAGGAAAGAAACTTAAGCTTCAGATTAGCATGATTCGGAGTTTCCACCGCTACCCCCTTCCAATAATGATATAATTGCCTTCGTAAAAAAGAAGGGGCCTTGTGATGAGCCCTTCCAATCCCCAAAAGGGATCATGCTAAGGATGGCTTTATAAAGACCTCTTCCGGGCCAACTGCAAGAGTTCTGCATTTTCTTGGGGAACATTTTTTACCCGATTACATCCCCCACGAAATACAAGGAAATTAAAACATGCAAGGAAAATAATTGTTACACTACAAAAAAAGGCCTTTAGCGTCGCTCGGAGGGGAAGTATTTAGCGTCGGTCAGTTAGGAACCGACGCTAAACCCTTGACTCGCGTTTGACAGAGGGTTTAGCGTCGGCCGAAAGCCGACCGACGCTAAATTCTGACCAAAACCGACGCTAAATTTGATTTTGGGTCAGAAACGAAGCCAACCAGCTTTGGCGTCGGTTACCGACATGTTTTAGCGTCGGTCGGCGACCGACGCTAAAACACATATATATTTAAGCCGCCACCCTAACCCTAATCACATCTCTCTCCTCCATCTTTCCTCCTTCAGCCTTCTTCTTCTTCCTCTTCTCTTTTTCTGAAACTTTTTATTAAATTCTTCTTCTTCTTCCTCTTCTCTTTTCTTCCTTTTCCATATCTCCTCCATCTTTCTTCTTCTTCCTTTCTTCTTCCTCCTCCACCTTCTTCTTCCTCTTTTTCTTATTCCTTTTCCAGATCTCCTCCATCTTTCTTTTTCTTCCTTTCTTCTTCCTCCTCCACCTTCTTCTTCCTCTTCCTCTTCTTCCTTTTCCAGATCTCCAGATCCAGCCTTCCTCTTCTTCCTCTTCCATCTTCCTCTTCTTCTCCTCTTCCTCTTCCATCTTCCTCTTCTTCTCATTTTCTCTATTTCTCCCCAGCCATCTGTTTCCAGTCATCCGTCGCCGTCATCGTTGCCGCCGCCGCCGTCACCACCGTCGCCGTCATCGTTGCCGCCGCCGCCGTCGCCATCATCGTCGCCGTCGCCATCATCATCAAGGATTGACTGATTGGACAAGTAGTGACCAAAAGGGTGACCTAATAAATTTAAGTGACCAAATTGTATAAATGGAAAATGGAGTGACTGATTGGACATTAATAGAAAATGGAGTGACAAAATAGAAAATGAAAATAAAAAACGAATAAAAAAACGAAAACAAAAAAAAAATTGGGTTGGTTAGCGACCCATTCGGTCAAGGATTTAGCGTCCCATTCGGTCAAGGATTTAGCGTCGCTCGTTATACGGATTTAGCGTCGGTCGCCTTAGCGTCGGTAGATTTGGCGTCGTAGATTTGGCGTCGCTTTTTTTGAGCGACGCTAAATCCTTTAGCGTCGGTCAGCAACCGACGCTATCCAGCGTTTCTGACCGACGCTAAACAAGCAGATTTTTGTAGTGTTACACGTAGTACAGCTAAAAAGGATCACAAGCAATAAGAGGGTTTAGTTCGCAATCAACGCAGGGACCTCATCACAACTCAGGAGGAGGTACTCATTTACCGGCCTTCATGGCATCGAGCCCCATTGGTTTAGAACTCCCGCTCGGCTGGCTAGATACTCGACTCCCCTGTGAACGAAACGTACGACTAGATGCTGATCTTGCAGCATTGTAGATTTCTTCGAGCTTCCTATTGAGGTCAATGACGGCAGCTTGAAGCCTCGCATTTTGGGCTAAAACATCCATCATCTGCCTCTCGTAAGAAGACCCAGACTTTAGAAGATCACCATCCACTTTCTTACCATCGACGAGTTCGACCCATTCACAATAATCACAACCAGTCCCATACTGAAATATTAGACATAACAAACATACGCCGGTCAAAATAGCTCCCTAGCCGGAGGAAGCAAGTATGTTACCAAATAAAGAAATTACCTCCCATCTTTGGCATTCCAGGAAGACCGTCATAACCCTAGGAACCAAGTGTAGCACACGTTGACAGAGGAGAACTTCACAATCACAAGTGGTCTGTTCCTTATTGGTGTTTTGGTTCGTCATATTCCAGCAGTGACAAAACACTTAGGGTGAAGTCCCCGGAAGAATGGTTCACTACTCACTCAAATGCCAAACGAATTTAGATCTATCACTCCAGCAGTGAAAATTGATGAAGGTATCTAGATCTATCATCGAATGTGCCGGTTCCAGGACCTCCCACTCTCCCTATTTAAACCGATAAGGATTACCTTACAACAATCACATGTTGCGGTAGGGCTCTGACACGCATATCCTGAGGTAGCATGACTGTTCTCCGAATCTCGTAAACATAGGAGTTTTGTCGTGCAGATAATCAAGAGCACACCACATGAATAGCCTACTCAGACGATGGAATGCCTTCTCGAATTTGTGAAAAAATTCTTGGAGAAGTTAGTGAATTCCTCGCACAAAGATTTCAGAGGAAGCTTTCAAATTTTTATTGGGACTTTGTCTTATCCCGTCATATCTTCAACGGACCTCCTTCATTAGGGGAATGAAGTGACGGTAAAGAGGGAAGAATCCCCTTCATAAAGTTGGATGACATGACCGTTTCCCATCAACCCATTGTCCGCTAACAGAATGGGAGACAGGAGAAAACTACAGTGAATATGTAAAAGAAAAAGAGACTTTAGAGTAAGATTATCTGGTACATGGCTTTATTGTTACCATCTTTCGAGAACGATATGAATAACTTGGCGAAAAATATCACGACAAAGATAATTTTATTAATACGCCCTCCGGACCAACCCACAAGAGTTCTACACTTCCACAGGAGAACGTTGTTATCCGATCGCCTCCCTCACGCAAAAGTACAAGGAAATTTAGTGGTGCAACAAAAAAAAAGCAAATTACAACTGGAACAACTAAAAGGGATCACGAGCAAGAAAAGACTTTAGTTTGTAAGTCAACCTAGAGATCTCATCGCATCTAAAAAAGGACACTCATTTATCGGTCCTTATGGCATCAGGCCCCGTTGGATTGGAATTCTCGCTCGATTGAATGGACACTCGGCTACCTTGAGAAGAAAACATGCAATTGGATGCTGATCTTGCAGCATTGTATATATCCTCAAGTTTTTTGTTGAGTTCAGCAACGGCTGCTTGAAGCCTCGCGTTCTGAGCTAACCGTCCATCATCTGCCTTTCGTAAGAAGACTTGGACTTGAGAAGACCACCATCTATCTTCTTACCATCGATGAGTTCAACCCATTCGCAAAAATGGCAGACCATTCCATACTGGAACATTATACAAAGAATAGACAAATATTCATCAAAATGATCTTGTGGCAGGAGAATCACACATGTCACAAAAATGAAGAAATTACCTCCCATTCTTGACATTCTAGGAAGACCCTCATACCCCTGGAACCCATGTGTAGCATACCTTGACGGACGGGGAGCTCACAGTCGCATTTGCGCATCTTCCATTCCCTGTTGGCATTTTGGTCTGTCATATTCCAATGATGACAAACCACTTAAGGAGAGAAATCTTCGGAGAGGTGGTTAGCTGCTCACTCAAATGATGAGCGAATTGATGAGTTTCGAACAAAGATCTCCAAACTTATTTTCGAATAGGTTAGGTCCAAGGCCACCCGCCATCCCTATTTAAACCAATAAGGATTACCTTACAAGCATCACATGCAGCAATGTTGCTCTGCCACACATGTCCCGAAGCACTATGACTGTTCTCCAAATCCCGTAATAATTGGAGTTATGTCCCTCGAGAATCAAGACCCCAACATGCCATATGCATGGCCAGCTCAGACGATCGGATGACTTCTCAAGTAAGTTTCCATTTTCCCTCACAAAAATAAATTTTTTTATAACGATAACAAAATTTTCAAAAAAATGACTCTAAGAGAATCTGTTACTCCTCATTTTAAAACATGTTATTCCAAGTTACTTTCTTTTATTAATCTTGATAAAAGCTTTCCTCAAACCAAAATTTCAATGAATTTTCAAGTCGAAGTGTAGTATTTTGATTATCTAAATGGACTTCAAAAATTGATTTGGTTTTCTCATGATTATAAAATTTGATAAAATCCGTGAAGATTTCAGAAGAAACTTCCCAAAATTTTCACTCGATTTTCATCTTATCCCATCATACCCTCAACAAAATTTACCCCAAAATAACTTTTGGATTCGTCGAAATACCGCTATTCCTTGGGAGAGTTGATTGCGGAGAATTTTCAAGATATTTTTAAATGAATTTGTCCTACGTTTTGGAACAATTTCTAAATATTTGGCTTATCAAACTAATACGCCACAAATTATGTTTTCTAAAATAAAAAAACTCTCAGCCTTGCTCCAGGCTATAAACGGATTGTCTGCCTTGAATCGAGGCTATAAACGCATTACATTGCTCTCAGCCTTGCTTCCGGGCTATAAACGGACTGTCTGCCTTGCATCCAGGCTATAAACGGATTATATTTACTCTCAGCCTTGCTTCCAGGCTATAAACGGATTGTCTGCCTTGCATCCAGGCTATAAACGGATTACATTGCTCTCAGCCTTGCTTCTGGGCTATAAACGGGCTGTCTGCCTTGCATCCAGGCTATAAACGGATTACATTTACTCTCAGCCTTGCTTCCGGGCTCTAAACGGATTATCTGCCTTATATCCAGGCTATAAACAGATTACATTAATCTCAGCCTTACTTTCAGGCTATAAACGGATTACATTACTCTCAGCCTTACTTCCAGGCTATAAACGGATTGTCTGCCTTGCATCCAGGCTATAAACAGATTACATTACTCTCAGCCTTGCTTCCGGGCTATAAACGGATTGTCTACCTTGCATCCAGGTTATAAACGGATTACATTACTCTCAGTCTTGCTTTCGGACTATAAACGGAAAGCACCAACATCAAGATTTCAATCCTTACATCTTTGGCACCAACAGACTACCTTTATCTAGGACCCTACCAAAATTAGGTTACTCGAATTTCATATTTGTATCACTCTTGGCAAGAGCAATACAAATGGGGGCAGCTGTGGTAACCAAATTTGGTCGGGTCCCCGCTTCTTACCACATATAAGTTTCATCGGAACCTCACTTGTTTACTATCGTCATCTCATCTCGAAATTCACATCCATGAAAGAAGAAGGTCGAGACCCAATCATTATCAACAAATGTTCCACTAGCAGCTATCACCGACAACGAAGTTGGTCACCCAAAGTTAGGGTTTCAATCTCTATGTACATGTGGAGATGATCTAAATTCAAACTTATAAGCACCTAAATAAGATCAAGCTTGATCCATTGATAAAAGACCATGTGTTCAATAACTAAAGTAAAATAGGCTCAGGCCCATGTATTGAGCGAAATCAAATCGATTCAGGCCACACCAACTCGATCTAAACCAGTCGAATCTGTTTATCTTGGATCAATTAAATATTCAGTTCGGCCCAATTCGATTTGGTATAAGGAGGTCAATTCAGCCCAATTCAGTTTGGTCAAAAGAGTGAACTCGACCCGACTTGGTAATTCGGTCAAATCAGTGGATAAAACAACTCAAACTAGTTGGTTAAATCAGTCAGACCAGCTAATCAAATCGGATAACTACAAAGTGACCCAAGCACCTATCAAAAACAATAAACCTACTGTTTGAGCCCAACTATTCACCCATTGAAATGTGTGATTGTGGGCTAGTCATCATTCCTTCTTACCTCACATTTATGGACTAATCCCAAATCTCAGGTTTATAAAAGGGGAGGGGTTTAGTTACAAAAGGTGTAATAGAAGACAGAAAAAGGAAAGATAGAAAAAAGACAACACAAAAATTTTCTGCTATAATCTCCATTTGTTCAGAAGCCTTCCATTGACACCTTCCATCCCCACTTAAAAAAAAACATAAAGTACGTGATCTTGTGAAGCATCACGTTGCTTAGAAGAATCATATACCTACATTCACCAAGAATCATAGTCAAGGGAAAGAAAGGAAGAACTCAAAAGGAGTAAAAGGGAGCGACACAATCAAGAAAGCCGAAATAGAGGAGCGAGCTAGAAAAACCAAGGTTTGAGTTCTCCTACATGTTGATTTAAACAAGTTACCATTCTGCTCATCATTTATTTAATTTTCATCCATCCTAGTTGAGTTGTTACGACAAATCAATTATCGCGACATATTAAATACTTATCTTATTTTATAATTAAATGTCATGATGTCTGATTAAGCGCATAACCAACCTAAGATTGGGGGTGTATGTATTCATATACATAACTGCCCACATATTCGGAAATGACAAACAATAGAGTAAAAAGAAAAGAGTTATAAATTGGGCATGTTCATGATTTATGAACCATTTCAGTTTAATCAAAGCAAATAGAACCAAAAAGATCAAGGGTGTGCAAATTTGGTTAGAGTGGACGCTTCGATTAAGACCGCCAAATCACCAACTAACCCGCCATACTAACCCACCCAAAACAACCAATAAAACAGCCAACACTCATTTCTGGACAGCTAACATATCATCCTATTAATCATCCAAACAGGCCGGAAAATCACCCCCAAACACTTCTCTGATTAACTACTTAGACCCCAATAATCTAACCAACAAACATCCCTAAGTCACCAACTGATCAGCCATTAAACACCCAAACAACATGATGAACAATTACATTTAACTCATCCGAACAGCCCTATAAAAACAGCCATGATCAACTACTTAAACCTTCAAACTCAGCCATTTATAAATACCCAAACAGCCATCCTCACTCCCGGTAAAAAATCCAAGCTAAGTTTAAAAGATTGAATTTCTCCAAGTTATTGAATCACCGATTATCCTAATAAGAAATAAAAATTATAAAATAATTATCAAGCTTAGGAGCAAAAATAAAAGAGATTCAATTGAAATCATCACGTCAGTCATCAGCTTAATGAAAAATAGATTTAGATTAACAAAAAGATCATAAACAAATCTTAGTCATCAAAGCGTTAGTGGGAAAGAAGTTTAAGTTGGCAAAATTGCATAGAAGTCATCATCATCAAAACACATCAGTTAAATGGAAAGAGATTTGAATTAGCAAAATCATAAAGAAATCAGCATTATAAAAATTTGTTTAAGCTTATAAGTCAAACGAAGAAAGAATAGGGAAATCATTATTATAAGAAATCCTCATCTACGTCATTCTAAACTTAATGAGCAAATGGGAAGGGATTTAAAAAATTAAAATCTATAAAAGAATCACCAACATAGGTTTAAGTTTCTGAACAAAATGGAAATAGATAAAAGAAATCAAGATTTATAAAAATATCGTCAGTTTAATCTTATGAGAAAAACGGACAGAGATTTAAGAAAGGAGGGTAGTAAACTTACTCCTGGGTATCGGCCAAGACTTCGACGAGATCAAGAAGGAAGTCTTCGTTAAAGGTTGCGACGAGAGAAGGAGATTTGGATTCTTGATTTTGCCCGTCTTCGATCGTTGGAGGAGTGTCGGTGGTTACTATGGCCGAAGGCTGGTCACCATTGATGATGTTGGAGATCGGTGGAGGATG
Source organism: Linum lewisii (assembly GCA_034768395.1). NCBI lineage: Eukaryota > Viridiplantae > Streptophyta > Magnoliopsida > Malpighiales > Linaceae > Linum > Linum lewisii. The sequence continues at coordinate 20,670,246 of CM068301.1, read as the reverse complement.
AAAAGGGGGATGAAGCTTGTGTTAAGGTTAGGAAGAAGATGAGATTTCTAGAGCATAAGAGGAGATGACGACTGGAAAAAAGAGATAAGATTAGATTTCCTTTAGGTTTCATCTTAGGCTAGGATATCTGAAATAGGACATTTGGGCCGTCCAAAATGGGCCGTGGTTGGGCCGAACCCGTTCATGGCCTTTAGGTCCAGAACCCGATAAATAGTCTTCAGACCAAACTAAATCAAATAAATCCACTTAATCCAACGGTTAAGGTCCTAGTCTAATAACATGAAGGTTTTGGGTTCAAAACACATAGATGCCAACAACTTTTTTAGCTATCTAAATTAAGTAATTTAACAAAAATCAAATTTAATTAACACACTTTAAAAAGTTGGGATAATGGTACTTTGCCCCCTCTACTTTGTCAAGTTAACAAACAACCCCTTATACTACGAAATGATCAATTTACCCCTTCCATCTAAAATTCCATTAAGTGATGACTCATCCGCAATTAATGATTGTACATTGCCACATCATTAATGACAGTACATTATAAAAGGAAATAAAAATATTAATTTTAAATTTATAAATTAAAAAGTATATATTTAAATTTTTTATGGATTTTTATTTTTAATTTTTTTTCAATTAAATAAATATTTTTTATTAAAAAATTTCAAAGTTATTTTAGAAAAACTTGTATATTTATTTTAGAAAAAAATTTAATTTCATTTTTAATATTAAAATCCATAAATGAAATATTTTTTAAAAATATTTTTTATTTTTTATTTTTAAATTTAATTTAATTCTATATATATATATATATATATATTATATATTATATTTTTTTTTTTTAGTTCAGTTGAAATGGATGAAAGTCGTTGATGTGACAATGTACAATCATTAATTGTGGATGAGTCATATTGGTGAGTCATCATTTAACGGGATTTTGAATGAAAATTTGGATGGAAGGGGCTGTTTGTTAAGTTGGCATAGTAAAAGGGGGTAAATTGATCATTTCATAGTATAGGGGGCTGTTTGTTAACTTGGCAAAGTAGAGGGGAGCAAAACACCATTTTCCCTAAAAAGTTTATCCCTATAATTAAAATATTCGGTCTAGTCTACTTTTCACACAAGATCGTTATGTTAAAGTTGTAATACTCAAACGTACGTCACTGTACACAAAACTTTTAATTTTGAAAGTTTGAAAAAGGTTAATAGACGTTAATACGCCAGCAATCGCAGCGACGCGTCAAATGCCTCTTTATATAATATATACCTTATATCCACCTTATAAAAGGTTATTAGACGTTATACGCCAGCAATTGCAGCGACGCGTAAAATGTCTCTTTATATAATATATACTTTATATCCACCCTATAAAAGATTACTAGACGTTAATACGCCAACAATTGCGGTGACGCGTCGAATAACTCTTTACACAATACGTACCTCATACTCACTTTAAAGATTAATCGACGTCAGTGCGCCGGCAATCGTGGCGACACGTCGTATATCTCCTCTCTAAAACTAAATTCCTTCAACCCAAGCACCAGGGTATAAATGGATTGCAAACCATCCAAATAGAACTACGTGGACTTTGATCCCTAATTCTGGGTACGTAGGCGGTCAATTCTTGACTCGAGTCCAACCTTCCACTAAACATTTATCCTTCCCAAAATAATCACATTGTCCTTTAACACGCACCCACAAATGAAAGAAAACTTATCGTAGTTTAGCAGTACCGACTTCGAGTCGGGCGGAACGGGGGTGCTAACCCTTCCCCGTACGTAACCGACCCCCGATCCTAGAATTTCAGTTTCGCAGACCTCTTCGATATCCGAATCGAACCACGACGGTTTGAATCGGATCCTCTAGGTGTTCGGTCCACTCAAAAATAGATCGATGGCGACTCCAAGAAATCATTTTCTCAACTCATAACTCTCTTTTGCGCCTTCTGCGCGAGCCGACCCGACGTCTCGTGGCCAATGCCTAGCGACAGCCACGTGCACACAATAGAAAGGGGCGAGGAAGGAGTGCATTCCCGGACGGAAACCTCCGCGACAGATGGCGACTCCGCTAGGGATCGAATCCAGAATCTCTGGTTTCGCAGACAATGCATCGTTGTACACAAGCAAGATTGTCTGCCTTGCATCTAGGCTATAAACGGATTACATTACTCTCAGCCATGCTTCCAGGCTATAAACGGATTGTCTACTTTGCATCCAGGCTATAAATGGATTACGTTACTCTCAGCCTTGCTTCCGGGCTATAAACGGATTGTCTACCTTACATCCAGGCTATAAACGGATTACATTACTCTCAGCCTTGCTTCCGGGCTATAAACGGATTGTCTGCCTTGCATCCAGGCTATAAACGGATTACATTACTCTCAGCCTTGCTTCCAGGCTATAAACGGATTGTATGCCTTGCATCCAGGCTATAAACGGACTACATTACTCTTAGCCTTGCTTCCGGGCTATAAATGGATTGTCTGCCTTGCATCCAGGCTATAAACGAATTACATTACTCTCAGCCTAGCTTTCGGGCTATAAACGGATTGTTTGCCTTGCATCCAGGCTATAAACGGATTGTTTGCCTTGCATCCAGGCTATAAACGGATTACGTTACTCTCATCCTTTCTCTCGGACTATGAACAGCCACCAACATCAAGATTTTAACCCTTACATCTTTGGCACCAACAGACTACCTTTATCGAGGACCCTACGAAGATTAGGTTACTCGACTTTCATATTTGTATCACTCTTGGCAAGAGCAATACAAATGGGGGCAGCCGTGGTAACCAAATTTGTCCGGGTCCTCGCTTCTTGCCAAATCTAAGTTTCATCGGAACCTCACTTATTGACCATCGTCTCATCTCAAAATTCGCACCCATGAAAGACGAAGCTGATCGCTCGAAATTAGGGTTTCTATCTCTATGTACATGTGGAGATGATCAAATTTCAAACTTATAAAATCCTAAATAAGATCAGGCCCAATCCATTGTTAAAAAACCATGTGTTCAATAACCAAAGTAAAATGGGCTCAGGCCCATGTATTGAGCGAAATCAAATCGATTCAGGCCACACCAACTCGGTCCGAACCAGTCGAATCAATTTATCTTGGATCAATTAAATATTCGGTTCGGCCCGATTCGATTTTGTATAAAAAATGACATTTCAGCCCAATTTGGTTTGGTATAAGGAGGTCAATTCAGCCCAATTCGGTTTGGTCAAAAGAGTCAACTCGACCAACTTGGTAATTCGGTCAAATCAGTGGATAAAACAACTCAAACCAGTTGGTTAAATCGGTCAGACCAGCTAATCAAATCGGATAACTACAAAGTGACCCAAGCAGCTATCCAAAACAGTAAACCTACTGTTTTAGCCCAACTATTCACGCATTGAAATGTGTGATTGTGGGCTAGTCATCATTCCTTCTTACCTCACATTTATGGACTAATCCCAAATCTCAGGTCTATAAAAGGGGAGGGGTTTAGTTACAAAAGGGGGACAGAAGACAGAAACAGGAAAGATAGAAAAAGGACAACACAAAATTTATGTTATAATCTCCATTTGTTCAGAAGCCTTCCAACGACACCTTCCATCCCCACTTCAAAAAAAAGATAAAGTACGTGTTCTTGTGAAGCATCACGTTGCTTAGAACAATCATATACCTATATTCACCAAGAATCATAGTCAAGCAAAAGAAAGGAAGAACTCAAAAGAAGGAGTAAAAGGGAGCGACACAATCAAGAAAGCCGAAATAGAGGAGCGAGCTAGAAAAATCAAGGTTTGAATTCTCGTATATATTGATTTAAGCAAGTTACCATTCTTCTCGTCATTTTATTTAACTTTCATTCATCCTAGTTGAGTTGTTACGACAAATCAGTTATCATGACATATTTAGCGCTTGTCTTACTTCATAATTAAATGACATGATGTCTGACTAAGTGCATACCCAACTTAAGATTGGGGGTGCATATATTCACATACATAAGCTACCCACACGATTCGGAAACGACAAACAATAGAGTAAAAAGGGAAGAGTTATAAATTTGGCATGTTCATGATTTATGAACCATTTCACCTTAATCAAAGCAAATAGAACTAAAATGAACAAGGATGTGCAAATTCGTTTAGAACGATCGCTTCGGTTAAGGACTTTAAATAACCCATTAACCAGCCATTCTAACCCACCCAAAACAACTAATAAAGCAGCCAACAATCATCTCCGGACAGCCAACATATCATCCTATTAATCACCCAAACAGTCCATAAAATCAGCCACCTAAGTCACCAACTGATCAGCCATTAAACACCCAACCAACATGATGAACAACCACATTTAACTCATCCGAAGAGCCCTATAAAAACAGCCCTGATCAGCTACTTAAACCTTCAAACTCAGCCATTTATAAATACCCAAACAACCCTCCTCACTCCCGGTAAAAAAAATCCAAGCTAAGTTTAAAAATATCAAATTTCTCCAAGTTATTGAATCACCGATTATCCTAATAAGAAATAAAAATTATAAAATAATTATCAAGCTTAGGAGAAAAATAAAAGAGATTCAATTGAAATCATCACGTCAGTCATCATCTTAATGAAAAATAGATTTAGATTAACAAAAAGATCATAAACAAATCTTAGTCATCAAAGCGTCAGTGGGAAAGAAGTTTAAGTTGGCAAAATTGCATAGAAGTCATCATCATCAAAACACATCAGTTAAATGGAAAGAGATTTGAATTAGCCGAATCATAAAGAAATCACCGTTATAAAAATCTGTTTAAGCTTATGAGTCAAATGAAGAAAGAATAGGGAAATCATTATTATAAGAAATCCTCATCTACGTCATTCTTAACTTACTGAGCAAATGGGAAGGGATTTAAAGAATTAAAATCTATAAAAGAATCACCAACATAGGTTTAAGTTTCTGAAAAAAAATGGAAATAGATAAAAGAAATCAAGATTTATAAAAATATCGTCAGTTTAATCTTACGAGAAAAAAGGATAGAGATTTAAGAAAGGAGGGTAGTAAACTTACTCCTGGGTATCGGCCAAGACTTCGACGAAATCAAGAAAGAAGTCTTCGTTAAAGGTTGCGAAGAGAGAAGGAGATTCAGATTCTCGATTTCGCCCGTCTTCAATCGTTAGAGGAGTGTCGGTGGTGACTATGGCCGAAGGCTGGTCACCATTGATGATGTTGGAGATCGGTGGAGGATGAAAAAGGGGATGAAGCTTGTGTTAAGGTTAGGAAGAAGATGAGATTTCTAGAGCATAAGAGGATATGACGACTGGAAAAAAGAGATAAGATTAGATTTCCTTTAGGTTTCATCTTAGGCTAGGATATCTGAAATAGGACATTTGGGCCGTCCAAAATGGGCCGTGGTTGGGCCGAACCCGTTTAGGGCCTTTAGGTCCAGAACCCGATAAATAGTCTTCGGACTAAACTAGATTAAATAAATCCACTTAATCCATTTGTTAAGGTCCTAGTCTAATAACATGAAGGTCTTGAACACATAGATGCCAACATTTTTTTTAGCTATCTAAATTATGTAATTTAACAAAAATCAAATTTAATTAACACACTTTAAAAATTTTATCCCTATAATTAAAATATTCGGTCTAGTCTACTTTTCACACAAGATCGTTATGTTAAAAGTTGTAATAATCAAACGTACGTCACTGTAAACAAAACTGTTAATTTTGATAGTTTGAAAACGGTTAATAGACGTTAATGCGCCAGCAATCGCAGCGACGCGTCAAATGCCTCTTTATATAATGTATACCTTATATCCACCTTATAAAAGGTTAATAGACGTTAATACGCCAGCAATTGTAGCGACGCGTCAAATGCATCTTTATATAATATATAATTTATATCCACCCTATAAAAGATTACTAGACGTTATTACGCCAGTAATTGCGGTGACGCGTCGAATAACTCTTTACACAATACGTACCTCATACTCACTCTCATACTCACTTTAAAGATTAATCGACGTTAGTGCGCCGGCAATTGTGGCGACACGTCGTACATCTCCTCTCTAAAACCAAATTCCTTCAACCCGAGCACCAGGTATAAATGGATTGCAAACCAAACCAAATCGAACTACGTGGACTTTGATCGCTAATTCTGGGTACGTAGGCGGTCAATTCTTGAATCGAGTCCAACCTTCCACTAAACATTTATCCTTCCCAAAATAATCACTTTTTCCTTTAACACGACCCACAAATGAAAGAAAACTTATCGTAGTTTAGTAGTACCGACTTCGAGTCAGACGAAACGGGGGTGCTAACCCTCCCCCATACGTAACCGACCCCCGATCCTAGAATTTTAGTTTCGCAGACCTCTTTAATATCCGGATCGAACCACGACGGTTTAAACCGGATCCTCTGGGTGTTCGGTCCACCCCAAAATAGATCGATGACGACTCCAAGAAATCATTTTCTCAACCCATAACTCTCTTTTGCGCCTTCCGCGCGAGCCGACCCGACGTCCCGTGGCCAATGCTAAGCGACTGCCACGTGCACAATAGAAAGGGGCGAGGAAGGAGTGCGTTCCCGAATGGAAACTTCTGCGACAGATGGCGACTCCGCTGGGGATAAACGGATTACATTACTCTTAGCCTTGCTTCCGGGCTATAAACGGATTGTCTGCCTTGCATCCAGGCTATAAACGAATTACATTACTCTCAGCCTTGCTTCCGGGCTATAAACGGATTGTCTGCCTTGCATCCAGGCTATAAACGGATTACATTACCCTCAACCTTGCTTCCGGGCTATAAACAGATTGTCTGCCTTGCATCCAGGCTATAAACGGATTACATTACTCTCAGCCTGGCTTTCGGGCTATAAACGGATTGTTTGCCTTGCATCCAGGCTATAAACGGATTACGTTACTCTCATCCTTTCTCTCGGACCATGAACAGCCACCAACATCAAGATTTTAACCCTTACATCTTTGGCACCAACAGACTACCTTTATCGAGGACCCTACCAAGATTAGGTTACTCGACTTTCATATTTGTATCACTCTTGGCAAGAGCAATACAAATGGGGGCAGCTGTGGTAACCAAATTTGTTCGGGTCCTCGCTTTTTGCCAAATCTAAGTTTCATCGGAACCTCACTTATTGACCATCGTCTCATCTCAAAATTCGCACTCAAGAAAGACGAAACTGATCGCTCAAAATTAGAGTTTCTATCTCTATGTACATGTGGAGATGATCGAATTTCAAACTTATAAAATCCTAAATAAGATCAGGCCCAATCCATTGTTAAAAGATCATGTGTTCAATAACCAAAGTAAAATGTGCTCAGGCCCATGTATTGAGCAAAATCAAATCGATTCAGGCCACACCAACTCGGTCCAAACCAGTCAAATCAGTTTATCTTGGTTCAATTAAATATTCAGTTCGGCCCAATTCGATTTTGTACAAAAAAGACATTTCAGCCCAATTTGGTTTGGTATAAGGAGGTCAATTCAGCCCAATTCGGTTTGGTCAAAAGAGTCAACTCGACCCAATTTGGTAATTCGGTCAAATCAGTGGATAAAACAACTCACACCAGTTGGTTAAATCGGTCAGACCAGCTAATCAAATCGGATAACTACAAAGTGACCAAAGCAGCTATCCAAAACAGTAACCCTACTGTTTGAGCCCAACTATTCACCCATTGAAATGTGTGATTGTGGGCTAGTCATCATTCCTTCTTACCTCACATTTATGGACTAATCCCAAATCTCAGGTCTATAAAAGGGGAGGGGTTTAGTTACAAAAGGGGGGGGGGGGACAGAAGACAGAAAAAGGAAAGATAGAAAAAGGACAACACAAAAATTTCTGCTATAATCTCCATTTGTTCAGAAGCCTTCCATTGACACCTTCCATCTCCACTTCAAAAAAAAAGATAAAGTACGTGTTCTTGTGAAGCATCACGTTGCTCAGAAGAATCATATACCTACATTTACCAAGAATCATAGTCAAGGGAAAGAAAGGAAGAACTCAAAAGAAGGAGTAAAAGGGAGCGACACAATCAAGAAAGCTGAAATAGAGGAGCGAGCTAGAAAAATCAAGGTTTGAATTCTCCTACATATTGATTTAAGCAAGTTACCATTCTTCTCGTCATTTATTTAACTTTCATTCATCCTAGTTGAGTTGTTACGACAAATCAGTTATCATGACATATTTAGCGCTTGTCTTACTTCATAATTAAATGACATGATGTCTGACTAAGTGCATACCCAACTTAAGATTGGGGGTGCATATATTCATAAACATAAGCTACCCACACGATTCGGAAACGACAAACAATAGAGTAAAAGGGAAAGAGTTATAAATTTGGCATGTTCATGATTTATGAATCATTTCACCTTAATCAAAGCAAATAGAACTAAAACGAACAAGGATGTGCAAATCTGTTTAGAACGATCGCTTCGGTTAAGAACTTTAAATAACCCATTAACCATCCATACTAACCCACCCAAAACAACTAATAAAGCAGGCAACAATCATCTCCGGACAGCCAACATATTATCTTATTAATCACCCAAACAGTCCATAAAATCAGCCCCCTAAGTCACCAACTGATCAGCCATTAAACACCCAAACAACATGATGAACAACCACATTTAACTCATCCGAACAGCCCTATAAAAGCAGCCATGATCAGCTACTTAAACCTTCAAACTCGGCCATTTATAAATACCCAAACAGCCCTCCTCACTCCCGGTTAAAAAATAAAAAGATCGAATTTCTCCAAGTTATTGAATCACCAATTATCCTAATGAGAAATAAAAAATATAAAATAATTATCAAGCTTAGGAGCAAAAATAAAAGAGATTCAATTGAAATCATCACGTCAGTCATCAGCTTAATGAAAAATAGATTTAGATTAACAAAAAGATCATAAACAAATCTTAGTCATCAAAGCATCAGTGGGAAAGAAGTTTAAGTTGGCAAAATTGCATAGAAGTCATCATCATCAAAACACATCAGTTAAATGGAATGAGATTTGAATTAGCCGAATCATAAAGAAATCACCATCATAAAAATCTGTTTAAGCTTATGAGTCAAATGAAGAAAGAATAGGGAAATCATTATTATAAGAAATCCTCATCTTCTCATTCTAAACTTAATGAGCAACTGGGAAGGGATTTAAAGAATTAAAATCTATAAAAGAATCACCAACATAGGTTTAAGTTTCTGAACAAAATGGAAATAGATAAAAGAAATCAAGATTTATAAAAATATCGTCAGTTTAATCTTACGAGAAAACGGACAGAGATTTAAGAAAGGAGGGTAGTAAACTTACTCCTGGGTATCGGCTAAGACTTCGACGAGATCAAGAAGGAAGTCTTCGTTAAAGGTTGCGACGAGAGAAGGAGATTCAGATTCTCGATTTCGCCCGTCTTCGATCGTTAGAGGAGTGTCGGTGGTGACTATGGCCGAAGGCTGGTCACCATTGATGATGTTGGAGATCGGTGGAGGATGAAAATGGGCATGAAGCTTGTGTTAAGGTTAGGAAGAAGATGAGATTTCTAGAGCATAAGAGGAGATGACGACTGGAAAAAAGAGATAAGATTAGATTTCCTTCAGGTTTCATCTTAGGCTAGGATATCTGAAATAGGACATTTGGGCTGTCCAAAATGGGCCGTGGTTGGGCCGAACCCGTTCAGGGCCTTTAGGTCCAAAACCCGATAAAGTCTTCGGACTAAATTGGATCAAATAAATCCACTTAATCCAATGGTTAAGGTTTTAGTCTAGTAATGAAGGTCTTAGGTCCAAAACACATAGATGCCAACATTTTTTTTAGCTATCTAAATTAAGTAATTTAACAAAAATCAAATTTAATTAACACACTTTAAGGTTATGTTCACTAACAATTATCTAAAATTATAAAATTAACAGAATTATATAATTTTAGATAATTGGAATTCAAAATTGAAATTTCGTTTACTAGTTATTATGTAACATTTCAAATTATTAAATTCAAAATTTATAATTGTGTTCAATAGTCAATGTGCCTCACAAATTAAATATACTTCTAGAATTCTGTGAATCACACAATACTCGTCTAAACTTGATTAATTTCTAGCATTACAATCCCTCCACAACTGATCTGCAATAGCGTCACGCTTCGTAGCCATTTCTCGCACCTGTGTCGAAGACGTGTTAAATTTTGTACGTGGCAATGTTTCACTCGTTTCGCCTTGGACATCGCAATCTTCAAATTCAGCAAGTAGGGAGTCCCGTTGCGCATGCATCCGAATAAAATTGTGATGCGCACAACATGCTATAACAATGTCTGTTTGTTTGTCGAAGCTATAACTGCACATCCCTTTCAAGATTGACCATCTTTTCTTCAAAACACCAAAACACCTTTCGATGACATTGCGTAGACTAGAATGTCTGTAGTTGAAATTTTCTTCACGGCCTTTGGGTCCACCTCAGCGTCTAATCTCCTGGAAATAGGGGTGGCAGTCCCAACCTGAAACCCGAAAACCTACCCGTAATCGACCCGGTCAACGGGGTTTTATAACCGGACTGACCAAATAACGGGTCGGATTCGGGCGGTTAAAAAAACCGGCCAAATATTAGGGCGGTTATTGGTCCGCCAGATAACCGGGCCGACCCGACCGAATGCCACCCCTATATGGATGACTTGACGAGAGTTGGGATCATCACATCGTTATGTTTTAAATTTATTTTCTTCGAACTCTTAGTATTCGCAATTTCGGAAGTTAATTAGTTAATATTAAACAGAAGTATTTGCGTTACTATTTTGGGATTTCAGATTTTTAGTTTTCGAAATTAATTATTTGGTTAGTTGTTTAGTATTTCAGAATTATTTTTTATTAATTGTGTCACTTAATAAGTTAGTACGAAGTACGAACTAAATTATGAAATTAACATATCCCAAATTAAGTGCTACAATTGAAATAACAAATTATTTGGGCTACTAAAACCCATAATTATGCAGCCCAATTGGGTTTGAAAGCAGTTGGGCTGCATTTGGATTCGAATTTGGGCGGCAAATGTTGGGCTTAACACTAGGCCAGGTATAACCGTTGGTGCCCGCCCGCCCGTCGGCCACGATCACGGTAAGGAAAACAAAACCGACGGGTCCGGGTCGGGCGGTTAAAAAAACCGGCCAAATATTAGGGCGGTTATTGGTCCGCCAGATAACCGGGCCGACCCGGCCGAATACCACCCCTACCCGGAAATGAGCCATGTAGCCTCGAACGGAGCCAGAAACCCAGGTGCGTTTGCAAATCCAGAATCCACAACGTCATATTTACCTAATAATACCAACAGGGTAATAAGTAACTTAAAACTAAATTAAAGATTACGAACGTAGTATTATAGTGATTGCATGCAATCATACCTAATGGAGGCATTGGAAACTGGTTGTTGCTATTAGTTACCGTACTCGATAATATTCTAGCGTCATGTGCGGAACCCTCCCAACCCGCCACAACATAAGTAAAATGCATGTCGAAGGAGCAAACACACCAAACATTTTGAGTCGTGTTTCCTTTTCGTCCACGAAAAGGTATTTGTTAACTAGTAGGAATTATAGCATCAACGTGTACTCCATCTATTGCACCAACACAGTCCTACGAGAAAATCACCATTCAGCAAAACAAAACATCATAAGTAGACTGATGAACCGCAGTCGTTGTGATGCGTTCAAACAAATAACTAACAAAGCTACAAAAGCTAGGGTAGATCGTATTCCAGGGGTTTCCTCTACTCCCTTACTCAAAGGTGTTGGCAATTTAATTCAAGTTTAAACACAAGTTGTGCGTGGTGTGAGTTCCACGACTTCTATACTAAAATGCAAAGATAATTCAAAATGAGAAATAAAACGAAGGAAGATTGAAGATTGATTGATAGACTAGAAAGATGACAGACAAGCTTAGACTTCGAATCCCCTTTAGATTACCAAGGCAACAGCAGTCACAGACCAGCGATTTTCGATTCTAGTTCATTCAGTTCATAGACACCATCATAACTCCTGACCCTTAGGTTTAAGACTGGCGAACGTTCGCTTTATCCGATCTAGCTACCACGATTAATTAGCCGCCCGGGTACGGTCGCCTCTCTCAACGACTTAACTTAACTGGTGCAAATTCTAATGATTAATGAGTTACTCTAGCAATGGATCAACCCTAATCGGTTCCTACGAAAGGCACGCTCCAATTATAAGGTTGATTGTTCGATTTGGTGTTTTAAAGTAAGGCGAGCGTTCGCTTCTATCCTTAACTTAACAAGAATCTAATCTAGGTGGCCAAACCAGACAAGAAACATAGAAAACGAAGAACAAATCAAACATGAAAGATGAAACTGAATGAACTTCGAATCTAATCACCGCCGATCCGTAACCGCTTTAAGCCCTGGGTCACTTAGGGTTCATCTAATCTAAGCTACACGAGTTTAACTACTCATATTCAATACAGAAGAATCGAAGACAAACGAAGAATACATCTCAGGTAGGAGAACAGAGAAGAACTGTAAAACCTAATTTCGATGTTTCCTGGCAGCTTCAATCTGCTGGATCTTCAACTCCTAGTACTAGCTCTCCGAGATGGATGGATGGCGTCACGATCCGTTCCTGGCTCTTTGAACTCTATCCACTCGCCCTGTCTCTCTCTCCGTCTTGGTTTTGTGTGTGTGTGTGTTAAGTGATTCCCCCCCCCATTAGCCGCCGAGTTCTGTATTTATATCAACCCGAAATTTTCTGATTTCAACTGGGATTTTCGCCGAAAATAGTAGAGGAATTTCGGCGAAAACTTCTTCCTACTCGGGGCAGTGGATTCCTTCTTACGTTTTCGGCGAAAACCCAAGATTGTTTTCGCCGAAAATACATGTGTAAATGGGGCAGGTGTTTTCTTTGACTTGAGCGATTACTCTCAGCCTTGCTTTCGGGCTATAAACGGATTGTATGCCTTGCATCCAGACTATAAACGAATTACATTACTCTCAGCCTTGCTTCCGAGCTATAAATGGATTGTCTGCCTTGCATCCAGGCTATAAACGGATTACATTACTCTCAGCCTGGCTTTCGGGCTATAAACGGATTGTTTGCCTTGCATCCAAGGTATAAACGGATTATGTTACTCTCATCCTTTCTCTCGGACTATGAACAACCACCAACATCAAGATTTTAACCCTTACATCTTTGGCACCAACAGACTACCTTTATCGAGGACTCTACCAAGATTAGGTTACTCGACTTTCATATTTGTATCACTCTTGGGAAGAGCAATACAAATGGGGGCAGCCGTGGTAACCAAATTTGTCCAGGTCCTCGCTTCTTGCCAAATCTAAGTTTCATAGGAACCTCACTTATTGACCATCGTCTCATCTCGAAATTCGCACCCATGAAAGAAGAAGGTCGAGACCCATTCATTATCAACGAATGGTCCATTAGCAGCTATCACCGACCACAAAGTTGGTCGCTCAAAGGTAGGGTTTCTATCTCTTATGTACGTGTGGAGGTGATCGAATTTCAAACTTATAAAATCCTAAATAAGATCAGGCCCGATCCATTGTTAAAAGACCATGTGTTCAATAACACAAGTAAAATGGGCTCAGGCCCATGTATTGAGCGAAATCAAATCGATTCAGGCCACACCAACTCGGTCCGAAGCAGTCGAATCAATTTATCTTGGATCAATTAAATATTCAGTTCGGCCCAATTCGATTTTGTATAAAATATGACATTTTCAGCCCAATTTGGTTTGGTATAAGGAGGTCAATTCAGCCCAATTCGGTTTGGTCAAAAGAGTCAACTCGACCCAACTTGGTAATTCGGTCAAATCAGTTGATAAAACAACTCAAACCAGTTGGTTAAATCGGTCAGACCAGCTAATCAAATCGGATAACTACAAAGTGACCTAAGCACCTATCCAAAACAGTAAACCTACTGTTTGAGCCCAACTATTCACCCATTGAAATGTGTGATTGTGGGCTAGTCATCATTCCTTTTTACCTCACATTTATGGACTAATCCCAAATCTCAGGTCTATAAAAGGGGAGGGGTTTAGTTACAAGGGGGGACAGAAGACAGAAAAAGGAGAGACAAAAAAAGGACAACTCAAAAATTTCTGCTATAATCTCCATTTGTTCAGAAGCCTTCCATTGACACCTTCCATCCCCACTTCAAAAAAAAAGATAAAGTACGTGTTCTTGTGAAGCATCACGTTGCTTAGAAGAATCATATACCTACATTCACCAAGAATCATAGTCAAGGGAAAGAAAGGAAGAACTCAAAAGAAGGAGTAAAAGGGAGCGACACAATCAAGAAAGCCAAAATAGAGGAGCGAGCTAGAAAAATCAAGGTTTGAATTGTGGCGACACGTCGTATATCTCCTCTCTAAAACCAAATTCCTTCAACCCGAGCACCAGGGTATAAATGGATTGCAAACCAAACCAAATCGAACTACGTGGACTTTGATCCCTAATTTTAGGTACGTAGGCAGTCAATTCTTGAATCGAGTCCAACCTTCCACTAAACATTTATCCTTCCCAAAATAATCACTTTTTCCTTTAACACGCACCCGTAAATGAAAGAAAACTTATCGTTGTTTAGCAGTACGACTTCAAGTCAGGCGGTGATGTGGCAAGATTTCACTCACAACATTCAAGGTCGTATTCCACGAGGTCCTCTCATAAGCTAGTACTCACAAAGTTCATGAACGGTCTAAACATTTGAATTGAGATTTGGTTTTGAATGAGAACAAATCAAAAGCATAAACAAACAAGGTAAAACTAACAAGTAAAGATGAGGATCAAACAAGAGAGAAGTAGGTTAGCTTAGCAAGGGGTTTCTTCAAGCTCAAGGTTCATGAAAGCTGGATTGAATCTCAAGCAACGATGTGTAAACTAATGACCATGCAATTCAATCAAGTAGAATCAACGAACTCTCGCACAATTGACTCTCTACTCCTAGACCAAATGCACCATGTTTTCGCTATGTGAACAAAGGGAATGAAGTGCTTTAATTTGTTTAATGAAATGCTCAACACTTGATTTCTATGCTAACATTCATCTAACACAAGGTAAATGATGCAAGACACTCTCATGTCAATCATATAACACTAGTCTAGCAATCAAAAGGGTCTTTCAACCTTCAAATGATAGAAAACTAAATGCGCACCAAGTGTTCGACAAAATGTCACCAAGGAAAAACAAGCTCAAAATGGTTGCAATTGCATAATCCAGTCTCTCAAATCATTCAATTACAATCCAAACACCTTAGATCAACATCAATCAATCATTCTCATGTATTGAAAGACATAGACAATACCAAAAGAACAAGTCAAGCTCTCATGGACAACAAGCACAAGGTCTAGGATCATCATCTTACACAAATGGCTATGAGAAACTCAATCCATACAATCAATCACCTATCCTAGCTTGATCCATCCTCCACTAAACTAAAACCTAAGCTTACCCTAGCATAACCATGGAAGGAACCTGAAATTGAGTAGAGGAGACCATCCTTGTTTCCATGGAGGATCTTGCAACTTAGCCCTTCAAGCTTCAATCCAAGGTATGGAGGACTTCACTTAGCTCCTTGATCTTCAAGTTGATCAATAAAGGAGGGAGAGGGATGATCAGTTAAGAGGAAGGGTTGATCGTCGATGATGAGTTGAGAGAGAGGGTGACTGTCGAGTGTTGAAATTATATTGAATGAACGATCCCCTTCAATTTTCACCCGCGTCCTCTTTATATATTGCTCTGGAAATACCCCGAGTTTTCGGCAAAAACTGTATAAGTTTTCGCCGAAAATCCCTTTGAAAAACCTCGGGCAGTCTTGCATTCCTTCATAGGTTTTCGGCGAAAACTCTGGAAGTTATCGCCGAAAACTTCTTCACAAACCCAACGTCAGCCTCCTGGAATTCCACTGTTTGTGAACGCCGAGGGTTTTCGGCGAGAACTATGGGGTTCTCGCCGAAAACTTAAGTATGAAGCTGTGCACTTTTCTCGATTTTGCAACGGTCATATCTTTTCCGTTCTAGCTCCGATTGACCTCCCGTTTGATCCTACATGGTCCTTGTCACCAGTAATTCAATGCCAAATCCTGAAAATGCAAAGAAAACAACTCCAATAGACACGAAATTGGCCTCAAAGTGGCAACCGGACAACAAAAGAGCACTTTGCATAAAACTTTGATAAAAACATATTTAATCATGGCAAAATGAGATCAAACATGGAAGATCCTTAGGCTAATTGAGGGGTTAAAATGCACCAAATAAAGTCACATCAAATTCCCCTACGACTAAGCTTTGCTTGTCCTCAAGCAAATGAATTAGAAAACATTCAAGTTCACAAATGAGAAGATCGGTCCCATCGAGATTCAAGCAATAACAATTTGGCTTAAACTGTTCCACGAACAAACGTAACCTACACATGCAAGAACGTCAATCAAACAAGTCTAGACCTCACCATTTTCTGCACACTTCAAGTAGTGGTTAATTGGGACACAGAAAAGCCGACTACAACAACACCAACTCTAATGAAAAGGACTTAAACTCAGAATATGTTGCGGTTTAGGTGAAGGTAGGGAAATTTGGAAAATGGTGAGTGATCGTGATGTGGATATCGACTCGACTTCGTCCGCCTCTAGATCTGCACTCCACACGCTCAAGCTAGGATCACTACAACAAGGGCCACTTTTAAGAACTCTTTTTTTCTTTCTTTTTCTTCTTTTTTTTCCTACTGCATACTAGTGCTCGATCCAACACTTCACTTAGGTGTTGAACCTGACTAGCTCACTGCCTTTGCCTTTGCTAGTGCTCAACCCGACACTTCACTTAGCCTAGCTTTTCTTCGGCACTTCAAGAGTTTAAGCAACTTGGCCACTTTCTTTTGAGCATTTCTTTTGAACATTTTCTTCACATATTAGCCATTTGATCCTTAGCCCCTTAACTTCCACACAAGATTCTGATTTGGATCTCCGTCTAATCTCAAGCCACAATCACGAGGGATCAAAAAGGGAATGAAAAACATGGAGTGGGGTGCAAATGTGTATCATCCAACAAACAGGCCAAGGCTCAACGGGTTTTCCTATAGGAAATTGATTCGGGTAGGCTTTTTGGCTGAATGTGGTGAAATTCTAATTGCCTTTATCATCTTAGAACGGTGTTAACGAGCGGTACAAAAACACGTATCAAACCAATCAACCAACATACAAGAGTGATAAAATCTTTGTTCTGGCCTAGACTCATTTGATAATAGTGCTAACATGCTGGCTATAGGTTCTAGGTGGAACAGTCTAAACATCATTATGAAAGCTTGAAGTCAATTAAACACCAAAAGTCAAGAACCGAATGATTCTACGATAGAGGAATTTGACATTCAATCAAAATCATGCAAATCATCAAAGCATAGCATTGGACTTCTACCGACAAATAATCACACCAAACCTCAAACTCTCCTACGACTAACATGAGCATTGTCCTCAATGATCAAAAGGAGAGGGTAAGGTGGAACGAATATACCGTGCGGTGAAGAGGAGCATATGAGGTAATAGTGGTGAAAGAGTTCCATGATGATCCTTGGTGAAGAGTGATCCAAAATGCTTGTCAAACCTTATTCAAAAAGCTAAAACAACACAAAAACCTCAAAGAACAATTAAAACGAAAAATTAAAGATAACATGGGGTGCCTCCCAAGAAGTGCTTAGTTACCGTCTTAAGCTCGACGATACCTGTGTTAGGGTGCCCAACTTAGTACCTCTTTGATGTCAAGTAGCCTCTTCCATGATGAAGATTGAGCTCCAAGTAGCATCTTGGGAGGATGGTAGACTAGCCAATGCACATTGATGCTTGTATAACACTTGGTACCTTGGGGTGGCTTGCTACCTTTGAGTTTTGAAGCTTGAGGAAGAAACTATGGTAGGGGGCCACCATTTGAGCTCCTTCGTCTCCAAGTTGGTGATGCCACTCAAGGAGTCTTCCGGTTCAAACATGGGCGGCTCCTCTTCCATTATCACCATAGGGGGGGGGGGGGTAGAGATACATGTCTTCTTGGGTTCTTGGCACAAATACTTCATGACCAAGCAAGAAGTTTGAAGGGTACTCTCAATCTTTGGTGGCACCACAATAGGGTGGTGTTGTTCACTCTCGTGCTCCACTCTTGGTACCACCTCTTCTTGAAGAGTCTTCAAATCATCTCTCACCACCTCTAAAGTGTCATCATCCTCAAGTCTTCTTGGTTCTTCTATCCCCCTATCATCGTTACTTGGTGTGTCCTCGGGAAGAACATGTTCTTCAATCTCCTCCACTACCAAATCTTCTTCCGTGTCAAGCTCTTCGGATTCACAAGTGTCATCTTCATCATCATAAACTTGCTCCACCTTCTTGGGTCGATTCTCATTCTCTAGAGCTTCCATGACGAGATTCATACATTGAGCTAAGCGATTAAGCCGAGCCGCATTGTCGTCCGCAATCTTCGAGAACTCCTCTAGCATGGATGGAGGGGGAGAGTGTTGCTCCACCTTGTGGGGTTGACGTTCATTTTCAAGCATCCCATTGATGTGCGCCATGCTTTGTGCTAAGCGATTAAGTTGGTTCGCATTGTCTTCCGCAATCTTCAAAGCTTCCTCAAGCGTGGGAAAAGATGGAGGAGGTTCCTCTTAGCTTATGAACTCCTCTCGAGGACGCTCACTTTCCTTCACCATTTTCAAGAGCTCCTCTAGCATAGAAGGAGGTTGAGAGGGTTGCTCATAGCTTGTGAACTCCTCTTAAGGACGCTCGCTTTCTTTAACCATCTTAAAGAGCTCCTCTAGCATGGAAGGCGGTGGAGAATGTTGGTCATGACTTGTGAAATTGTCTTGATAATACTCCGGCAAGACTTGATGGTAGGGTGGAGATGGATAGGGACATTGCTCATTCTACATGGGTGTTGAAGCTTGTTGTTCTTGACCCCACCATTGGCCATCTCCCTCAAAAGTCCCTCGGTAGTAGTTGGATGGAGTAGGATGACCATAGTATGGTTAGGAGATGGATTCCACCCTTGATAGGTACCATACCCATTACTTCCATTCCACGAGTTCATCTTACTTGCAACCTTCCTCCCATGAACTAAGTGAGGTAGAGAACGGATTGGTGGATCAATGACTTGGTACCTACACACAAGCTCAACAAACACAACCAAGTAATACAACAATGCAGGATAACAAAACCAAACAAACTAATAAAAAGAAGCAAAACTAAAACGGAAGGAAGTGAATAGATCGGTCCACTACTAAATGCTTTCTTAGGAATGAGAGAGTCCCTGGCAACGGCGCCAAAAACTTGATGTGGCAAGATTTCACTCACAACATTCAAGGTCGTATTCCACGAGGTCCTCTCATAAGCTAGTACTCACAAAGTTCATGAACGGTCTAAACATTTGAATTGAGATTTGGTTTTGAATGAGAACAGATCAAAAGCATAAACAAACAAGGTAAAACTAACAAGTAAAGATGAGGATCAAACAAGAGAGAAGTATGTTAGCTTAGCAAGGGGTTTCTTCAAGCTCAAGTTTCATGAAAGCTGGATTGAATCTCAAGCAACGATGTGTAAACTAATGACCATGCAATTCACTCAAGTAGAATCAACGAACTCTCGCACAATTGACTCTCTACTCCTAGACCAAATGCACCATGCTTTCGCTATGTGAACAAAGGGAATGAAGTTTTTTAATTAGTTCAATGAAATGCTCAACACTTTATTTCTATGCTAACATTCATCTAACACAAGGTAAATGATGCAAGACACTCTCATGCCAATCATATAACACTAGTCTAGCAATCAAAAGGGTCTTTCAACCTTCAAATGATAGAAAACTAAATGCGCACCAAGTGTTCGACAAAATGTAACCAAGGAAAAACAAGCTCAAAATGGTTGCAATTGCATAATCCAATCTCTCAAATCATTCAATTACAATCCAAACACCTTAGATCAACATCAATCCATCATTCTCATGTATTGAAAGACATAGACAATACCAAAAGAACAAGTCAGGCTCTCATGGACAACAAGCACAAGGTCTAGGATCATCATCTTACACAAATGGCTATGAGAAACTCAATCCATACAATCAATCACCTATCCTAGCTTGATCCATCCCCCACTAAACTAAACCTAAGCTTAGCCTAGCATAACCATGGAAGGAACCTGAAATTGAGTAGAGGAGACCATCCTTGTTTCCATGGAGGATCTTGCAACTTAGCCCTTCAAGCTTCAATCCAAGGTATGGAGGACTTCACTTAGCTCCTTGATCTTCAAGTTGATCAACAAAGGAGGGAGAGGGATGATCGGTTAAGAGGAAGGGTTGATCGCCGATGATGAGTTGAGAGAGAGGGTGACTGTCAAGTGTTGAAATTATATTGAATGAACGATCCCCTTCAATTTTCACCCGCGTCCTCTTTATATATTGCGCTGGAAATACCCCGAGTTTTTGGCGAAAACTGTATAAGTTTTCGCCGAAAATCCCTTTGAAAAACCCCGGGCAGCCTTGCATTCCTTCATAGGTTTTCGGCGAAAACTCTGGAAATTTTCGCCGAAAACTTCTTCACAAACCCAACGTCAGCCTCCTGGAATTCCACTGTTTATGAACGCCGAGGGTTTTCGGCGAGAACTATGGGGTTCTCGCCGAAAACTTAAGTATGAAGTTGTGCACTTTTCTGGATTTTGCAACGGCCATATCTCCTCCGTTCTAGCTCCGATTGACCTCCCGTTTGATCCTACGTGTTCCTTTTCACCAATACTTCAATGCAAAATCCTAAAAATGCAAAGAAAACAACTCCAATAGACACGGAATTGGCCTCAAAGTGACAACCGGACAACAAAAGAGCACTTTGCATAAAACTTTGATAAAAGCATATTTAATCATGGCAAAATGCGATCAAACATGGAAGATCCTTAGGCTAATCGAGGGCTTAAAATGCATCAAATAAAGTCACATTAGGCGGAACGGGGGTGCTAACCCTCCCCCGTACGTAACCGATCCCCGATCCTAGAATTTCAGTTTTGCAGACCTCTTTGATATCCGGATCGAACCACGGCGGTTTAAACCGGATCCTCTGGGTGTTCGATCCACCCCAAAATAGATCGATGGCGACTCCAAGAAATCATTTTCTCAACCCATAACTCTCTTTTGTGCCTTCCACGCGAGCCGACCCGACGTCCCGTGGCCAATGCTAAACGACTGGCACGTGCACAATAGAAAGGGGCGAGGAAGGAGTGCGTTCCCGGACGGAAACTTCCGCGACAGATGGCGACTCCGCTGGGGATAAACGGATTACATTACTCTTAGCCTTGCTTCCGGGCTATAAATGGATTGTCTGCCTTGCATCCAGCCTATAAACGGATTACATTACTCTCAGCCTTGCTTTCGGGCTATGAACGGATTGTCTGCCTTGCATCCAAGCTATAAACGGATTACATTACTCTCAGCCTCGCTTCCGGGCTATAAACCGATTGTCTGCCTTGCATCCAGGCTATAAATGGATTACATTACTCTCAGCCTTGCTTCTGGGCTATAAATGGATTATCTGCCTTGCATCCAGGCTATAAACGAATTACATTACTCTCAGCCTGGCTTTCGGCTATAAACGGATTGCTTGCCTTGCATCCAGGCTATAAACGGATTATGTTACTTTCATCCTTTCTTGACCCCACCATTGGCCATCTCCCTCAAAAGTCCCTCGGTAGTAGTTGGATGGAGTAGGATGACCATAGTATGGGTTAGGAGATGGATTCCACCCTTGATAGGTACCATACCCATTACTTCCATTCCACGAGTTCATCTTACTTGCAACCTTGCTCCCATGAACTAAGTGAGGTAGAGAACGGATTGGTGGATCAATAACTTGGTACCTACACACAAGCTCAACAAACACAACCAAGTAATACAACAATGCGGGATAACAAAACCAAACAAACTAATAAAAAGAAGCAAAACTAAAACGGAAGGAAGTGAATAGATCGGTCCACTACTAAATGCTTTCTTAGGAATGAGAGAGTCCCTGGCAACGGCGCGAAAAACTTAATGTGGCAAGATTTCACTCACAACATTTAAGGTCGTATTCCACGAGGTCCTCTCATAAGCTAGTACTCACAAAGTTCATGAACGGTCTAAACATTTGAATTGAGATTTGGTTTTGAATGAGAACAAATCAAAAACATAAACAAACAAGGTAAAACTAACAAGTAAAGATGAGGATCAAACAAGAGAGAAGTAGGTTAGCTTAGCAAGGGGTTTCTTCAAGCTCAAGGTTCATGAAAGCTGGATTGAATCTCAAGCAACGATGTGTAAACTAATGACCATGCAATTAACTCAAGTAGAATCAACGAACTCTCGCACAATTGACTCTCTACTCCTAGACCAAATGCACCATGCTTTCGCTATGTGAACAAAGGGAATGAAGTGCTTTAATTAGTTCAATGAAATGCTCAACACTTGATTTCTATGCTAACATTCATCTAACACAAGGTAAATGAAGCAAGACACTCTCATGCCAATCATATAACACTAGTCTAGCAATCAAAATGGTCTTTCAACCTTCAAATGATAGAAAACTAAATGCGCACCAAGTGTTCGACAAAATGTCACCAAGGAAAAACAAGCTCAAAATGGTTGCAATTGCACAATCCAATCTCTCAAATCATTCAATTACAATCCAAACACCTTAGATCAACATCAATCAATCATTCTCATGTATTGAAAGACATAGAGAATACCAAAAGAACAAGTCAAACTCTCATGGACAACAAGCACAAGGTCTAGGATCATCATCTTACACAAATGGCTATGAGAAACTCAATCCATACAATCAATCACCTATCCTAGCTTGATCCATCCCCCACTAAACTAAACCTAAGCTTAGCCTAGCATAACCATGGAAGGAACCTGAAATTGAGTAGAGGATACCATCCTTGTTTCCATGGAGGATCTTGCAACTTAGTCCTTCAAGCTTCAATCCAAGGTATGGAGGACTTCACTTAGCTCCTTGATCTTCAAGTTGATCAACAAAAGAGGGAGAGGGATGATCGTTTAAGAGGAAGGGTTGATCGCCGATGATGAGTTGAGAGAGAGAGGTCACTGTCGAGTGTTGGAATTATATTGAATGAACGATCCCCTTCAATTTTCACCCGCGTCCTCTTTATATATTGCGCTGGACATACCCCGAGTTTTCGGCGAAAACTGTATAAGTTTTCGCCGAAAATCCCTTTGAAAAACCTCGGGCAGCCTTGCATTCCTTCATAGGTTTTCGGCCAAAACTCTGGAAATTTTCGCCGAAAACTTCTTCACAAACCCAACGTCAGCCTCCTGGAATTCCACTGTTTGTGAACGCCGAGGGTTTTCAGCGAGAACTATGGGGTTCTCGCCAAAAACTTAAGTATGAAGCTGTGCACTTTTCTCGATTTTGCAACGGCCATATCTCCTCTGTTCTAGCTCCGATTGACCTCCCGTTTGATCCTACATGCTCCTTGTCACAAGTACTTCAATGAAATATCCTTAAAATGCAAAGAAAACAACTCCAATAGACACGGAATTGGCCTCAAAGTGACAACCGGACAACAAAAGAGCACTTTGCTAAAACTTTGATAAAAGCATATTTAATCATGGCAAAATGAGATCAAACATGGAAGATCCTTAGGCTTATCGAGGGCTTAAAATGCACCAAATAAAGTCACATCAGGCGGAACGGGGGTGCTAACCCTCCCCCGTACGTAACCGACCCCCGATTCTAGAATTTCAGTTTCGCAGACCTCTTTGATATCCGGATCGAACCACGGCGGTTTAAACCGGATCCTCTAGGTGTTCGATCCACCCCAAAATAGATCGATGGCGACTCCAAGAAATCATTTTCTCAACCCAAAACTCTCTTTTGCGCCTTCCACGCGAGCCGACCCGACGTTCCGTGGCCAATGCTAAGCGACTGGCACGTGCATAATAGAAAGGGGCGAGGAAGGAGTGCTTTCCCAGACGGAAACTTCCACGACAGATGGTGACTCCGTTGGGGATAAACGTATTACATTACTCTTAGCCTTGCTTCCGGGCTATAAACGGATTGTCTGCCTTGCATCCAGGCTATAAACGGATTACATTACTCTCTGCCTTGCTTCCGGGCTATAAACGGATTGTCTGCCTTGCATCCATGCTATAAACGGATTACATTACTCTCAGCCTTGCTTCCGGGATATAAACGGATTGTCTGCCTTGCATTCAGGCTATAAACGGATTACATTACTCTTAGCCTTGCTTGCGGGCTATAAACGGATTGTATGCCTTGCATGCAGGCTATAAACGGATTACATTACTCTCAGCCTAGCTTCCGGGCTATAAACGGATTGTCTGCCTTGCATTCAGGCTATAAACGGATTACATTACTCTTAGCCTTGCTTTCCGGGCTATAAACGGATTGTATGCCTTCCATCCAGGCTATAAACGGATTACATTACTCTCAGCCTTGCTTCCGGGCTATAAACGGATTGTCTGCCTTGCATCCAGGCTATAAACGGATTACATTACTCTCAGCCTGGCTTTCGGGCTATAAACGGATTGTTTGCCTTGCATCCAGGCTATAAGCGGATTAAGTTACTCTCATCCTTTCTCTCGGACTATAAACAGCCACCAACATCAAGATTTTAACTCTTACGTCTTTGGCACCAACAGACTACCTTTATCGAGGACCCTACCAAGATTAGGTTACTCGACTTTCATATTTGTATCACTCTTGGCAAGAGCAATACAAATGGGGGCAACTGTGGTAACCAAATTTGTCCGGGTCCTCGCTTCTTGCCAAATCTAAGTTTCATCAGAACCTCACTTATTGACCATCGTCTCATCTCAAAATTCGCACCCATGAAAGACGAAGCTGATCGCTCAATATAAAATCCTAAATAAGATCAGGCCCGGTCCATTGTTAAAAGACCATGTGTTCAATAACCAAAGTAAAATGGACTCAGGCCCATGTATTGAGCAAAATCAAATCGATTCAGGCCACACCAACTCGGTCCAAACCAGTCGAATCAGTTTATCTTGGTTCAATTAAATATTCAGTTTGGCCCGATTCGATTTTGTATAAAAAAGACATTTCAGCCCAATTTGGTTTGGTATAAGGAGGTCAATTCAGCCCAATTCGGTTTGGTCAAAAGAGTCAACTAGACCCAATTTGGTAATTCGGTCAAATCAGTGGATAAAGCAACTCAAACCAGTTGGTTAAATCGGTCAGACCAGCTAATCAAATCGGATAACTACAAAGTGACCAAAGCGCCTATCCAAAACAGTAAACCTACTGTTTAAGCCCAACTATTCACCCATTGAAATGTGTGATTATGGGCTAGTCATCATTCCTTCTTACCTCACATTTATGGACTAATCCCAAATCTCAGGTCTATAAAAGGGGAGGGGTTTAGTTACAAAAGGGGGGACAAAAGACAGAAAAAGGAAAGATAGTGGTAAAAGCGTGTTTACCAAGGTCGTATTCCTCGGGGTTCTCTCAATGGCCTCTACTCACATTCCTCGTAGACGGTCTATTCATTTGAAAGGAGTTTTGATTTGAAAAAGACTTTAAAAACTTAAAGGCAACTAAAAGGAAGAAAGAAGAATAATGAGGTGCAAGTCAAAGACAAAGGGCTCTCTTGGTGGGTAGTTTCATCATGCTCAAGATGACTAATTGAACAAACAAGTCAATCAAGATCGAGTTTGCACTCGGATGACCATGCATTTCACTTTTTTAGACTCGATGCACTCTCGTAGCACCTAATCCCTATCCCAATACCACTCAATTTAGGCTCTCGCTCTCAAACTAAGTGAAAATAGGATGCATTCTAAGTGTTTGATGAAATGCCAAGACACAAGACCCGCTCTTAAGACTCTATGACCACAAGGCTAGGCACAACACTCTCATATCAATGCCCTAACACTAAGAGACTCACCCAAAAAGCCTTTTCAAACTTAATTGAATGAAATTCCACATGCACACCAAGTGTTCGATAAAATGCCCAAGAGAGAAATCAAGTGAAAATGGTTGAAATAAGATGATCTAATCTCTTAGAACACACTCACTTGAATCCCTAGACCTACAATCTATGCAATCCAAGCACTCTCATGCATCAAATTACAATGAATGGACCAAATCAAGCAAACATGGCATAAAATGGCATTAAGAACAAGTCTAGGAATCATCCTCATACAACCAAGATCAATCATGGCAAGTTCTATACAATCATCTCTCTATCATAGCACAACTATTCTACCCATCCAAGATGAACCCTAGAAAATCAGCCACACATGGCCAAGGGAGTAAAGAGAGAAGAAGGAAGAATGGTCACCAAGAACACCATGGATGAATCCTTGAGATGATCTTCACTTCTCCACTTGTAAGCACTTCTCCCAAGGTTTGTTGGCTTCAATCCTAGCTCCAATAGCTTCAAATTGCTCCAAAAACGGGCTCTAGGGTTTGAGGGTTCGTGGAAATGTGTTTGAGGTTCAAGAGATATCATTGAATTGCCCAAAATGGCCAAAAACAAGAGTATATATAGTGCAGGGGGCAGTGCACGGCGTGCACCTATGCACGGCGTGCAGGGTGCACGGCGTGCAAAGGGCTGCACGGCCACACCGTGCACCTTGGAGCTGAATCTTCTTCGGAGCCTCCTGGACAGCCCGTGCACCAAACCGTGCACGGTGCACGGCGTGCATCATGCACGGCGTGCACATCTGCACGGCGTGCACCCCTGCACTCTGCAGAAAGCTCGATCTTGCCACGTCCATATCTCCTCCGTCCTAGCTCTAATTGACCTCCCGTTTGATCCTACGTGCTCCTTGTCACCAGTACTACAATGCCAAGACCTGAAAATACAAAGAAAACACCTCCAATAGACATGGAATTGGCCTCAAAGTGGCAACCGGGCAACAGAATAGCACTTAGCACAAAACTCCGATAAAAACACATTAAGCACGGCATTTAAGAATCAAACACGGGCATTTCAAAGGTCATTCATAAGCTTAAATTGCACTAATTAAAGTCACATCAGATAGAAAAAGGACAACACAAAAATTTCTGCTATAATCTCCATTTGCTCAGAAGCCTTCCATTGACACCTTCCATCCCCACTTCAAAAAAAAAAGATAAAGTACGTGTTCTTGTGAAGCATCACGTTGCTTAGAAGAATCATATACCTACATTCACCAAGAATCATAGTCAAGGGAAAGAAAGGAAGAACTCAAAAGAAGGAGTAAAAGGGAGCGACACAATCAAGAAAGCCAAAATAGAGGAGCGAGCTAGAAAAATCAAGGTTTGAATTCTCCTACATATTGATTTAAGCAAGTTACCATTCTTCTCGTCATTTATTTAACTTTCATTCATCCTAGTTGAGTTGTTACGGCAAATCAGTTATCATGACATATTTAGCGTTTGTCTTACTTCATAATTAAATGACATGATGTCTGACTAAGTGCATACCCAACTTAAGATTGGGGGTGCATATATTCACATACATAAGCTACCCACACGATTCGGAAACGACAAACAATAGAGTAAAAGGGAAAGACTTATAAATTTGGCATCTTCATGATTTATGAACCATTTCACCTTAATCAAAGCAAATAGAACTAAAACGAACAAGGATGTGCAAATTTGTTTAGAACGATCGCTTCGGTTAAGATGATGACTTCTATGCAATTTTGCCAACTTAAACTTCTTTCTCACTGACGCTTTGATGACTAAGATTTGTTTATGATCTTTTTGTTAATCTAAATCTATTTTACATTAAGCTGATGACTGACGTGATGATTTCAATTGAATCTCTTTTATTTTTGCTCCTAAGCTTGATAATTATTTTATAATTTTTCTTTCTTATTAGGATAATCGGTGATTCAATAACTTGGAGAAATTCGATCTTTTTAAACTTACCTTGGATTTTTTTTACCGGGAGTGAGGAGGGTTGTTTGGGTATTTATAAATGGCTGAGTTTGAAGGTTTAAGTAGCTGATCAGGGCTGTTTTTATAGGGCTATTCGGATGAGTTAAAAGTGGTTGTTCATCATGTTGTTTGGGTGTTTAATGGCTGATCAGTTGGTGACTTAGGGGGCTGATTTATGGACTGTTTGGGTGATTAATAGGATGATATGTTGGTTGTCCGAAGATGATTGTTGACTGCTTTATTAGTTGTTTTGGGTGGGTTAGTTTGGCTGGTTAATGGGTTATTTAAAGTTCATCAAAACACATCAGTTAAATGGAAAGAGATTTGAATTAGCAAAATCATAAAGAAATCACCATTATAAAAATCTGTTTAAGCTTATGAGTCAAATGAAGAAAGAATAGGGAAAGCATTATTATAAGAAATCCTCATATACGTCATTCTGAACTTAATGAGCAAATGGGAAGGGATTTAAAGAATTAAAATCTATAAAAGAATCACCAATATAGGTTTAAGTTTCTGAACAAAATGGAAATAGATAAAAGAAATCAAGATTTATAAAAATATCGTCAGTTTAAACTTACGAGAAAAACGGACAGAGATTTAAGAAAGGAGGGTAGTAAACTTACTAATGGGTATCGGCCAAGACTTTGACGAGATCAAGAAGGAAGTCTTCGTTAAAGGTTGCGACGAGACAAGGAGATTCAGATTCTCGATTTCGCCCGTCTTCGATTGTTAGAGGAGTGTCGGTCGTGACTATGGCCGAAGGCTGGTCACCATTGATGATGTTGAAGATCGGTGGAGGATGAAAAGGGGGATGAAGCTTGTGTTAAGGTTAGGAAGAAGATGAGATTTCTAGAGCATAAGAGGAGATATACGACTGAAAAAAGAGATAAGATTAGATTTCCTTTAGGTTTCATCTTAGGCTAGGATATCTGAAATAGGACATTTGGGCCGTCTAAAATGGGTCGTGGTTGGGCCGAACCCGTTCAGGGCCTTTAGGTCCTGAACCCGATAAATAGTCTTCGGACTAAACTAGATCCACCTTATATAATATATAATTTATATCCACCTTATAAAAGGTTAATATACGTTAATACGCCAGTAATTGCAACGACGCGTCAAATGCCTCTTTATATAATATATACCTTATATCCACCCTATAAAAGATTACTAGACGTTAATACGCCAGCAATTGCGGTGACGCGTCGAATGACTCTTTACACAATACGTACATCATACTCACTTTAAAGATTAATCGACGTTAGTGCGCCGGCAATTGTGGCGACACGTCGTATATCTCTTCTTTAAAACCAAATTCCTTCAACCCGAGCACTAGGGTATAAATGGATTGCAAACCAACCCAAATCGAACTACGTGGACTTTGATCCCTAATTCTGGATACGTAGGCAGTCAATTCTTGACTCGAGTCCAACCTTCCACTAAACATTTATCCATCCCAAAATAATCACTTTGTCCTTTAACACACACCCACAAATGAAAGAAAACTTATCGTAGCTTGCCATCTGTCGCGGAGGTTTTCGTCGGGTCGGCTTGCATGGAAGGCGCAAAAGAGAGTTATGGGTTGAGAAAATGTTTTTTAGAGTCGCTATCGATCTATTTTGGAGTGGATCGAACACCCAGAGGATTTGGTTCAAACCGTCGTGGTTCGTTTCGGATATCAAAGAGGTTTACAAAACTGAAATTCTAGGATCGGGTGTCGGTTACGTACGGGGAAGGGTTAGCACCAAGGTTATCAGAACCGGACCGGCCGATCCGACCGGTTTGACCACGAGCCGGTCATCTTTCCGAAACCGGCTGGCGGTTCTGAGGTCAACAGTCAAACCGGTCAATTATCCGATTCAACCATGATAATCGGCCGGTTCAACCGAACAATAATTTCCGGTCAGATCGGGAGGGAAAAAAAAACGTTTTTCATTTTACATCATAGGTGAGTCGGTGACAGGACGTTCGATTAGGTTTTCGATCGATGGAGATCGAAGTCGTCCTTCCGTCAATCTCCGATAACGATCTAAGCTCCGGCCGCCGGCCTTGCTACTAACTCCGACCATCTCCTTCCCATCATCAGTCGTCCCAATCGTCAATCTCCGACGAGAATCGAAGCTCCGTTCGCGCTCCCAACTCCGAGCTCGACGCTGCAATTCAATTCATCGTTCATTGGCCTCATTCTGTTTCCCACCAATGAAAGAATGAGAAGAAGAAGAAGAAGAAGTACCAAAGAAGAAGTACCGAAGAAGAAGAAAGTAGGGAAAAAGTCTAGCGGCTGAATTGAGAGTGAAAAGATCAAGGGTTAAACAAACTAGGGGTTTTAATATATATAATGGTATATTACATTTTGATACTTTTATAATTAAAAGTGTTGAATAATGTCATTAAATAATAGATTATAGCTTTTAAATCATTATTCTATGATATATTTACATACTCTATACTACCGGCTTGATCCGGCACAATTAAAATTCTTTCCGGTCCGGCTTAACTATATTTATTTATTTATTTAATAATTAAACGGTTCGACCCCGGTATGCAAACGGTCCAATCCCGGTCAAACCATTAAACCCTGAACCCTTGACCTTGTCGGCTCGACCCTCCGGTCCGGTTAGCACCCCCGTTCCGCCCGACTCGAAGTCTGTACTGCTAAACTATGATAAGTTTTCGTTCATTTGTGGGTGCGTGTTAAAGGACAAAGTGATTATTTTGGGATGGATAAATGTTTAGTGGAAGGTTGGATTCGAGTCAAGAATTGACTGCCTACGTACCCAGAATTAGGGATCAAAGTCCACGTAGTTCGATTAGGGTTGGTTTGCAATACATTTATACCCTGGTGCTCGGCTTGAAGGAATTTGGTTTTAGAGAGGAGATATACGACGTGTCGCCACAATTGTCGGCGCACTAACGTCGATTAATCTTTAAAGTGAGTATGAGGTACGTATTGTGTAAAGAGTCATTCGACGCGTCACCGCAATTGCTGGCGTATTAACGTCTAGTAATCTTTTATAGGGTGGATATAAGGTATATATTATATAAAGAGACATTTGACGCGTTGCTGCAATTGCTGGCGTATTAACGTCTATTAACCTTTTATAAGGTGGATATAAAGTATATATTATATAAAGAGGCATTTGACGCGTCGCTGCAATTGCTGGCGTATTAACGTCTATTAACCTTTTATAAGGTGGATATAAAATATATATTATATAAAGAGGCAATCGACGCGTCGCTGTGATTGTTGTCGTATTAATGTCTATTAACCTTTTTCAAACATTCGAAATTAAAAGTTTTGTGTACAGTGACGTACGTTTGATTATTACAACCTTTAACACAACGATCTTGTATGAAAAGTAGACTAGACCAAATATTTTAATTATAGAGATAATTTTTTAAAGTGTATTAATTAAATTTGATTTTTGTTAAATTACTTAATTTAGATAGCTAAAAAAAAAGTTGGCATCTATATGTTTGAACCCAAGACCTTCATGTTATTAGACTTGAACCTTAACCATTGGATTAAATTAATTTATTTGTTCTAGTTTACTCCGAAGATTATTTATCGGGTTCTGGACCTAAAGGCCCTGAACAGGTTC
This sequence comes from Linum lewisii, assembly GCA_034768395.1. Taxonomy (NCBI): domain Eukaryota; kingdom Viridiplantae; phylum Streptophyta; class Magnoliopsida; order Malpighiales; family Linaceae; genus Linum; species Linum lewisii. The sequence continues at coordinate 20,638,730 of CM068301.1, read as the reverse complement.
GCCCCAACCACGACCCATTTTGGACGGCCCAAATGTCCTATTTCAGATATCCTAGCGTAAGATGAAACCTAAAGGAAATCTAATCTTATCTCTTTTTTCAGTCGTCTATCTCCTCTTATGCTCTAGAAATCTCATCTTCTTCCTAACCTTAACACAAGCTTCATCCCCCTTTTCATCCTCCACCGATCTTCAACATCATCAATGGTGACCAGCCTTTGGCCAAAGTCACCACCGACACTCCTCTAACAATCGAAGACGGGCGAAATCGAGAATCTGAATCTCCTTCTCTCGTCGCAACCTTTAACGAAGACTTCCTTCTTGATCTCGTCAAAGTCTTGGCCGATACCCAGGAGTAAGTTTACTACCCTCCTTTCTTAAATCTCTGTCCGTTTTTCTCGTAAGATTAAACTGACGATATTTTTATAAATCTTGATTTCTTTTATCTATTTCCATTTTGTTCAGAAATTTAAACCTATATTGGTGATTCTTTTATAGATTTTAATTCTTTAAATCCCTTCCCATTTGCTCATTAAGTTTAGAATGACGTAGATGAGGATTTCTTATAATAATGATTTCCCTATTCTTTCTTCATTTGACTCATAAGCTTAAACAGATTTTTATAATGGTGATTTCTTTATGATTCTGCTAATTCAAATCTCTTTCCATTTAACTGATGTGTTTTGATGATGATGACTTCTATGCAATTTTGCCAACTTAAACTTCTTTCCCACTGACGCTTTGATGACTAAGATTTGCTTAGGATTTTTTTGTTAATCTAAATCTATTTTTCATTAAGCTGATGACTGGAGTGATGATTTCAATTTGAATCTCTTTTATTTTTGCTCCTAAGCTTGATAATTATTTTATAATTTTTATTTCTTATTAGGATAATCGGTGATTCAATAACTTGGAGAAATTCGATCTTTTAAACTTAGCTTGAATTTTTTACCGGGAGTGAGGAGGGCTGTTTGGGTATTTATAAATGGCTGAGTTTGAAGGTTTAAGTAGCTGATCATGGCTATTTTTATAGGGCTGTTCGGATGAGTTAAATGTGGTTGTTCATCATGTTGTTTGGGTGTTTAATGGCTGATCAGTTGGTGACTTAGGGATGTTTGTTGGCTAGATTATTGGGGTCTAAGTAGTTAATCATAGAGGTGTTTGGGGGTGATTTTCTGGCCTGTTTGGATGATTAATAGGATGATGTGTTGGCTGTCCAGAAATGATTGTTGGCTGCTTTATTGGTTGTTTTGGGTGGGTTAGTATGGCGGATTAGTTGGTGATTTGGGGTCTTAATCGAAGCGACCATTCTAATCAAATATTTACATCCTTGTTCTTTTTAGTTCTATTTGCTTTGATTAAGGAGAAATGGTTCATAAATTGTGAACATGCCACTCTTTCCCCTTTTATTCTACAGTTTGTCGTTTCCGAGTATGTGGGTAGCTTATATATATGAATATATGCACCCCCAATCTTAAGTTGGGTATGCACTTAGTCAGACATCATGTCATTTAATTATGAAGTAAGACAAGCGCTAAATATGTCATGATAATTGATTTGTCGTAACAACTCAACTAGGATGGATGAAAGTTAAATAAATGATGAGCAGAATGGTAACTTGTTTAAATCAACATGTAGGAGAATTCAAACCTTGGTTTTTCTAGCTCGCTCCTCTAATTCGGCTTTCTTGATTGTGTCGCTCCCTTTTACTCCTTTTGTTCTTCCTTTCTTTCCCTTGACTATGATTCTTGGTGAATGTAGGTATATGATTCTTCTAAGCAACGTGATGCTTCACAAGATCACGTACTTTATGTTTTTTTTGAAGTGGGGATGGAAGGTGTCAATGGAAGGCTTCTGAACAAATGAAGATTATAGCAGAATTTTTTTGTGTTGTCTTTTTTCTATCTTTCCTTTTTCTGTCTTCTGTCCCCCCCCCCCCCCCCCCCTTTTTGTAACTAAACCCCTCCCCTTTTATAGACCTGAGATTTGGGATTAGTCCATAAATGTGAGGTAAGAAGGAATGATGACTAGCCCACAATCACACATTTCAATGGGTGAATAGTTGGGCTCAAACAGTAGGTTTACTGTTTTGGATAGGTGCTTGGGTCACTTTGTAGTTATCCGATTTGATTAGCTGGTCTGACTGATTTAACCAACAAGTTCGAGTTTTTTTATCCACTGATTTGACTGAATTACCAAATTGGGTCGAGTTGACTCTTTTGACCAAATCGAATTGGGCTGAATTTATCTCCTTATACCAAACCAAATTGGGCTGAAATGTCTTTTTTATACAAAACCGAATTGGGCCGAACTGAATATTTAATTGAACCAAGATAAACTGATTCGACTGGTTTGGACCGAGTGTGGCCTGAATCGATTTGATTTCGCTCAATACATGGGCCTGAGCCCATTTTACTTTGGTTATTGAACACATGGTCTTTTAACAATGGATCAGGCCTGATCTTATTTAGGATTTTATAAGTTTGAAATTCGATCATCTCCACATGTACATAGAGATAGAAACCCTAATTTTGAGCGATCAGCTTCGTCTTTCATGGGTGTGAATTTCGAGATGAGACGATGATGGTCAACAAGTGAGGTTCCGATGAAACTTAGATTTTGTAAGAAGCGAGGATCCGGACAAATTTGGTTACCACACTAAGGATCCATGAAGTGCCAGAGCTAGGAGACACCCTAGGAGTAATGCCAATGCACAGCCAGGCCCCAAGGATGAAGCACCATGCCAAACCAGCCAAGGGTCGAAGTTGATGCCTATACCGGCCCAAGACCGATGTAGGAGCCCATACAAGGCACGCTTAGGGCCGAGCCAATTTTCCAGCCGTGCCTTTCAAGAATCATTCAGCTCTAAGGATTTCCTAATGTTCAAGGAAAAACCTCCATCAACCCCAGTCCGATTCGAAGAAGGACTTAAGGAGGTCAGCCAAGACACTGCACCCGGCAACGCCCAACACCACGCCCGACAATCTGCCCGTGATCAGGATTCCTTTCCTGATCACGGAACCTCATGCCACGGAGCGCCACTTGTGTTTCCCAATCTTTTTAGGAGTAGGAAACACGGAGGAAACGGAGTCCCACCTAAAGAGGGAGTTTTCACACCCCATCCATCTTAGTCACAGAATAGGGTTTCGCTCCGGCCCTAGGTTTTCGCCGGTTTTCCCAGTTTTCTTATTTTAAGACTATTTAGTGTTTTATTCGGTTTTTACTTCCTACTTAGACTATTTATGAATAGTTTAAGTTATTTTTACTATTTTAGGAGTTAGAGTTGTAAGAGGAATCAGAGAGCTTGTTCTCCATTCTCACCTATAAATAAAGGCTTATGGCCTCATTGTAATTCTGACCCCCTTGCATTAATTAAGAATTTTCAGAACTTTTATTCTTACTCCTTCAAGTCTTTGCTCGTTGTTGCATTGCTTAAGGTTCGGTTTATCATCTAGGGCATCCATCCCTTGGTGTGGCACCTTCGACTTGATACTTAGGGTTCCTAGCTCGTTATAGCTAGCGGGTCCAAGTCCTATCCACCCCCGGTTTCTAAGGTTAGACTCGTCATCTTTGTTCATTAGCTTATTGGTACAGGGTCGTCGCCCACGGTTGCGGATCGGTACATATCACTCCTTGAACTTCTTGCTTGCAGGAATGCTTGTGTGTTGGCCTACCGACAAGGTTGGTTGGTCGTGGATATTGAAGGTGACGCGACCACAGTCTGCTCGATGGTGAACTCCCGGGCCTTCTTCTATGCTTTTGGTGGCCCGATTGTTACAAATATTTGTTGGTTTCTGAGGTTTTCTCCTGGTTTCCGCCTACTGACAGTTCGACGTTTGGTAAACAGAGCTTCCCATTATTTGGCGCGTCAAGCTCTTCGATGTCTTCCTAGCCGACGAGTGGTCAATCTCTCGGCTTGAGTGGATAGTTAGGGTGCATGTATGGTTATCTTATTGTCTCCTACGAGAGCTACCTTCTGGGGGAAAAAAAAAAAAAAACAAAAAAAAAAGTCAGCAACTTCACAATACCTTCACATGGATTTGCCTTTGATTGTATTGTCTGGACTTGATCTCGATTAACCCGCAACTTGGTGAGTATCTTCATCAGATCCATAAACACATAAAGATCGTCCGAAAGATCGAAAGAATTTTAACTTCAAAAGGAACCACATATACATCTTGTGTTTGCATGATATGTTTCACGTGAATTTTATTTGCAGAAGCTAGAATATGTTTGCTTAATGATCATTTATTTTCTTATATCCCCACTAGATTTAGATGACGCTTTTCCATGGAACGTTAGAAAAGATTGCTCTTGGAACGTTGAAATATGCCAACAGCCACTTACATTTTCTTGATAAATAACAAATCAAACTAAATATAGAACTTCAACTTAATTTTCAAGTTATCGACTTGTTTTTCAAGCATATAACGATTACGTCTACCAGGGCCGTCCCATTAACTTTGGAGGCCCTGTGATATAATCAAGATGAGGCCCTGTTATAACATATTTTGACAAAATATTTTTTAAGTATATCAAAATAAAAATTCACATTTTACATTTGAATAAATATTATTATATTTTAAACAAATATAACATTGTTGGTTAATAGATATATGAGTATTCAATTTTATATTATTCAAAAGATAACGCTCTATAATAATAAGTAATTTATTTATTTATTTATTCTCAAATGTATTTTCTTCGAATTACAATTGGAGATATTTCTGCAAAGCTCATATATTTAATTTTGAAATTTAAGTTCTATTTGATTAGAAATTGATATCCAAATGATTCAAAATATATTATTATAGAAATCCTAACAATAATTCTAGAAAATATTAAAACAATAAGAGTACATACTTATTTAACAAAAATAAAGGGCAAATGACTTGAAAGATAAATGAGATGAATTATTTAATAAATGAACGAGATGAATTATTTAATAAAAAAGATGTTTCCATGCCCAAGAGATGAATGAGAAAAATAACTAATAAAAACATCATCTAGATGAAAGATGTGAATTATTTAATAAAAAAGACCCCAATATATAGCCAATAGTATTCAAGAAAAATCACTTTTAGTGACCGTAATTTGAAAAATGGTCACTAACTTTATGGTGGCTAAAGATTTTTAGTGACAGTTTTTGTCGTTTTAGTGACCGTTTACTAGATGTTTTAGTGACTGTTTACGTAAACAGTCACTAATATGACAAAAACGGTCACTAAATAGATTTAGTCACCATCATGTTAGTGACTGTTTTTCCAAAATTTTGGTCACTAAAAGTCATTTTTCTTGTGAATTGAACCTGTGACCTAATGACCATAAAGAAGCTTTTTTTTCTCACCTTTTAAACACTACACCACATATACTTCAGTTTCATAATTAATTATTAATAATTTTTTATCTGATACTTTTCACCCAAAATTCTGAGGCCCCCGAAATTTTGGGGCCCTGTGCCGGAAACAGGCCGGCACACCCTCTGGGCCGGCCCTGACGTCTACCCATCTAGGTATATTTGTTCTCCAAGTAATAATAAATAAGAATAACTAGGAATTGGAATTTTGTAGCCTAATTTAAAATTTTATGTACCGTCAGTAGCCAATTGCGTAACTATGTCCAAAACTAGCACAATCTGACTGGCAGCCAGCGCGTAGCCAGCCAGCCAGCGATGCGCTGGCCAGACAGCGTACATACAAAAGTCAACAATCCCACAATCCATTTTGCCAGTTAAATGTTGAAATCAAATATGGTTTATTGCAATTTGGTCACTTATTTTTATCTATTTTACAAATGGATTATTATTATTATTAATTTGATAATATAAGTTGGTCTTGATAAAATAATAATAATATATAAGCTATAATTAATTAAAGAAAATTATATTAGTCGTCACAATCTCTTGAGTTACGGATCCCGAGGTCGCGTTTGTAGGAGGCACAACAATTCAAAGTTAAAACAATGACAAACGACAAATGTGACATTGGGATTCGTAATTCAAAGTTAAAACAAACGTGACTCGTCTGGCTATGCGTTGCGCTGGTTATGCACTGATTGATTCAAAGTTAAAACTATTATTGGAAGTCGTTGTCTCCTTCATCGTTGTGCTTCCAACAAACGCGACCTCGGGGTCCGTAACTCAAGAGATTGTGACGGCTAATATAATTTTCTTTAATTAATTATAGCTTATATATTATTATTTTATCAAGACCAGCTTATATTATCAAATTAATAATAATAATAATCCATTTGTAAAATAGATAAAAATAAGTGACCAAATTGCAATAAACCATATTTGATTTCAACATTTAACTGGCAAAATGGATTGTGGGATTGTTGAATTTTGTATGTACGCTGTCTGGCCAGCTACGCGCTGGCTGGCCAGCTACGCGCTGGATGTCTGGATACGCGCTGGTTGCCAGTCAGATTGTGCTAGTTTTGGACATAGTTACGCAATTGGCTACTGACGGTACATAAAATTTTAAATTAGGCTACAAAATTTCAATCCCCAATATAATGTATCTTTATGGGTAGAGACTTGATCGACAAGAAATTGATTGAGTGTACACCACAAATCAAATTTTCCTTGTTTCAGGGGAACAAATCCCTTGGGTTTGTTTGGATAGATGTATTTGAGTTTGGTATTTATATTTGGTATTTCAAATTCCAAATTTACTTATTTGGTTAGAAACTAACTTGTGTATTTTGAATTTGAATGAAATCCACCCTTATAGTTTTTAGTTGTATTTCAAATCCCCTCTTAAAAGTAGTGATTTCAAATTCACAAATTTCAAATACCAAATCCAAATCACTCTATCCAAACACACCCTTAAAGAATAGTAACATACCATTTTGACATTCATATATCAACTATTGGGTGTGGCACCACTAAAATTGTAACACTCATCCCAAATTACCCGGGTCGAACTCGTGGTTAGACCGGGAACCGGTGTCATGGTTTGACTCAAAACATATATCAGATTTAAAATACAATTTAAACCACAATAAATAACATAGTTCAAAAGAAGGGAGTTCCCATTTATTAAAATCAAAATCAACATTTAATCATAACTTCAAACCAAATGTCATCAACGTAAACAATTACCCAATTCCCAAAAGTCAATTGTACATAATTACAATAAAATGGTCTCCAATCCTCAATCACAACCTTCTAGCTCAACTCCTCTACCAACAACCTACAACTGCTGCTCCAAGCTCAGCTCCTACTTCTAACTAGGGCTGGCGGTCGGTTGCCAGTTTTTCAGTTTAAACCAAAAACCGGACCAAAACTAGAGTGACCGAACCGAAAATAAACCGAGGCGGTCCGGTCGTCGATTGATAAATTGACCAATTTTCAGTTTCTGCCGGTTTTCGGTCAAACCGAAAATAAACCTAAAAACCAAGGCAGAACCGAATTGGACCACTCTCTCTCTCTCAGTCTCACACAACGACTCACAACACACGCTGTTTCTCAAACCTACTTTCACCACTCTCTATCTCTCTCAGTCTCTCTGTAACTAAAAATCAGTGGCCTCTGTCTTGAAGTTTCGACGCCGGCAACGCCTCGGCCCTCGACGGCGTACTCTTGGTTGGTAAGCAGCTTATCTCTACTCTCTAATCTCTAGTAGTATCTACTCTCCCTAAACCTAATCGTGTCTCACTCTCAGCTCGTAACCGTCATCTCCATTCTCCAGCAATCTCAGTTTTTTTGGCGCCCGAAGCTTCGACGCCGGCGACACCTCGGCCCTCGACGGCGTGCTGTCGACAGGTAAGCCCCTAATCTCTACACTCTACTCTCTAGTATCTACTCTCCCTAAACCTAATCGTGTCTCACTCTCAACTCGTAACAATCATTCATCTCCATTCTTGAAGGGCCTGATATTTGTCGGCAATCTCATTTTTATCGACGGCTCGACGCCACAACCCACAGTTACCTTCTCTACTCCTACTTTTGGTGAGTCACCACTCCAATTTAATCGTACCTTCTCTAATCCTACCTTCTCTACTCTATCCCTAATTGTATCTCTTTGCTTGTTGTCATTAACTCTGTAGCTGAACTACAGACTGAAATCAACAACAGTCAACACTCACAATGAATTTCATTAACTCCGCTCTCTCCTAATTTTGGTGAGTTCAGCTTAATGCTCTGTAGTTTGTCCTTGGTATCCATTTCCCTCTGCTCACTCAAGCTTTGTAATGTTATTTGAGCTTTGTAATGTTATTTGAGCTTTATACTGTCAGATGATGCATATGAGCTTTGTACTGTCATTGTTGTCTTTAGGTATTGAACGGAAAGACTCGAAGTTGGGGTTCAAACTTGTAGCTCATCCTTTCCCTCTGCTCACTCGAAGTCTCGGAGTAGCTCACTCGAAGTAGCTCATCATTTCCCTCTACTCACTCGAAGACCCGTAGTAACTCTTCCAAATGTTGGTTCTAAATGTAACATTCTGATTTCTGAATTTGATAAGATCTTTGGCTTAGTGTTACTGAGTTTGTAGGGAGGAATGTATGCTAGTAACTGAATTTGGTAGGTTTTTTGGCTTAATGTATGATTTTCGAATCACCAAAGAGGTGAATGTAACTGATTCTTGTTTGCCATGGATTAGCTTCGACTTTGCTATATTCTATGATTTAATTAAGCCAAAATGACATGACCTTGTGCATTCTCGTTGTTGTGGCTGAATTTTGATGAGTGACTGTTTTGCCTTATTGGAAAGCGTCTGCACTCAGGTTTCCTATTCTCAGTGAGATGGCTAGGGATGTACTTGTCATCCCAATTTCATCTGTAGCTTCTAAGAGTGCTTTCAGTACTGGGGGACGAGTGTTGAGCAATTTCAGGAGCTCATTGACTCATGCTATTGTGGAAGCTCTGATTTGTGCTGAGGATTGGTTGCGGTCAACATCCCCAGATATAGTTGATCTCGAAGAGGAGGAAAATGAGAATGAACAACTGGAGTTCGAGAAAGGTAAACTTTGACATTTGTGAACAACTTGAATATCTTGTTTACATTAATGTTGTGTTTCGCACTTGAAAAGAATAGTGTTGCCTTCATTGCTCTTGCATATCCCCTTGCCTCTGTCGCAATTGTCCACTGTACATTTGGAGGTAACTTTACAAATTCCTCGAATTTCGTCCCTATCATGATTGGAATATACCAATTTAAGATTCTTAATTCTAGTTTATAATCAAGGAGGTTTGGTTCAAATTCAATGACTTCCTACCAGTACCACCAACAACTAACTCTTCTTACTCTTTCCCCATTATTGTTGAATAATATCCATAATAAATTAACGAATAGCCTCACCAAACTAAGGTCCAAATTCATAATTGTATACTTGATAACAATCAACTATTACCCAACAGCTTATAGTTCAACTGACATGATTTAATATCAACATGTATACTCGATATCATTTATACTCATTACGAGTCTTGTTTTGTTTAGGTTTTGAAGATATGATTTTGAAGTTTGATGCTACTCCATCAACAATTAGTTCCGATCCTATTGTTCAACCCGTTCTACAATCATTAATCAAGAAGAATGGCAATGGAAATGATAATGCTATTGCTAGTGATGATGATGAAAATGAATACAATGAAGACGACGCACTAGAAAATGAAATGTGTGGTATGGCAGGGGCTTCAGATGATGATTAGCTTTTTGATGTGTGTTATGAGTTATGAGATATTTTAGTTCTCGTTGAATTTGTTTATCTTGTTGTACTTGTGCAGTTGTGTGCGGTGTTTGGATTATGATGTTGTTGATGTTGACTTTGAAATTATGGGATATGGATGGTTGATTGTGAACTTGTGGTTGAGACCTTGTGTTTTTGTTTCAGGTATTACTGTGAAGAACTGAGTAGATAAAATTGTAGGGTTATGCTGCCGAAATTTGTAACAAAATGGATCATTAATCGTGCATATTTAATATCAAGACCTAGGGCTGTCATATTTAATATCATTATGTTATTGTAACAAAAATGAATCATATTTAATCAGCAACACTATTTATATCATCACTGTACACTCTTAACATACGGCAGTGGGGGGATTTTTTTCGGTGACAAAGGAGAAACTTTGTCACCTACACAAAGTTAAATCTCCACCCTTAATCTCATCCCATCTTCCCTAATTAATATTTGGATCTAATTAAATAATATATTTAATGTAACTGCTGGTTTTAATAATTAAATGATTTAAATTTCTTTTGGTTATTATTGTAATATTTATGCAATATCTCTTCCTTAAAATGTGCTAACATGATATTTTCTTCTCTCTTCCCTATTTAACTACGTTTAGCTTCTTCTTCTTTGTTTGTTTTATGATTACAGAAGAAAAAATTCCAGCGGTCACCATTATTTTATTTTTTGAACCTCCATTTTTATCATTTTTTTGTAATGGATGTACCTAGTTTGAGATCCCAAGTCAACCAACCTTCTTTCGCATTACCTTTCGATCTAAATAATTCACCAAGTGATCATTTCCTCGATGTTGATGTTATATCTGATCCCGACTGTAACATCTCTTTCTGACCGCACCAGAAATATCGATTAATTCGATTTAGTATCAATTATGATATATGATATGATATATACATATATAATATAAATAATTAATTGCATAATAGGACCAAAAAAAAGGAACACGTGTGGGGAGGGGTTTCCTCCATCCACCACCGCATCATCAAATTCCATCATTGCTTTGCACTTCTTTTAATTAAACTAAAGGCTATCAATTCATGATTTCTATTCCATTAGCTTAGGAAAACATTCATTCATTATAAGAAAGGAAGGAATGTGTTCTGGAAGTTTAAAACAGAGAGAGGGAGCCGAAGGGAAATTAGAAGGAGGAAAGGGTGCAAACTAAATTTTAACGTGTATTTATACACGGTTTGTGGTATAGAGGTCGTTCTGAAGTAGGGTTTCGACAAAGAAGATAGTATCGAAGTTCCGTCAATCAGAATTGGTGAGGGATTAGCACGACATATCGGGTTTGTTGTATCATGTTAATGACGCTTATTCTTAGTATGAACCTAGGAGAACTAGACCGACTGCTTAGGGGTGTATGGAATTACATGTTATATGTGGAACCATGATTGATATGTGTTTTAATTGTCGTGCTTATCAATAAGTGATTTATATGATTCCATGTTTCATGCTTCCTATGATATCGTTATTATGTGCTACAATATTTATGATTATTAATGTGCTCATATTGTCGTTATTTGCAATGTTAGTGTTGGTTGCCAAATTGGATTCATGATTAGGAGAATGACCCGGTACGAGGGCTAGACCCGATGAAGTACTACTATGGGACTCCTAAGTTATTATAAGTCAAGTCAAGTATTGTTATGTCAAGAATATACAAGTCAAGTGCATTAAATGACCGAGTTAAGGTTAAGGAATATCAAGTTAAGAATCATGAATAAGAACACAAGTCATATATGGTTTTGTCTCACGGTCATTCACGTAGCAATTAGGGCTTCCATGCTATTACTCAATTATCAAGTTAAGTTTATAGTCGCACCCTTTGTATGGTGTAGACTCATTCATGAAATCAAGTTTATAACCTCACTCTTGGTATGGTGAAGGTTCTTTTACAAGTCATGATCACACTCATAGTGGTGTTGAATAACAAGCAAGCAAGCCCGGGAGAGTTAATAGCATGGGAATAGCCAGGCGCCTAATAATTAAAATATGATAAGACGCATGTGCATTTGTCAAGGTGGTTGAGTCTTTTGCCTATTGGGATGCCATGATAGCTGAGATTCGATCCTAGTGTTTTGGGCTTATGTGCTAGATACATGTTAGGGGTATGCTTTGTTATGAACTCACGATGCTATGATTACACTCACTCAGATATGAGCTGACCCTTTTCTTTATTATCTTTTCCTCTGCTTATCCTTGTGGGTTGCAGCTTCCAGTAGGTTTAGGAGTTGAAGGCTCGATGAGGTACGGTCTTCAACTACTCCATGCTTGGACGTCTACGGGGGAGTGCATTTTGGCCAAAGATCCATGTTTTCACTTAAATATGTTTTTGACACATTTTCATGCATATGTTAGACCCTTATGCAGGTGTGGCATGTAAAGGCACGTTGTAGTTATCATGTGATCTATGTGTATATAGTGCATATGTATTAGTGGTTTGCAAGATTGTAAGGATATACATAGTGGTAATGTGTCTGTAGTAGTGGTATGAATTAATAACGGTTTTGGATGTTGTGGATACTCATGGTATGTATATGTAGAAATATGTTATGTTTTATACAGGTATGATGAGAAGAACTGTTAGGTCCACTATATGAATACCTCATGTCAAATTTTCAAGAAAAATATCAAGTTATTGAGCAAGTTAATGTAACACCCAAATCATGTTCCGTTGTAATTATGTTAATTCACCGGTTAGGTGTCATGTATAGGTTAGGGTGTTACACCGACGAGAATGAAATCCCGACGCAAGAACAACAAGAAATCGTGCGTGGCTACTGTATGTTTACCTTCTTTTCTCTCAATGTTCTTTCATGAAGAATATTTTTCATATAAACTATAAATGTTTCTTACTTTCTTTCATTAATTCATTTTGTTAAGGATTCAGATTGGACTATTTTTCATATAATGCAATAATTTAAGGGAAGACAGAGTGACAAGCTTTAGTTATACAAACATGAAGGGGAAAATGAACAACGAGATAAGCCAAGAAGAAACACCAATTCAGAAGTATTTCGTTTGGGCAATACAAATACAATTACAAAGACAACCTAAAATTATACACATCTTCATAAATTTGAACTAATCTTCTTTTCAACTCTACGTGATCCAACAATCAAAGCTTTAAGAACAGAATACACCAATGCTCCTCCAGCTTCTGCAAACATACCAACAAGAAAACAGAAACAAGATTAATCCTACCAAAATATCATTAGCATTAACAAACAGCCAGCTTGAAGATAAACTTATACACTGCAATTACTTCAACCAGTTATTCAGGAGGTGATACATGGTCATGAAAATCAAAACATGCATGTGTGTGAAACGCATACTTGCACTACGAATATACAAGTATTGTACACATACTAGTACTACGAGCATACAAGTATTGTACTTATGCAATTAATGATTCTACCACAATCGACGATAATCTCACCTTCAAACCTAGTCACAATTCACAAACCCTCACATAAACAACCAAAAAAAGTAGTAATAAAACACAAACTAGTAATGTACAGATACTAGTACTAAGTTTCAAATATAAATAACGTTTCAATCATCCTAGATCCTTGATTAGCTGATTTAGCATGATTTGTTAGGAGGAAGTCACATTGTTCTCAATCAATCAGAGCACCCTATCTATTCGCTATGTTTCATTATATTATATATATGGAAGTTTGAAATAAAGGCTTCAAGGTTGTTAGTTGCAGTGGGGAGGTGACAAATCAAAACAAAAAATTCTTGGTGCAGGGGGTTGAACTCAAGCTTAAACACGACACCATCAAACACAATCCATCTTTATACAACTACTACTACTGCACTAGATCGCTAAATCACCATTAAACACATCCTTTAGATTATATAACATATATAATTAACATGAAAAAGATGCAATTATCATATACAAACAACCCCAATGCATATTATGCAGGGAATTCTTGTCTTTGCTTCTGTCATGGCCACTCTAGGACTGCAGATAATCTTGGAATCAGCCCGAACATTATTTTATGATGTAAGACGCTTAAATTCAGCTCTCAATTGTTGGAAATATTAGAATAGACGCTCTGACCTTTCTTCCAATTATCAACAAGGATAAAGCATTTGGTCTGACCAAAGATCAAGAGCGTTGGGTTGTGGGAAAAACTAGTCCTACGAGCATACAAGTATTCTACAGATACAAGTATTGCTCGTACATGAAGCACTGAAACATCAATGATACCCATATGAAGCATAACTTTAATGGAAACATCAATGGTATACATACAGTAATCAATTCATAGCTCGAACACATGTCAAGCTAACGATTCAAGGTTTCATGGAATTCATCTCAATCATATCAAATTTGCCCCATTTAAAAAACTGATTCAACACAATGGTATTGCACAATCTCACAAATACTAAATCAATCACAATATTCATGGAACTTTCAAACCCTCTAATTCAATGAACTTTCAAGAATTCAAAACCAGAAGCAGAAAAGATCGGAAACCAACAGAACCTGAACCTATTCTACCACGATTCACAATTAACTACACCATCAAACATACTAGTACTAGGAATCTAACATGCATTTGTGTAAAAAGTATACTAGTACTACGTACTAGCATATAAGTATACTACAGATACAAGTATCGCATCAATCAAGAACAGAGCTATACAATTAGAATTCTCACGTTCCATAGAAAGATAGTAATACAAGTAATCTGCCAATTAAGTAATACAATTACTTGGCAGTGATTGAATCGCAGAAACAAGAGAAAGAGGTGTAATAGATTGACATGCAGGGGAATTAAAAAAAGGCAGCGAAGCTCCATGCTTACCGGCGGCGAGGGAAGATTGAGGGATCACCGGTGGCGATGGAAGATTGACGGACTACCGGCGGCGAGGAAAACCTCTGATTACCACCGGCGTCGTCAACAGATCCTGGAGACCGACGAAGGCAGAGGAGTAACGAAGGTTCGGCTCCGGCGAATGGAGAGAACCAGAGCAGCGGCGACGACCTCTTGGACGCGGAGGGAGCACGCCGATCCAGAACACGGTATCGGCCGTTTATATCGCCGGCGCCGTCACTACCAATTGAAAATTGAGAGAGTCATTAGGTTTTCACGTTTCAGAGGTAGTGGGGGTAGTTTGATACTTACTCTAGGTTAGTGGGGTGAATACGAACTAGTAAAAAAAAACTCAGTAATTTACCCCTTTAATACTAGTACTATCCACCGTTAGATTAGATTAAGAAAATCTGACGGCTAGGAATTGATTTTGTATAAGGGACAAAGTGGAGACTTTGTCACCCACTGGAGTCCCCGGCAGTGGGCAGCCCTACCAGGTATCTTAAAGTTACAGTTAGAGGTTTAGTGGGAAAGAATAAAGGTTACCTTGCATTTTCTATTCCTCTCAATTACATTGTTGGTTGTGTTTAATTAGACAAGCACGTAATAGACTAAGTGTCATTTATATTTTATCAACTGTTAGGTTAGGTTTAGTTACCTCATCCGTGTTTGGGTTTCATGATACAGGAGGCACACAAGCTCAAGTCTATGAGTTTATGGCACTGCCCAGCAGTACACACATATATAAATATAATTAATAATTTTGGTTCAGCAACCAATTCCGTTTTATGTCCAAACCAATTCGGTTTTGCTCACCAAAACTTGGTTTATGTTTCGGTTTCGGCTCGGTTTATGTTTGTTTTTCAGCTCGAAAGTGCTTTACTCGATCCTCGATTGCTGCTCGGTTCGTAACAGAAACTGACCGGTACGGCTCGGCCTAAATACATACCAAATTCGGCTCGGTCATCGGTTCATGAATTCCCCATAATTCGGTTCGGTTTTTTACGAAACCGGGCCGACTGCCAGCCTACTTCTAACTGAAAAGAGAGACTGAAGGGGGATCAGTTTCCTAATGAAAATGAGATCAAAATAAAATAAAAAAATTGTTGGAGCTCCTACTTCTAGCATAAAGTTGAAAAAGAGATCAAAATAAAAAAAATTGTTGGAGTTTAGATTCAATGTATGAGCTCATTTTCAAAAATCCTTTCCTCTTTATTTCAAAAGAAGTGGAATATTTTATGAAAGTGATTGAGAACTATGAAGATGGTTTATATGAACAACACAAAGAATGAGAGTAGGGAAAGTAGGGAGCAATGACAGAATCAGAATGATATATGGGTGAGCCGAAAATTATAAACCAAAAATAGATGTCACCGGTGAAAATATTTGTTCGCATTTGAATAATAGTAGAAAAAATTCATGAATCTAACACTAAGGAAAAAAACACAATAATTTTTTTGATTATAGGTTGCTTAATTAGTAAAAAAATAATTATATGTGCCACTGACAATTTTTTCTTCAAATTTGGATAATTTATGATCAAATATTATAATTATACATAATATAAGTTGATTATGAGTAACTATTACGTAAAATTTAAGACAAAATTTTACCTAAACAACATAGTGGGGGAGCCGAACTTCAAATACCCCGACACCAAACTCAGAAAATAAAAAAAAAATTTACATAAAATTTTACACTCGATACCGGGGGAGGGGGGCGTCGTGGCTCCCCCTAGTTCCTCCATTAAACATAAGAGAGAAAAGGGGAGAATAACTTCTTCTAATTCATATCAATTGATACAATGATGTGTTCTATTGACAGGCACATAATACATAGCGCCTATATGCCACTATAATTACACATGAATGAAGAGAATAATGAGTCATATGAAGATGGGGATTCTTATGATCAATGTTAAGGAATGCATTATATGTGAAGGTAGCATCCTATGTGAAGCATGACATGATCCTCTCTTTTTTTAATTGGGAATATATATATATAATTAGATAGGATGAAATCGATGAATAAAACTTCGTATCTCATCATACTCTTTGCGATACCTCCCCAATTTACCTCTCTAACCAAATTTTCATCTCCTACTTTCAATATCTCTATCAGATGGTGTTCGAATGTGTCCAGATTTAATGTTAAGAAGACGATAGTTAGAACAAAAGGACCAAAAAAGAAAAGTGACCGAAGTAGGAGGAATAAAAAAAGCGATTTATAATATAGGGGGCTATTTGTCAAGTTGTCAAACTCAAACTAGAAGGAAAAAGTACTATTTTCCATTTGAAATGACGTAAGTAGAAATTCGCTAAAATATAATTTATAGGGTCAAATACTTAAGGAGACCCGAAACTTTGAGGCGGGTTACAAACTCTTCCCAAACCTTTGTTTTGTTGCAGACTCGTCCCGCTAGTATGGATTGCATTACGATGTAGAACTATTTGTCAAGTCATCCGGTCCACATCAGTAAATACTAATTAAATAATAGACCCGACCCAAATCGACCTAAGTCATCCAATCGAACTGGTCAACATAACTCAAAACAAAAAATTATGAACCCCCAATCAATTTCATCTTAATCTAATATGAAACTGAAACTCATGGAGACTATACAACTTCCTTCTTCTGTCTTCTCTTCTTACTAGAGTTTTCGACGAACTTCACCTACCTACAACTTCATCTCCTCCGACCAGCAACCTCGTTTTATCCTATCTTAAACGTCGACCAACATTGCAAACTCTACCTCTGCAATTTTGATGAGTTTTACTGCAACTCCAACACTGGAATTCTGACGAACATTACTAGGTAGTCAAAACTACTATATAATCTCCCATTCTCCTTCCCTCTATCTTCATCAAACATCGGACAACCAAAACCTGAAACACCCATTTTGTTTCCTGATGTGACTATTTTCCATGCATTTTTTGACCTATGTTTAGCCTAAGAATCTCCCGTTTTGATCTTGAAATGTCATGCCTTATGTGCTTTTATAGATGTTTTGTGCTAAGTGTGCTTTTGTAATCCGGAAGCCACTTTCAGGCCGAACTAGTGGTCTATCGGAGCTTTCTTTGTGCAACTTAGGCCTAGGCGATGAAATACGGATCACAAGGAGCACATAGGAGCAAACGGGAGGTCAATCAGAGCTAAGACGGAGGAGTTAAGCTCAATACAAATTCGAGATTCCTGCACAGCATTTCTACTAAAGTTCTCGGCGAGAACTATCAAAGTTCTCGCCGAGGAGTTTTGAGGAATCGACTTCCAGGAGGTTTTTCAGAAAAGTTCTCAGCGAGAACTTTATAAGTTTTCGCTGAGAACTCTGGGCTTTTCCAGTGTGCGTATATAAGCTGTGCTCGGCGAGAATTGAAGGGGAATGGATCATTATTACACAGCACTCGTTCGACGAACAACACACACGATCGCAACTCCGCCTCTCTTCTTCAATCGATCAGCCGCCGCCTCTCAGTCGAGAGCAACTTGAAATGGAGCTAAGTGAAGTCCTCTACCTTGGAGTAAAGCTTGAAGTGCAAGGTTTGAAGATCATCCATGGATGCTAAAGTGTTCTTCTCCTCTTCAATTCAGGTTTCTTCCATAGCTAGGCTAGGCTAAACTTAGGGTTTAGCTTAGTGAGGGATGATCAAGCTATGATAGAGAGATAATTGATTGAACTGAGTCTTCCATTAGTCTTGGTGTAATGAATTGGTTCCTAACCTTGTGCTTGATTGCCATGTGAGCTTGATTGTTTCTATGGTACTTCTTTATGTCATTCAATGTATGAGAATTGTTGGATGATGTTGATCTAAGGTGTAGGGATTGTAACTGATGATTTGAGAGATTGGATTATTCAATTGCACCCATGTTTTCACTTGATTTCCTTATTGGCATTTCTACAAACACTTGACATGCATTTTATTTTACATTCATTTAGTAGTTGAAAGACCTTATGATTGTTACCTTATGTTCTATGATTGACATGAGAGTGTCTTGCATCATTGCCTTGTGTGAGAAGTTGTTGATTAGGATTTTAGGAGAGTGAGCATTACATTGAGCTTGGTTAAAGCACTCCATTCCTTTGTTCGTATAGCGAGAGCATAGTTCATGTGGTCTAGGAGTAGTGGGTCAACGGTGCGAGAGTTCGTTGATTCTATTTGAGTGTTTTGCGTGGAAAATGAATTACATATTGATGCTTGTGACTCAATTCATCTTTCATTGCTCTTGAGCTTGAGAAACTCCCTAACAAAGTTGACCTTCCTCTCTCTTTTTTGACCCTCAACTTTCCTTGTTAGTTATTGTTTTACTAGCTTGTTTAGTTTATGTTTTCGAATCGTTCTTACAAACCAAAACTCAATTCAAATGTTTAGACCATCCATGAATAGTGTGAGTAGTGGCCATTGAGAGAACCCCATGGAAATACGACCTTGACTTTGCAAGTTAGTTATTCGCACGTCAAGTTTTTGGCGTCGTTGCCAGGGATCTTTCTCAATCCTAAGAAAGCATTTAGTAGTGGATCGATCTATTCACTTCCTTCCAATTTACTTTTTCTTCCTTGTTACTTGTTTGCTTGGTTTTGTTATCCCACATTGTCGTATTACTTGGGTGTGTTTGTTGTGTTTTTGTGTAGGTATCTTGCGCTAGTGCATGAGGCGTATCACTCGTCTTCAAGCACGACTTCAAGGTCTTGCACAAGTAATTGAGCCATCAAGCTTCTCTCCCCCTCATTTGGTCCATAGCGCCACACGCAACAACATGTCGCACCACGAAGATGAGGATAACCATTCATAACACTCCCACCACACCGATAACGATGACCATGGGGAAAGAGGTGCAAGACGAACATTGGCGGATTATGCCCGCCCGACTCTTGAAGGGGCGGCCTCAAGCATTGTTCGAAGACCCGTCAATGCGAGGAATTTTGAACTCAAGCCTAATATAATCTAAATGGTGCAAAATGGAGTGGTGTTCAATGGCATTGATGGTGAATGTCCATCTAGGCATCTCAAGGACTTCTTGGAGATATGCGACACGATGAAGAATGACAAAATTCACCCGGATTGTGTGAGACTACGGCTCTTTCCTTTCTCACTCAAATGTAGAGCTAAGTCATGGTTGGAGAACCAACCGAGTAGAGCTTTCACCACATGGGAGGGCCTAGCTGAAGCTTTCCTCAGGGATTTCTTTCATCCTTATATGACGGATGCAATCTGAGACCGTATCAACCACTTCACACAACACAAGGGAGAGCTCTTCCATGAGACTTGGAATCGGTTCCAAGCCCTTCTTCGGTCTTGTCCTCGTCACAACACCGCCGAATGGTCCTTGGCGGACATCTTTGCAAGGTCCTTTGACTTTGAGAATACAAGAATGATTAATCAAGCGGCCGGAGGTGACTTAAGGATGCTCACTCCCAGAGATGCTCTAGAAATCTTCGAGGAGATGGCCAACAAGACAAGGAGTTGGTCACGACAACAACCTCCTAAGTATGGAAGCGACACTCAGTATGATTTTCGGGCCGTAAGTGTTGATGCACCAAAGTATTCATCTAGCTATGGGAAGAAGCCGAAGCTACCGGGGCACCGTGATGAAGATGATCCCATCATTGCTCTCCTTATGTCCAAGATTGATGCCATGGCCTCTCAAGTAAGCAATCTTAGTATGCCTAAGCCTCCCTTTAAGTCATCTCATTTGGGTAATCCACCGGTTGCCTCGGTGTTTTGTTGTGAGTGTTGTGAAGGCCAAGGCCATGATGTCAATGTGTGCCCTTCCGCTACTTCCGAGCCTAACCAAGGTGAAAGCATTGAGGAAGTAAGCTTTGTGCAAGGCCAATGATTCTATGGAAACTTCAACCCTCAAGGGAATTATCAAGGGGGTAACTACAACCGTTCTTGGAACCAAGGAGGTGGTTACAACAAGCCTAATCAAGGAGGATTCCAAGGCTATAAAGGGTACAATCAAGGCAACCAATGGAACCAAGGGGGAAACCAAAGTCAAGGCAACCAAGGAGGAAACCAATGGAACCAAGGTGGTAATCAAAATCAAGGTAACCAATGTAACATCCCTGCCTAACCGAATGGTTTGGAACCCTAGTTTGGATGGTTGAGACATTGGAAACAATGTTCTTGAGGCCCCATTGAAGTCTGGGACGTCCACAATTGAGTCGGATTGAAGTTACAAGCGAGTACGTGAAAATTTGTCAAGGTGGGCAGACCATGATACATGGCCGTGTATCATAATACACGTCGTGTATCATAATACACGCCGTGTATCATGGTCTGACTATAAAAGGCTGATTTTTCACGGATTTTCATAACTTCCCCTTCTTTCTCTTTCCCCGAAATTCCCTTTGACGAACCAAAAATCCTCTTAGCTTCAATCCTTGATTCCGGGAGTTGTAGAGCTCTGATTGACGATCCATTTCTTGCTACACGTTCTTTGCGACGAGAGGAAGATATGGAACCTTGAGTTTCTGGGTATTTCGGAGTAGTATTCTGTCGGTGAGGAGGAGAAGAGCTACGGTTTTGGAGTTGTAGAGCTTGGTTGTTCGGGTTCCGGAAGCTGTTTTAGAGCCTCATCTTCTTGTCAGGTGAGGGTTTAGCATACGATAGGTAGTATGGTCGGTGTGAGGAGTTTCTGTTCAGACTTAGAAGAATGTAGGGCTTTGCATGAATTGGAAGAGAGTAAAAGGGGAAATTGTTCTGTAATTGCTTGCTATGTGATTCTGATGATTGGTAATGTTTGTATGATTGTTAATTGATGATTTGAATGATGATTGTTGGTTGATGCATTATGTGGTATGATTGGGGGAATGTTTAACACGGGTGCTTAATGGATTTTTCTAGTAACGAGTGTAGGAGGGTCGGGATGTAATTCTGTAAACTGGTTTTGTATCTTGTGCTGACAGTGGTGGTTGCAGGAGGGTGGTCCTGCCAATGTGGGGTCTCCCTTTATATGATGAATAGGTGGATGGCCCTGCCAATGTGGGGTCGTCCAATGAAGGACGTACAGGAGGGTAACCCTATGACTCATGACATGGCTATCCATGTACTTACATGTGGGGATGGCCGGTGAGCTAGCCGTTTACCCTTTAACTGTTTGTGATTATGTGGAATTACCAAATGATTTGGATTGTGTTGGTTTATGTGATGTTGGGATTGAG
This sequence comes from Linum lewisii, assembly GCA_034768395.1. Classification (NCBI taxonomy): domain Eukaryota; kingdom Viridiplantae; phylum Streptophyta; class Magnoliopsida; order Malpighiales; family Linaceae; genus Linum; species Linum lewisii. The sequence goes on along the minus strand of CM068301.1, from coordinate 20,617,037 downwards.
ATGATGTTATGCGTTGATGTATTGATTATGCGAGGTGCCATTTGGGTGGAATTGATGATGTGTGTGATGGTGGTTGGTAATGTGTTTAGGGTTATGACTTAGAATTGGCTAATAGAACTGGAGAAGGGAATTAGTACATGGAATTGGGTGGTTTGATTACATGAATTGGTTGATTGTTGTTGTGTGATTGATTTGAGTGAAATGGATGACTCGTGTGTGATGGTGATTGCTAGCGTGTTATGTGCTCATTATATTACGGTTGGAGTCTTGAATGTGTTTTAGGAATTGGTTGAGAAGAATGGAAATGTCGGAATTGGACAGATTGTGGCTAGGAATCGTGTTAGATGAAATATGTGAACTGGATAGATTATGAGGTTTGATCTAGGAATGCTCAAACTAGTGAGTTGAATGGTAAATTAGTGTTGTGGTGATTGTTGTCGTTATGTGGTGTTGAGTTGACTTGTTTGAGTGAATGACCGACTTGTCTATATGTGTGGTTGACTAGTGTGACTGTCTGGTTAACTAGGTGGTTAGAAATGGGAGTGAGGAGTTGAATGGACTTAGAATGGAATTAGGTCTTGCATGAACCTATGAGAGTAAAACTGAATAACTGTTTTGTGATTGATGTATGAAGATTGTGGTGATTTATGTGTGATGTGGAGATTGAGATGAAAGATGATAGCTAATGTATTTGATCTAGAAATGTGAGATAGGATGGGGTTGGATGTGATGAATTTCTATGATTGCATCTATTATTGCCGATTGTGGTTAGACTAGAATTATATCCTAGAATTGGAACATAGAATTGGTGCATGGAACTAGAACATGGAATGGTGTTGTGGAATCTTGATGTGGAATTGTGTTGTGGTATTGTGATGTGGCTTTGTGATGTGGAATTTGTATAGTGGGGTTGTACAGTGGAATTGAGAAGTGGAATCGGAATTGTGAAATGGATTTGTGGTTGAATGAAACTGTTTTGCGAATGATGTGATTGTTGTGGTTGCATTAGAGTGTGATTGTGGTCGCATTAAATGAAATTTAAATGATAGAACCGGAAGGAGCCAACTTTACCCCAACCGAAATATCGTGGTGTTAGAGTCCGATTCACTGGTGTGAATCCTATGGCAGGGAGTCATAGTGGTTGAAATCTCCGTTGAGGAAGGATCCCTATGGGATGCGTCGTGATAGCTCCGTGGGGGAAGGATCCCTTAGGGGATGCGTCGTGTTATCTGCCTATGGGGAAAGATCCTACGGGATATGGATGATGTGATGGCCTTATGACGCCTAATTAACTCACCTAGTTTTGATGTGATTACGAGCTGAAATGTGATGTGTCGAGTGTGTATATGTGATGTGCGGTATGTGTTGGCGAACTGTTATGTAGTGTGTGTCAACTGGGTTGGGTTGATCTGTGAACTAAATGGTGTCGTTGTGCTATGTTGTGGGGTTCATGTGAATGGCTTAGGTGTATAATGATGTTCTGAGTTGTGAACTATTAATATGGGGAGATGCCTAATAACTCACTTAGTAAATAGGAATGTAATATATGTATTGTGTATGATTGTGATGTGACAATTGAGATGACGATTTGTTTACGATGCTTCTAATATTGAACTGTATGTATGATGCTTCTGATTGTTGAACTATATGAATTGGATGTAATGCTTAATCGATTGAATGATTGCCTTTGTTATATTGATGCTATTGTGGATTGAGGATGTTGATTTGATATTGAGCTTATGTGATCGCCTAGTATCATGTTAGGAATTAAAATATGAATGATTGTGTCAGATTCCACTGTTGTTTGTGTGCGGAGTTGGGATCGCTCTGGAGGTTAGGTTCGGCGCATAGTTAAACCCAGTGGGTTCACTCAGTTTCATTAGGAAGCTGATCCCCCCCCCCAGTTTCTCTGTTCCAGGTGTGCGTGAGAGTGAGTTGAAGTTCAGGTGTTCAGTTGAGTTCAGAGGAGTTGCAGGCTGGACTTGTGAAGTGAAGATTAGTGGACTACTTTGGAGAGACCATCATTTTGGTTTTATATTTCAGTTGACACCTTTGGGTTGGGAGATTTTGTAATTGGTTGTTGGGTTCTGGTTTGATTTATTGGTTGTATTCGGGTTTTGGATTTTATTTAATGAAGGCCTTCGATTGTTTTGAACTTTTATTAAGAGTTGTTTCTGTTTCCGCTGCGTTTTACTCCTTTATTTAAATGCTGGTTCTTTGAGTAGCACTCAAACTGGTTCGACCACGGGTAAACCCGGGTCGATTTGGGGCGGGTGTTACAACCAAGGTGAGCAAGGTTCTAATCTACCGGGGATGTATAACCATAAGGGTAATGGACCACCCGATTTCAATAAACCTCCTCAAAACAAAGAAGGTGGATCTTCCACATCCCAAGAGGACACCAATGCGGCTATTTTCCAACTCTTTAAGAATCAACAAGCTTCCATCTCCAACTTAACAACTCAACTGGGTCATGTTGCCAAGGCACTCTCGGAGAGACCTAAAGGTAGTCTACCCGCCAACAGCGAGGTTAATCCCAAGGGCCCCGAGGAGCTTATGATGGTCACATTGAGGAGTGGTAAGCAAGTCCAAGGTGCCACACCTAAGGTGGTAAGTGCTCAAGATGATGATTTTGTTTTTGTGGAAGATGTTGACTCCGATGATGACACAGATAAGATTGAAGTTATAGATAAAGGAGCCAAGGCTAATGAAGTTTCTAAGACTATCAATAAGGTTGGTTCTCAAGAGGCTGTGGCGAGTGCTACTCCGATCTCTCCTCCCACACCGGTTGTGCCTCCGTACAAGCCTAAGCCACCTTATCCATCTTGCTTGAAGCCGGATTCCATGGAGAAGGATTTCAAAAGGTATGTTGAGCTTTTTGACAAGGTACAATTCACAATGCCTTTTGGGGAGGCAATCACCAAGATGCCTCAATATGCAAAGTTCATGAAAGATATCTTCACCAATAAACGCAAGCTTACGGATGTGACTTCGGCAAAGCTCAACGAACAATGCTCCGCCATTCTCTCTAAGAGGCCACCGGAAAAGCTTAAGGATCCAGGTAGCTTTACTATCCCTTGCACTATTGGTGAACATGCAATAAGTAGAGGTTTAGCCGATTTGGGTTCTAGTATCAATGGTATGCCATATTGCCTGTTTAAGAAGCTAGGCCTAGGGAAACTTGAACCAACTCGAATGAATGTTCAATTAGCAGATAAATCCGTGACATCCCCTCGTGGTATTGTTGAAGATGTGTTGGTTTAAAGTGGGTGCTTTTGAATTCCTTGTGGATTTTGTGATTCTAGATGCTATGGGTGATACGGATGTGCCTTTGATTCTAGGACGATTTTTCTTAGCAACCTCTCGTGCTTTGATTGATGTCTATGGTGGTAGACTTACACTTAGGGTCGATAATGAATGCATGATCTTTGACCGTTCCAATGGCATGGAGTTCACATTTTCATATGCTAGTCATCATGATACTAAGAATCCACATGAGTTTACTTCGGCTACTAATAGTACTAACCTTTTCCGTCATAGTCTTGCGAAGTTATTTGCACCTAGTGATGTGTAGGAGAAAACTGATGAAGTAGAGGAGACTCCAACTCTCATGCTCCCAAAGACACCACCTAAGGGTAAGAAGAAAGGTGTGAAGAAGTCACCCGAGAAGGGTAAGGAAGCCGCACCGGTTGGTGAGACGAGCAAGACTAAGGAACCACCCAATGAGAGGATCCACTCCAAGTGGTTTGGCCCCTTCTCCATTGCTCACACTTCATCATCCGGGAAACCCGAGCTCACACCTCCCAAAGTCGGTAAGATTCAATTCAAGTTCTGTGTGCCATATGAAGGTAATGACATCGACTTCAAAGAGGTAATGAGTTGGGATGGTTTTACTTAGCCTACTCCTTATGCTTTCTGATGACACTCGATTTGACGTGATTATCAGCCTCATTTAAGCGACATTTCCTTGCTTAAGACATGGTTTTTAGGGTAGAATAGCGAATATTCACTCAACTGCTCTATCTCGTGCCATTTGTGTTACTTTGGCCCGTTTCGGGTCTATTTGATGGTTTTCTAGTATTTTCATGATAGCACAGGTTTTTGCCGTCAAATAAAGTAGCCAAGGACGTGTCTAAGGCATTGGAGCCTGGAGGAACCGCACCGGAACCGGTCCAAGGATTCGATCAAGCCAACTCAAATCCTGCCCCGATTTACACTACAGTTTTCGGTGAAAACTCATGAATAAATCGGCAGAGCTCACAAGGAGAAGTTTTCGGCGAGAATTCAAAGTTCTCGCCGAAAACTCTAAACTTCAAACTCACAGGAGAATCAGCCGACGGAAGCTCCGATTTACACTAAAGTTTTCGGCGAAAACTCATCAAGTTTTCGCCGAAAAATCCTTCACAAATCCGGCGATTTAGGGTTAAGTATAAATACTTAAACCGGCGGCCCAAAAAGAGAGACATCATAGTATACTTTTCAAAAATAGAATTTTGAGGAGTTCTAGACCTAAGAAGTTCAAGAGAGCAGAGTTTTAGAGTTCGAAGAGCCAGGAAGAGATCGTGACGCCATCCCTTCACCTCGAAGACTCAGAGCTAGGATTGAAGATTACCGGAGAGCGAAGCTTTGCCAGAGTCGTCTTAATTAGGTTTTACAGTTTCTATCTGTTCTATCTTTTCATGATGAACTCTGTTTCTATCTTTGATTTTGTCGTTATGAACATGAGTAGCTAAACTCGTAGAGCTTAGACTAGATGAACCCTAAGTGACCCAGGGCTTTAAAGCGGTCACGGATCGGCGGTAATTAGATTCAAAGTTCAATCAGTTTCTCTTTGCATGTTTGATTTGTTCTTCGTTGTTTATGTTTCTTGTCTAGATTGATCACCTAGATTAGATTCCTGTTAAGCTAAGGATAGAAGCGAACGCTCGCCTTACTTTAAAACATCAAATCGAACAATTAACCTATTCATTGGAGTGTGCCTTTCGTAGGAACCAGTTAGGGTTAATCCACTACAAGAGTAACTCATAAATCGTTAGTAATTCCACCAGTTAGTTTAGCCATTGCGAGAGGCGACCGTACCCGGGCGACTGATTAATCTTGGTAGCTAGATTGGATAGAGCGAACGTTCGCCAGTCTTAAACCTAAGGGTCAGGAGTTATGGTGGTGTCTTAGAATTGATTGAATGAGAATTGAAATCCGCTGATCTATTGATTGCCTATGCTCTGGTGAACGAAGGGGGATTCGAAGTCTAAGCTTGTATGTCGTCTTTGTTAAGTCAACCAATCTTTCAATCTGTCTTTCAGTTTAGTTTTTAATTTCCTTGCATTTTCTAGAATAGAAGTCGTGGAACTCACACCACGCACAATGTGTTAAACCTGAGTAATCTGCCTTTACATTTGAGTAGACAATTATTAGAAGACCCTTGGAATACGATCTACTTAGCTTCTAGCTTTGTAGTTATTTGATAACCCGCACTACAACGTTCATCACTTTCGTCTAGCTAGAGACGTTAAAGAAGTGCTTCATCGGAGGCACCCCATGTTATCTTTACTTTTTCGCTTCTATGTTTTTGTGTTTTTTAGCTCTTTGAATAATGTGTGGCCAAGTACTTGGACCAATGATCTTTATGGGATTCTCTCACCACTCTTGCCTTCTATGCTCTACTTCACCGCACGGTATATTCGTTCCACCTTACTCTCTCTCTCTCTTGATATTGAGGACAATGCTCGTTCTAGTCGTAGGGGAATTTGAGGTTTGGTGTGATTGTATGCCGGTAGAAGTAGAATGATATGCTTTGATAATGTGCATCTTGATTGATTTCCAAGTTCCTCTAGCGTAGAATCGTTCAGTTCTTGACTTTTGGTGTTTTATTGACTTCAATATTTCACAATGACGTTTAGGCTGTTCCACTTAGAACCTATAACCAGCATGTCGGCACTAATGTCAAATTGAGTCTAGGCCAGAACAGAGATTGGATCACTCTTGTAAGTTGAATTGATTGCTTGGTACCTTTTTTAAAACCGCTCGATAACACCATTCTATGATGATAAAGACAATTAGAATTTCGCCACATTCAGCCAAAAAGCCTACCCGAATCATTTTTCCTATAGGATAACCCCGTTTGATCTTTGGCCTGTTTGTTAGATTATACACATTTTCAGCTCTACTCCATATTTTTCATCACCTTTTTGATCCCTCGTGATTGTGGCTTGAGATTAGACGAAAATCCAATTCGAAATCTTTTTGTGGAAGTTATAGCTGGCTAAGGATCAAGTGGCTAGTGTATGAAGAAAGGCTTATGTGTGACGAAAGTGTTCAAGTTACTCGAATTCTTGAAGTGTCGAAAGAAAAGCTAGGCAAGCTCGACACCTAAGTGAAGTGTCGGGTTGAGCACTAGCATAGGCAAAGACTGTGAGCTAGGCAGGTCCAACACCTAAGTGAAGTGTTTTGAATCGAGCACTAGTATGCAGTAAGTAAGTGGTGGAAGAAAAGCTTTGGAAGAAGTCCTTGTGAAAGCAATCCTAGCTTGAGCGTGTAAAGTGCAGTTCTAGAGGCGGATGAAGTCGAGTCGATAGCCACGTCACGATCACTCACCAATTCCCAAATATTTCCTACCTCCACCTAAACCGCATCATATCCCTAGTTTAAGACCTTTTGATTAGAGTTGGTGTTGTCGTGGTCGGATACTTTGTGAATCAATTTGTTTTCGGAAAGATATGTGTCCTAATGAACTACTTCTTGAAGTGTGCATAAAACAGTGAGGTCTAGACTTGTTTGGTTGACATTCTTGCATGTTTAGGTTAAGTTTGTTCGTGGAACAGTCTAAGCCAAATTGTAATGTTTGAACCTCAATGTGACTGATCTTGTCATTTGTGAACTTGGATGTTTTCTAATACATTTGCTTGAGGACAAGCAAAAGCTTAGTCGTAGGGGAGTTTGATGTGACTATTTTTCATGCATTTTTAGACCTATGTTTAGCCTAAGAATCTATTGTTTTGATCTTGAAATGCCATGCCTTATGTGCTTTTATAGATGTTTTGTGCTAAGTGTGCTTTTGTTGTCCGGAAGCCACTTTGGGGCCGAATTCATGGTCTATCGGAGCTTTCTTTGTGCAATTTTAGGCCTTGGCGATGAAGTACGGATGACAAGGAGCACATAGGAGCAAATGGGAGGTTAATCAGAGCTAAGACGGAGGAGTTAAGGCCGATACAAATTCGGATCCTGCACAGCATTTCTACTAAAGTTCTCGGCGAGAACTATCAAAGTTCTCGCCGAGGAGTTTTGAGGAATCGACTTCCAGGAGGTTTTTCAGAAAAGTTCTCGGCGAGAACTTTATAAGTTTTCGCCGAGAACTCTGGGCTTTTCCAGCGTGCGTATATAAGCTGTGCTCGGCGAGAATTGAAGGGGGTGGATTATTATTACACAGCACTCGTTCGACGAACAACACACACGATCGCGACTCCGCCTCTCTCCTTCAACTGATCAGCCGCCGCCTCTCAACCGAGAGCAACTTGAAGTGGAGCTAATTGAAGTCCTCTACCTTGGAGTAAAGCTTGAAGTGCAAGGTTTGAAGATCATCCATGGATGCTAGGGTGTTCTTCTCCTCTTCAATTCAGGTTTCTTCCATGGCTAGGCTAGGCTAAACTTAGTTTAGCTTAGTGAGGGATGATCAAGCTAGGATAGAGAGATGATTGATTGAACTGAGTCTTCCATTAGTCTTGGTGTAATGAATTGGTTCCTAACCTTGTGCTTGATTGCCATGTGAGCTTGATTGTTTCTATGGTACTTCTTTATGTCATTCAATGTATGAGAATTGTTGGATGATGTTGATCTAAGGTGTAGGGATTGTAATTGATGATTTGAGAGATTGGATTATTCAATTGCAACCATGTTTTCACTTGATTTCCTTATTGGCATTTCTACAAACACTTGGCATGCATTTGGTTTTACATTCATTTAGTAGTTGAAAGACCTTATGATTGTTACCTTATGTTCTATGATTGACATGAGAGTGTCTTGCATCATTGCCTTGTGTGAGAAGTTGTTGATTAGGATTTTAGGTGAGTGAGCATTACATTGAGCTTGGTTAAAGCACTCCATTCCTTTGTTCGTATAGCGAGAGCATAGTTCATGTGGTCTAGGAGTAGTGGGTCAACGGTGCGAGAGTTCGTTGATTCTATTTGAGTGTTTTGCGTGGCCAATGAATTACATATTGATGCTTGTGACTCAATTCATCTTTCATTGCTCTTGAGCTTGAGAAACTCCCTTGCTAAGTTGACCTTCCTCTCTCTTGTTTGACCCTCAACTTTCCTTGTTAGTTATTGTTTTACCAGCTTGTTTAGTTTATGCTTTTGACTCGTTCTTACAAACCAAAACTCAATTCAAATGTTTAGACCGTCCATGAATAGTGTGAGTAGTGGCCATTGAGAGAACCCCGTGGAAATACGACCTTGACTTTGCGAGTTAGTTATTCACACGTCATTTCTCATTCCTGGTTTCACCTACTACCCACATCGCCAACAAACATGAAAAACCAAATCATCCTCTCAATTTATATATCTCCTCCTATTCCTTCTTAATGTCCTCGAAACCCTTTCATAGTCTCCGTCTTCAACAATCTGTGGGGACGATGTTTTGGAAGGTTCAAGGTTGTCGACGGTGGAGCTGTCTTCGACGATGTTGTTGGACTATTGTTGGTACTTGGCTAGGACGTGATGTTTGACGTATTCCATTTCGGTTGGGGTCATGGGTCATGACCATCTTAAGTCTAACCCTCGTAGTGTCGAAATTGCTTCTGCTACCAAATGTTTTGGGATTACTGAATGCATCTTCTATTAAATTAGGAATCATGAGCACAAATTTAAATTACAAATTCAACAATGAAGAAGCAAAAGGGGTGAAATTAATTGCCTTGATAACCATGTTGGTGGGTCTACTTTGGACAAGTGAAGGTTGAGGAGACACTTCAACGAGGTGTTAACTTTTTTGGTACTTTATGTTTGGGAATATTTCATTTTGGTACACAGCGTTTCAAAAATTTCATTTCAGCCATTATCGTTTCATAAAATTCCAAAACAGTATTTTCATCCAATTCCGTCCAAATTTTCTGTTAAGTGCTGACGTGGCAGCTAAGTCACACATCCTAGTCAGCTAAAATATTAATTTCATTAATTTAATATTAAATTTTTATTTTTTATTAATATAATTACTTTTTAATGAAAAATAAAAAATATTTTTTTCAATTTTTTTTCCTCTCCCCCTCTTCTCTCTCCTCCCACCTCGAAAATACATATATATCAAAACGTTTCACGGTTTCAGTACTAAACGTTTCACCACTTTTTCATTTTGTACTTCTTGTTTGTAGATCTGAGTTTTTTAGTACTTTTTCCACCTCCAACCCTTCTACCCTCCTTCTTTTTCTCCTCTGCTTCCTTCTTCCTCCGTCTTTCCTCTCTCTCTTCTCTCCTATTCTTCCTCCAACTTCCTCCCTTCACCACTCTGCTTTCTCTTACGTCCTCCTTTTGCCTCTCCCCTCTCCATCCTTACCTCTGTTTCCACCTCTCCTTCCTCCTCTCTTCTCCCTTCCCCCATCCTACTAAAAAACTCAGATCTAAGTTTCTAAGGAGGAGGGGGAGGAGGAAGAGAGGAGGGAGGGCATAGAAAGGAAGACAAAGGGAAAGTAGGAAGAGAGGAGTGGTAGAGGGAGGAGGTATAAGGAACATTCAGAGGAGAGACAAATGAAGAAAGTAGGAGGAAGCATAGGGGAGACGGAAGACAGGAAGCAAAGGGGAGAAGAAGGAGGGTCGAATGTGAAAAAATACAAAAAAACTTAAATCTTCAAACAAAAAGTACTAAAAAACTCATATCTGTAAACAAAAAGTACCCAAATGAAAAAGTGGCGAAACGATTAGTACTGAAACGTTTAGATATATATGTATTTTTAGGTGGGAGGAGAGGAAAAAAATGGGCAAAAAATATTTTTTATATTTTTTAATTAAAACATTAATTATTTTAATAAAAAGGTAATTATTAATTTAAAATAATAAAATTATTATTTTATTATTATTTTTGCTGACTGGGATGTGTGACTCAGCTGCCACGTCATCACTTAACAGAAAAATTGAACGGAATTGGACGGAAATACCATTTTGAAATTTTCTGAAACAATAATGACTGAAATGAAATTTTTGAAATGATGTGTACCAAAATGAGATTTCTTCCAAACGTTAGGTACCAATAAAGTTAACACCTCCACTTCAACGATTTCCATGAAGTCCTGAACCAGAAAGAAAAGGAAAAACAGAGAGCTCTGTTTCTTCAGGAAATTGGAGATTACGAAGAAAAAGTGTGCAAGTTGCTACAATTTTTGGTTTTGAGTTCAATTGACCGTTTTGATTGGATGGATTAGGTAATTTGGGTCGGTCTATTATTTAATTAGTATTTAACTGAAATTAACCAAATGATGTGACAAATAGTACCACGTCGTAACGGAGTTCATACTAACGAGATGAGTCTGCAACATGAAGAGTTTTGGACTAGTCAAATATTTAACCCATAATTGAAAGTAAATAAGTTTCAAAATTTTTTCCATTACAAAGTGCAGCATTTCCAAGATTAAGATGATCCACGGGCACCTTCTGAAGTCTTCTAATTCACAACCCACTACTACACTTCTCTCTCTTGCGCCTTAGGCATTCCAGAAATCATCTTCTATTTCCGGCGAACCACCCCGTAATTGATGGATTCCGTCGGCAAAGAAGTAGTTCTGATCACGGGCTGCTCCGAGGGAGGCATCGGCCACGCCTTGGCTCGACAGTTCGCCGCCAACGACTGCCAGGTCGTCGCCACCAGCCGTTCAGTCAACTCGATGCGTGACTTGGAGCAAGACCCTAGGTTCTATTTGCAGCAACTGGATGTTTCATCCGATGAAAGCGTAAACCGGGTGGTGTCTGACGTTGTTGATAAATACGGGAGAGTGGATGTGCTAGTCAATAACGCCGGATTTCAGTGCATCGGTCCTCTTGCTGAGGTTCCTCTTTCTGCTGTTCAGGAAACTTTCAACACCAACGTTTATGGTGAACTTCTCCACACCCTTTGTGTTTCAATCTCTAATTTATTAATTTTTTTTTATTTCTCAAATTTGTTATCTTGGTCTCTTGGTTCATGATCTTGAATGTGTGCATATATATCCATTTATACTTGCATGTATTGTGTTATGTGAATCCTAAAGTTGTTGCCCAGAATTTTGTAGTTGGGATCTGAAATTTGTTCTTGTGATGGCATAAGTTGATTCCACCGTTGGAATCGGGGAATGTGGTTAGTATTAGTTGAGCACTGTCTCTTTAAGAAATTGCTTTAGTGAACAATTTCGTGTCCTCTGTTGGTTTGGGCTAAAGTAGATGGAAGGTAGGCACTCTATTAGGAAAGACACTCTAAGCAAGAGACTTGTACAGACTAGCGTCATTAGACAATAGACTGTCTGATGAGATTTGGGTGGCTTTTGTCTGATGGTTTGGAATGGGGCATGGGAAGATATCCAGGGTAAAATTTTCTGGGTTTTTCCTTCTTATTGGCTTGTAGAGATGATAGTGATTACTCTCTACTCTCTAGCAAGGTATATATCCGTGTAAAGTGATGGAGCACTCCCTCAATCTTGCTCAATTTGAAGAACATTCCTTTATATGCTTCACGCTCCTTTCCCGACTCCTCACTCCTCGTGCAGGTTCCTTGAGGATGATTCAGGCTGTTGTCCCACATATGGCAACTCGAAGAAAGGGGAAAATCGTGAACCTTGGAAGTGTTACGGTGATGGCTCCAACCCCTTGGTCTGGGGCTTATACTGCAAGTAAAGCTGCCATTCACGCATTGACCGATACATTAAGGTACAATTACATGTGTTTTAGACTTTTAGTTATGTTGGTCGTCAGTGTAGCAAGCTTGTATTTTACTTTCTCATGACAATTACTTAATTGCTTAACCTGATGACATTAGCTGAATTTCAATGTTGATAAAACGGCTTCTATTATCCCAGGGGAGTCATAATTTGCACAAGCTATTGGTTTTGGAAGTTCCAACCCTGTGTCAGGGTTCAGAGATATAACTCCAGATGTCCTTTTGGTTTGCTCTGATGATTTATTTTGTATCCCGAAAATGCAGGCTGGAACTGAGGCCCCTGGGGATCGACGTGGTTAATGTAGTTCCAGGAGCAATCAAGTCAAACATAGGGAATTCCGCAGCAGCTAACTACAGTAAGATGCCAGAGTTGAAACTATACAAGCCATTTGAGGCTGCAATCAAACAGAGAGCCCATCTTTCCCAAGGCATCAAATCCACACCTACTGAAAAATTTGCAAAAGATACAGTAGCTATCATTCTCAGAAAGAACCCCCCAGCATGGTTCTCCTCAGGCCATTATTCTACCCTTATGGCTATCCTGCATCATTTGCCGCTTTCCATCAAGGATTTCATCATCCGGCGTATAGTTAAATGTTAACACCTTATGTACATCCTCAAAAGGGATTATGCATAACCTTCTCTTGAAAGACAACTTAGGCTACCTTGATCTTGTTGTTTGATGAATCTGGTTTCTCATTGAATCAATAACATTGCCCTTCTATTGGTTCCCATTCTAGGAAAAAGTGACCAATGGTCTTCAAATTTGTGCATATTACTAATCTGAGCAATGCTACCATACTACCAAAAAAACTAATGAATTACATTGAACTTAACTGATTATACAAAAAACAATAGACCTTTCGTCACTGAGAACGGGATGGATGGCCATAATACACCATTCCAGGCGGCTGCAAGGGTCTGAAGCCAGGAGGCCCAGCAGCAGCTTGCTGATTTAGTGTTATTGGCTGTTGTTGAGTTATTGGAACTTGATGTTGAGTCATTTGTGACAGTTGTTGGGGAGGTAAAGGTACACCAGGGTTCATCATATAAGTTGGAGGTGCAGGCGGCGGTCCAGGTTGCAAGCTACCATATCCATACTGAGCGTCAATCCCTCCAGTAGGCTGCATATACTGATGAGGAGAAGGATTTTGTAGCATGTGATACTGAGGTTGAGAGCTTGGCACCTGATTCTGCATGATGGGTTGGGGTAACAATACAGATTGGTATGTGTGGTTCGTCGGAGTGGAAAGGGGTTGTGCTGACATAAACACGGTGGGGTTTGGCATCATGGCTAAAGAGTTTTCAGATTTTACGGAGCTTATTGGAACGGAAGATGCGAACGAAGTTGATGTCGTTGAAACCTTCATTGCTGTGGTATTTGCTGCTTCTGCGGCAAATGTGGACAGAACTGAATGCATGATCATCTGAGAGGAGCTCGACGCTGCAAGCTTTTCTGCAACCTCAGCAGCAATGTCAGCAGCACTTCGTTTTGGTGTTTGTCCTGCTTTATTACCATTTGGGTCGACTTCAACAGATGTTGTAGTTGTTGCTTTTGGCACATAATCTTCATCCTTTAGTCGTTTTATCATAACGTTCACCTCCTCAACTTGTGCCTCAGCTACCTGAGATAAACCAAAAAGAGTTGTTCATTTCTTAATAACCAGAAAAATTTCAGAACTTCCCATCATGAACCCATCTGTCAGCACGTACATATCATCACTATCCAGACAAAAAAAAGTAGGGTGAAAAAAGAACAAACTTTTCCAAATAGGTTGACAGTTACAAACCTGCATCTGAGTTCGTACAACTTCTAACTGAGATTCCTGAACAAATAAGATGAATCGAACAAAAGGTCAACATACACTTGTCTATAACATGAACAGATCAATCACACATGCAGTATGCTATCTCAAAGGCAATGCCAAAAAATATTCTTACCTGGTCATTTAGAGCTTCCTTCAACTCAGAGACAAGGGCGGCTCTACTAGCTTCAACGGATTTAAGTTTCTCGATACATTGCTTCAAAAGTTTGTCTTCCTCCTCTAATTCTTTTGCCAATGTTGTTCGTTTAGGATCTTTTCCTGAAGAGCCAAAAAAATTTATGCTTCAAATCCAATCTGAACATCAATGAGCTTTGAAAGAAATCCCATTCAATAAAAGTATGGGAAATAAGTGAACACATAATAGACTTAATTATCAACATAAATCCCAATTCTCTTAGTAATGCATTTGAACTTTTGGCCTACCATTGCGACAGGAAATGTCTACATCGTTGTCCATCTTCCTGACACGACTAATCACTGATTTGCAATTACTCATCTCTGCTTCTTCATCCGAACGTTCACTATCAACCACATGGAATGCAGATACAATTTTCTCAGCAGCACCACCGATGGGCAATTTCTGGTTTACATTCGAATGCGACAGTACAAACAATAAATGTGTCAATATGATAACTCAAAAGAACAGAAGATGAGATATGACAATTGGGAAATGGTCAAAATGGTTTTAAAGAGACCAATTTGAAAACGGATGCACTCGAGAGTCTAATTTGAAAATACAAGCAAGAGTGAGCTAATCTCAAGCACAGATACACAAGTGAAAAATGATACAAAAGGAACATATTCTCACCGTTTTTATTGATCTGGAATCACGCTTTACAATCTTGACAGCACGTGAACGCTTTTTGCTAAACTCCAAGTCTGGCAGTGTATCTTCACCAAGCATGATATCTTTAAGGCTTCGAGAATGTGATCCGAACACCCTCCGTTCTTCCCATATTTTTACCTTGTAGGCATAGAGACTAATCATCAAACAAACCATCACATTCTACCTTCTATGTAGCATTATCACGGTTCATCCATGATTGCATTGTCAAAGCCTATAAAATAACTAGTTGATAATTAAAATAGAAACTCTAGCCTTGGTAGACATCAAAATCATGTTCACTGTGATCTAGTACATTCAATCTGTTCATTGTGCCGGAAACAGAAATAGCCTGAAGAGTTAGCTTACCAATCTGGACACAACACTCTTGCCCCGATCATCACCTTTTGAAGAAATCTCCTTGAGTGCTGATGGGAGGACCTTCCAAAACTCGATGACGAATTCATTGCCTTTACGTTTACTGTTCTGCAAGATGTCATTTGCAAGATAAAGCAGAGGAACCTTACGAACCATCTCTGAACTGTGGAACTGTTTATGCCATGTTGCAACAACACGTTCTGCTTTGGTTTGGTGAAATATGCACCAATGTGATAAAGCTGTATAACATAATTAAGATTAACATTGTCTACCAAAAGAAAACAACAATGACAAACTCAAACGAAAATGAAAGAATCCCATAACATATGCTAGAAAGGAAAAGAGCTCCTACATCAGAAGAAAATAACAAAATGTAAAGTAAGGAATTTTTTCCATAAGTTTGACGAAGAGATCCATAATGCATGAGGAAGAAGAAGTAAGAAAAAGGATACTCTCGATGCATTGTTGGGTGCTGTTGAGCTTGGAGAGCTTGTCCGCAAGAATCTGTTCACTGAATACGCTATTCATCCCGCCTCAATCAAATCCAACTTAACAAAATAAGAAAATCACTCTCAGTCTCTCTCGGACAAATTGAAAACAGTATAGGGTGAATTCACTGACAACCCAGCTCAAGCACGGAGCTATGAAGCAAAGGTGAACCAAAAAGGCGGCAAATATTTTAAAACCCTATCGGAAGGAGCAGATCAAAAAGATTGAGAACCCAATTGGAATAATGGGTTAGAAAGAACAAAAAGAAGAGGAAAGTTGAAGAAAGTATGCTGGAACGACTAGGGTTTGGGTTTGGCGCGAATAGAAGAAAAATGAGAAAATTTCAGAAAGAGAGATGGAGAGACCCAAAATAGGCGAGGGAGATTAGGACTGAAACGAAGGAAAGAAATTGGAACTTGGTAAAGAAGGCTTAATATCCATTTTGGTCATTAACGTAAAGGGTTTGTAATAGATTAGTCATTAACTTTTAATTTGTAACCTACTTATCTAAACTTAGAGTATTTATACATTTTGGTCATTCCGTCAACTCTCCATTCAAATTTTCTGTTAAGTGTTGATATCATATCATCATTCCACCTCTTCAGTCTTGTCTACCTCACCAAATGCCATGTCACTCTAACCTCAACTCAGCCCAACCAACCAACCTAGATCAATATAAACCAAACCTAACCTGTTTCTTTTTTCTTGCCTATTCATCTTCCCAAATACCGTCAATTCCCAGATCTTCTGCAACAAAAATCTATTCCCATATCTTGTATGAGTCATTGAGAAGGTGTTTTGTTCCGTCCCACTCGTTGGGAGGACAATAGAATTTGTGTAGGCTTGACCAGGGGTTCCGATTGAAAACCTGCAAGTCCGGGCAACCTCAATAGGATTTCGGTTGATGCCGGGTAAATGTGTATGAGTCACCATAGTCTAAGTATTCCAAGGTATACTAAGTAAAGAGAATAAGATAGAGTATGACAAACCTCAGCGATGACCGCTGAGTGGCTGACTTGTATGTTGCTCGATAGCCTAGCAAAGAGTTGAGAAGTGTCCAACAGTCTAGTGTTAGTTGCCTAGCAAGGGAGCTGGTTGCCTAGCAATGAGTCTGGTTGCCTAGCAAGTTGGTTGGCTCGCAAGGAAGCTGGTCGCCTAGCAAGTTGGTTGCCTAGCAAGGAGTTTTCTAGAGAGTGAGAGAGTGTCCCTTTCTTTGTGGGAAGGACTTTTGCTTTTATAGGCCCTTAGAACCTCAACCCTAGTGAGCCCTTATGTTGGGCCTACGAGTTGTTGGATTGTTGCAGCTGGGCTTTAGTGGTAGTTTTGGGCCTAAGTGGCTAGGGCCCATCAATTGCCCTCAAGCTTGTTGTTTTGCTTGTCTAGGCAACGAGCTTTCCAAGTTGGTAGTTTTTTGTAGACTTTGTCAATTGCGGCTAGAGCCCATCAATTGCCCCCAAGTGCGACTCATAAGGGAGCTGAGTTATTACTTATGAGGCGGACTTTATCAGACCACTTTGCCTCGAGTGTTTGCTGCCCCAGTAACGTATCTCATAAATGAGAAACCATGCATTCTCTTAAACGAGAAGCGAAAGAGCTCATGCTTTAAGGAGCGAAGAGCGAGGCTTTATTAAGCGAAGTCATAACCTAGGCGATATGCTTTAATAGCGAAGTCATGATATGGGTGTCATGCTTTAATAGCCAAATTTCAGCTTGAACGACGTGCTTTAATAGCGATCGAGCTGGTGCTTTATTAGCGATTGGGCTTGCGCTTTATTAGTGATTTGAGCTCGTGCTTTATTAGCGACCGAGCCCGTGTTTTTATTATTGATCGAGCTTGTGCTTTATTAGCGATTTGAGCTCGTGCTTTATTAGCGATCGAGCTCGTGTTTATTAGCGACCGAGCTCGTGTTTATTAGCGACCGAGCTCGTGTTTTATTAGCGATTTGAGCTCGTGCTTTATTAGCGATTTGAGCTCGTGCTTTATTATCGATCGAGCTTGTACTTTATTAGCGATTTGAGCTCGTGCTTTATTAGCGACTGAGCTCGTGTTTTATTAGCGACCGAGCTCGTGCTTTATTAGCGATTTGAGCTTGTGCTTTATTAGCGATTTGAGCTCGTGCTTTAGGAAGTGAAGAGGTATCGATTTATTCTGGTCAACACATTTCCTTTTGCCAACCAATGTTGTAGCTAACAACACTTAGTTTGGCAAACGGCTTTGCTTATAGCCTTATGCCAATCACTATCATTTGTTAATATGCAATACATCTTGTATAATGAAATTATTTTATAAGAAAAGTGAGGTATTGTCGTATTGGGTTACCTCATACTGGACTTAATGCTTTGTGAATCGGATTGAATGTTCCCAAGTAGTTGATTTGGGATTGACGTATGTCGAGCTCGCTTTCCTTCCTTAAACGCAACACATATATTTGCCTAGCTTGGCACTACAAAAAAGAGCATTTTGGCGTCGGTTGAAACGAAAGTGTTTAGCGTCGGTCGACCGTTCGACCGACGCTAAATAGAATCTCGCGTTTTAGGCGTCGACGGTCGACCGACGCTAAATACTAACCCTAATACGCCGAAACCCTATGCAGCCGCCTCCATTATCTCTTTCTTCCCCATCTTCTTCTTCCAGCCGCCTCTCTCCAATCTCCCAAACCTCTCTTCTTCTTCTTCATCTTCATCTTCCACTCCCAAACCTCTCTTTTTCTTCTTCATCTTCATCTCCTAAACCCAAACCTCTCTCTTCTTCTTCTTCTTCTTCTTCTTCTTCTTCTTCTTCTTTTTCTCTTCTTCTTCTTCTTCTTCTTCTTCTTCTTCTTCAGCCACCGCCGCTCCACCTCTTCCAAAGCCGTCGCCGCCACCGCTCCACCTCTTCCAAAGCCGCCGCCGCCGCCGCTCCACCTCTTCCAAAGCCGCCGCCGCCGCTCCACCTCTTCCAAAGCCGCCACCGCCGCTCCACCTTTTCCAAGACCGCCGCCGCCGCTCCACCTTTTCCTAAGGTACTTCGTCAGATCTATACTTCGATTTATGGATTTAGGGTTTTTGCTTTCCTCCTCACTGGATTTTTGATGTATCTGCAGAAGAAGAAGAAGGAGGGAAGAAGAAGAAGAAGAAGGAGGCTAGAAGAAGAAGAAGGAGGCTAGAAGAAGAAGCAGATGCATCTGAACAAGACGGAGGGAAGAAGAAGGAGGGAAGAAGAAGAAGCAGCTGCATCTGCAGCTTTTTTTTTTGTGATGTGAACGCGTATTTAGCGTCGGTCGGTCAGTGCTGTAGTGTCGGTCGACCTAAAATCGACGCTAAATATTAACGTCACCACATCTGGCGTCAGTTTTGTCGACCGACGTTATTAAATTTAGCGTCGGTCGGTGACCGACGCTAAACTACCTTTTTTTGTAGTGTGGGCTTTTAATTAGACGGATTATGAAGGAGCAAGCGATCCACCTCTCCACTTCATCCGACTTCTCCAAGGCGATCTAACCTGGCGGTCTTTTCAAGGCAATGCGAAGGAATGTCGGAGGCGTAGTACTCTTCTTCAACTCTATTTGATCGCCCAAATACTTCTGGGCGCAACTCTTACTCGTCTCATCTATTTGCAGATCCGACGAATCGGTGGAAGCTTATGTCTTTGATCGGCTATAGTTCTCTTGCCTCCTCCCATTTATTCATCTGTGGAGGCTCCGAATCGGTAAATGCATCCATCGTGGGCTTCAACACGAACATTGCACATTGCTCCTCTCAAATGATCATGTGCACAAAATCCACTCTTCACCTTGAGCTTGTGAGATTTAACACAAGAAGTCACTGCTATTTGCTTTTAGCACTAAGAATCAGCTTCGAGACCCCAATCTGATGCTGGTATCATATCTGGCTATTCGAGATTTAGGAAACTTGGCATGGATCTAGCAGTTTGAAACTTCTGAAGATGGAATGTGGCTATGGATTAGTAGGAGATTTGACTTCTCACTAGCCTCTCCTCGCTTCCATCTTCACATCTCTCTTTCCTCCATCTTCACATCACCTAAGACTTTTCGAAGATTAACTCATTTGCTTTGAACCTCCACAGGTAAAGGGCGATGGGCGACTCGAGCTTTTGTTTTGAATCTCCAACTTCGACAAGTGACAGACGACTCGCTCTTTTGGTTTGAATATCCCACCTCGACACGGGACGGGCGACGGGCGACTTTAACTCTTTTGCTTTGAACTTCCACAGGTGAAGGGCGATGGGCGACTCAAGCTTTTGGTTTGAATCTCCCACTTCGACATGCGACGTGCAACTTTAACTCTTGCTTTGAACCTCCACAGGTGAAGGGCGATGGGCGACTCGAGCTTTTGGTTTGAATCTCCCACTTCGACACGCGACGGGCAACTTTAACTCTTGCTTTGAACCTCCACGGGTGAAGGGCGATGGGCGACTCGAGCTTTTTTTTTTGAATCTCCAACTTCGACAAGCGACGATTAGCTCTTTCGCTTTGAACCTCCAATTTTGACAAGCGGGGGGCGATGGACGACTGCTCATTTAGTTTGAACCTCCAACTTCGATAAGTGACGAGCGACTCACTCTTGTTTTCAACAAAAAACTTAAGACAAGCGTCAGGCAATTAGCTTTTCGCTTTGAACTTCAGAGGCGACATTGCTTCTTTTGCTGCATACTTGGATATTTCAAAAACTTCCATATGTAGTATGCAGCTCTTACTTTTATATATTGCAGGAGATTACCTCTTCCCTTGACAGGTACTTATTATTTCGCAGCTTAGCACAATAGGTGAATCTTCTTCATTTAACATTTTCATCGCCCAGCTTTTTGACAAGCGATTGAGCCTTGCGATCGAGGCCACGCTATCTATGTCGCTACCTTCTAACTTTACCAGGTGGCTTTTTGTTACTAACTTCAAAGTTTCATAGGTGACGAGTTCTTTGCTGCTAATGTCAATCTTTGACAAGCGATGCTCAATGGGTAATTTCCTAAAGTTGAATCAGAGCTTCAAGGTGAATAGAAACTCCAAGCGACAAAAACTCTGGCCACTTTTCTGTTTAGTCGACACTGGGTAGTAATTCTTGGTTGGAACTGATGTTGTGGACTGAAAGCCTCGCTAGGCTGGTGCTTCCCTCCATCTGTCTGAGCTCTACTCACACTCTTCTCTTGTTTTGACAGGCGATTGAGCCTTGCTTCTTCATTTTACTCAAACTTTTCTTCCTAAATTGTTGTTTTGCTGAAGATGAGTAATTCCGTACCGACTTCGAGATGGGCGATGGGCGAGGACTTCGACTTAGGAATTTAGTTTCGTGCTCGCTTCATACTTTTTCCCACGACAACCTTTTGCCAACCCCGTCTTCGCTCACCAGAAACTCCACTGACATATTATTACCACTTCATAGCTCCACCCTTTAAATTGAAAGAAAATTACAACAATCGTTTATTTCTTTCATTATTTGAACAATGAATAGACACCTTTAAGTCATCGAGATTGACGACTTCAACTCGTCGAGATTGACGACTTCAACTCGTCGAGCTTTCCGCTTGTCAGAACAAATAATTGGCAACTCCAACTTGTTGAGTTCTTCGATCACTTGGACGGCGACCTGCTCTCGATTTAATCAAGCGATCTCGCATGGTCCTTTCACATTTTTATCGCTCAAGCTTTCAACAAACGATTTAACTTTGTTGGAACTTTCAATCGCCTGGCCTGATAGGCTACCTTCACTTTTCTATTTCTTCTACTCTTCTTGCTGCCTACTTTACTAAGCCATTCCAAATGACTACTCTTCACTTTATATTTTTACAGGCTACTCAATCCTCCTGACTTTGCTAAGCGATTTAGCTTTTCACTTTAGCCTTGGTAGGCGACTGTCTCCTTGCTTCGAATTTAACTCCAAACTTGTTCGAGTCATTTTCCTCCAGACCACGACAAGCGATCTGCAATATATCCCGCTTTTTGTCCAACTTTGATACAAGTTTTTTCTTCAATGTTATTCTTGCTTTTAGACCGTGTTGGGCGATTCGAATGTGTAGTTCGGTTTTGACTTTGATACGCGTGATGCTCGTTGGCCGCAGCTTTACTTTGATTTCCGTATGTGTATAGGCCACTTTTTCCGAGCCATCTAGGTGATTGGATACCCATATGCGTGTAGGACACTTTTTCTGTCGCTTAACAAACAAACGAGTATTTATTTGCCTTTCTGCTTCCAACGATTTGTCTAGTTTTAAGGTGAGTGCAGTACTCGCTCCACCTATTGGGTTTGATCAGTCGAGATTCCACACTAGTCAGTGCCCCTATCTGGCGCGCCAATTGTTCGGTCCCACTCGTTGGGAGGACAATAGAATTTGTGTAGGCTTGACCAGGGGTTCCGATTGACAACCTGCAAGTTCGGGCAACCTCGATAGGATCTCGGTTGATGTCGGGTAAATGTGTATGAGTCACCATAGTCTAAGTATTCCAAGGTATACTAAGTAAAGAGAATAAGATAGAGTATGACAAACCTCAGCGATGGCCGCTGAGTGGCTGACTTGTATGTTGCTCGATAGCCTAGCAAAGAGTTGAGAAGTGTCCAACAGTCTGGTGCTAGTTGCCTCGCAAGGAAGCTGGTCGCCTAGCAAGCAAGCTGGTCGCCTCGCAAGGAAGCTGGTCGCCTAGCAAGTTGGTTGGCTCGCAAGGAAGCTGGTCACCTAGAAAGTTGGTTGCCTAGCAAGGAGTCTAGTTGGCTCGCAAGGAAGCTGGTCGCCTAGCAAGTTGGTTGCCTAACAAGGAGTTTTGTAGAGAGTGAGAGAGCGTCCCTTTCTTTGTGGGAAGGACTTTTGATTTTATAGGCCCTTAGAACCTCAACCCTAGTGAGCCATTATGTTGGGCCTACGAGTTGTTGGATTGTTGCAGCTGGGCTTTAGTGGTAGTTTTGGGCCTAAGTGGCTAGGGCCCATCAATTGCCCCCAAGCTTGTTGTTTTGCTTGTCTAGGCAACGAGCTTTCCAAGTTGGTAGTTTTTTGTAGACTTTGTCAATTGCGGCTAGAGCCCATCATGTTTAGACGAGATAACTTCGTCATTGCCTTTCCTCCTCCATCGACGATGAAATAAATCTCCGCGCTGGAGTTACTCCATTAAGAAATCGACGACTTCAGGTTGAACAGCTCCGACATCTGGTGGAACTCCAACATGACCGACCGGAGCCTCACCTAGTCTCCCTTGTGGCACCTTATGTCCCCCGAAACTCCCGATACGATGCCATATCCTGGGGTTGCGAGCCCTAACGTCATTACGCTAAGTTTGAGGAGCAGGTCTTGGCTTTGCGGAATTTCAACTTGAAATGAGGGGTCAAGTCGAAACCTCTTCCCGATCCGGCTATTCTGTTCGCCGACGGCGGTGGTGGCTCTGCCGCCATGGATGATTTTCTGGAGAAAGAGACAGAGGATCGATGATGCTTTTGGTCAGAGGTTGAATGAGATTGTGATGACAATAATCTATATACTGATTAAGATTCAGGTTTTATACTTTATAATCAGAAAGATTTTTTTGCTGATTTGGCGTGGAAGGGAATGTGGAAGAAATTCAAATTGGTTTATAGAATGGAGTTAGATAGTTGGAGTTCGGATATAGTGACAACTAGAAGGGTGGGAAAATAGATGGGTTGGATTAGTGGATTTTTGTTTGTTTGGTTTAGATTGAGTTACGTTGAGTTGGATTGGTTGGTTGGGTTGAGTTTATAGTGAATAAGGTGACATGGCATTTGGTGAGGTGGATAAGACAGATGAGGTGGTATGATGATATCAGCACTTAACTGAAAATTTGGATGGAGAGTTGACGGAATTACCAAAATGTACAAACCCTATACGTTAATGACAACTAGGTTACAAATTAACGGTTAATGATCAATCTGTTACAAACCCTATACGTTAATGATCAAAATGGATATTAAGCCTGGTAAAGAAGGACACTTTTTCTAGTTTTGTTAAAGAAACCTTAGACAATCAATACATAAACAACAAACGGTTATAGAATGAGGAAATCAGAATTTTTATCAATCAATATTTAGTCCGACAAGACACCAAACCTGTCAAGTGAGCAAGGGCGAAGTCAGGAATTTTATGTCGAAGCCGCCGATAATAATAAATAAAAACGTATTAATAAAAATATATTAATTAAGGGTTAATACACCTTTTTGCCCATTGACTACGCAAAGTTAACAAACATGCCCCTTTACAATTTTTCTTTCGTTTCATATCCTTATACTTTGTCACGTTTAACTAATCTACCCTTCCGTCCACAATTTCATCCAACTTCTGTTACAAATGCTGATTGTACGTGACATCTCATTGCTGACTAGGAATTTCACTAACTTAAAACTAGTAATAAAAAATAAGATACTATAATAAAACTTCAGTGACTAATTGGGTAATTTGGATGTATCTTCTTCAAAGTTCGGAATATTATGCTTTATTCTGAAAAACATGAGAGCACATAACTCTTCAACTTCTTCTCATATATACAGCCGTCAAAGTAAAAGGAAGTCGACAAAGATGGTGATTTCTAAACCCCTTCTCTCGCCCCCAATTCTGACCTTCACAAAACTCAACGTCTCATCTCCAACGAACAAATCCCCAATCAGCACATAAAAACCATCGAAGTCGCCCAAGAAGCCTCTGACGGAGGAAGTGATCTGCTTCGACGACGATGTCCACTACGGCGACCTTGCGGTGACCTTGCTCCTCATATTATGGGGCAACAACCAAGTACATATACACCTATCTTCATAGATGACAACATTAATTATCTTTGCATAAACCCTAGAATTGATTGCCAACTACCCAAATATCCAATCTTAAAATATACTATGGTGGATCTCACAAAACTTTTTGCCACATAAGCTTAATCTCTAACCACAATTTTCCACCTCATCAACTTATTTTATATCAAAATTACATTTTATCTATCATACTAATAAATGCACTAACATAAATGTGTTTATAAGTTATGAAATACAAAGTTTAAGACTATATAAATACACTAACATTAATATGTTATGAGTTATGAAATAACACTCATATTTGCTATCAAATTTATCACTATACATATTTTTATGTTTAACAATATCATAAATATGTTTACACAATAATAAATTATAGATATTAGTAAACAAAATTAGAAAGAACCATACTTCTTATTAGGTACCACTAATATATTGACATATTGTACCTAAGTTATTCATTCATTACTGTATATTCTTTGCCATAAAAAATTACTATAATGTATATTATATTTAAATTAGTCAATAATTTGTTGATATGATATACTATTATAATAAATAATCATTAGTTACTCATAATAATTAAAAAAATATGATAAATAGATAAAATAAATCATTTGAAAATTCTCGATTCACAAATATACAATTTTCATTAAATTTGAGTACAAAAGACCAACAAAACTTTGGAACAGTTAGGTTAAATTATTGCTTACTTGTTTGGCTCCCCTTTCTAAAACCTAGTTTCTTTCAAAATAGGAAACCCAAAAGGCAATATTGACAGGAAAACTGAGCAACAATAGTGAGTGATTGAAGTGCTGAATATGTGATTTTCTAAAAATAGTTTTTTTTGAGTATTTTAATTTCAGATAAAATGACGTGACAGACGTACCTGATTAGCGAAGCCATGAAGAAGTGGCCCAGCTAAACCATTTAACGCTGTTGCAAATGATAGATAAGGATCCGAAAGTGCACTGCCAACCTGTATATAACACAATAATCAGTTCTGAATCCCGGAGGCAAAGGATGAAGTACTATCAGTTTCCCCATGTATAACTAACCAGATGGCCTGTGTGTGCACTCACGTCACGTTACCACCTTCATGGTCGCTGTCAAGTATAAGGAATCACAGGACAAAAAACATTAAGCTCTTATATATTCACCCACCCCATAAATAGAATATTCTAAATCAAGACCATAAAAACAAACCTATGGATTGTTGTAACATAAAGTCTCATAAGCTCATGCATTTTGGGATCATCAAAGCCCAGCATATGCGACAAATTAGCACCATATATAATCTAGAGAATCATCCATAGTTGCTGCTTTTTAAAATAATAACCCTTAAATTTATTAACCAGAAAGATCTTTGAGTAATTGCAATTGCCACGTTGGAACTGTGAAAAGGTCATGCTCTTTTTAGAATGCGCAATCGCTATTTATAGTATTGTCGCATCGGTTATGTTAATTTGAGTCGACGTCTCAAGATTAATGTACGCGGAGATGTTAGACTTGATATCGGTGGTGTCTCTAGATGATTATGTATGACTCAAATCAATCTGTCATACATCTGGTGGTACTTTTATCTAGATGTTTTATGATAATTTTTTTCTAGTGTTTTTAATGTGTTAAGATATGTGTGTTAAGTTTCTCCCTTTAGATGTTTTGTAGGTTGACATTGAAGGTAATATTGAACTAGACTTCATGTGTACATCAGCCTAGTCCAGCTATATTCTTGGTGTGATAACTATTCGTGAGATTTTCGATATGCTGGCTTCAACATCCTTGTTTCGTGTTTATACTATTCATCACATTTTAATAATCTTAATGGTAGAATGGTGTAATTGGTTTTGACACATAGGTTAGAGCCCTTCTCACAAATTTCCAAATCATCACTTAATTTTTAAATCAAAATTTAATTATTTCTCTTTCTTTTCATTAAATGATGAATGTCCCAAACTACACTCTATGAATGAAATTATAAGTATTTTAATGTTAAATTAAACAATATTATCTTAACATAAAATCATATATGAAAAAATAATTTTAAATTACAATATTTTATAAAGAATTATTACATTTTTTTTTCGAAATACAGGATTTTTTTAATCTTAATCACTTCATTTTATCATAGTTATATTTATAAATTGTATTCATGAAAATTAATAAACGTGATATATTATAAATCTTAAAAAAATAAATAGGAATAATTATTTAATAAAATCTAAATTATCTATGGTTAAATGACGATAATAAGGATAAAATATTTGATAATAAATCATCATAGACATTTTTGGAGGTATTAGTGGTGCATACTTACCCAATTTAAAATTATTTAAATTAATCTATGGATCCCTAATTATTCAATCGATATATCATTACAAATAAATCATTTGTTTATATTTGTGGGTTCAAGCATTTTGGTCATGAGTCAAGTTAGATCATGTTGCATATTAGTAAGAATTGTTTTTGAAATTTATGGAAGAAGTATATTTATAGTAGTGGAGTATTCTGATTTATGAGAAGTAGGATCCACTAGATAACGAGTTTTTTTTATGAATCACTAGATAACGAGTTAATAAGTTTATATGAGTTATACATGTTGTGAGTTCAATTTAACTATCAATAGGTTGGACGGTGATTATCATGTACTTAAAAATATTGATTACTTTTGTCATGGTTTTGGTTGGATATTGAGTAATTACACAAGCTAATTAGTTCAGGGTTGAGTTGAGTTTAATAGGGGATATGTTAGCCAAGTTACGTGTAACTGAAATTATGAATTCATTTATTGCAAGCTTAGGAGAGTCGCTTGGTAATAAATTTTAATCACCTCGAGTAAGATTTGAGTAAGAACTATGGATATATGGCAGCGGATCCGGCTCCAACCCTTTTAGGGTTGGACCGGTTCCAACCAAAAACCGGAGGGGCAAAATCGACATTTTAAAAAAAAATGAATTAACCCTACCCAACTTCCTGCACCGTCACCGAGCCACTATCTCCTCCGACGGAAAAATTGAAGCTTCGGCCGCTAGTCTCCATCATCGCCTATCCGCTGATATCCGTCATCGCTAGCTCTCCACGCCACTGCATCCCTCCGTCCAGTACACAATTGCGGAGCTGGATTCGTCGATTGAGAAGTCGAGCCACGACCTTAACGATTTCATGGAGTTTTACGGCGGAGACGATGGAAGCTATGG
This sequence comes from Linum lewisii, assembly GCA_034768395.1. Classification (NCBI taxonomy): domain Eukaryota; kingdom Viridiplantae; phylum Streptophyta; class Magnoliopsida; order Malpighiales; family Linaceae; genus Linum; species Linum lewisii. Next base: position 20,589,696 of record CM068301.1, on the reverse strand, counting down.
CAACAACAATGGAATGAGGGGGCAAGCGATTGATTTATGGCGGAGATGCTGGAAGCAATGGAAGCTTCGACGTCGACAATGGAAGCAAGGGGAAAAAATCAGATTTGCGGTTATAGTGAGGTTGAAGAAGAATGATTGCTTTGTCACATGATCAAGTTGAGTGACTGATTTGGAAAATGATCAACGTAGGTCACTGATTTGTCACATGGTCAAGTTAAGTGACTGTTTTGTCACATGGTCAAGTTAAGTGACTGTTTTGTCACATGGTCAAGTTAAGTGACTGTTTTGTCACATGTTCAAAATGTGATTGATTTTTTATAATTTAAAAAAGCAACAATTGTTAACGGGTTGGAATTTACCGGAGATCGGCAATTGTTAAGTGACTGATTTGTCACATGGTCAAGTTAAGTGACTTTACTGGGGATCGGTAATTGTTTAGTATTCACTTTTTTTAACTTTTTTTTTTAATTACAGGTCAATTAGTTCGTAGAATTAGTTAACTGGTTTTGATAACTAGTTATTAATTAAATAATCTCGTTAACTAGTTATCTGATCATGAAGTTAACTAGTTTACTCGATAAGTTAACTAGTTAACTAGTTTTGATAACTAATTTCTGATCATGATATTAAGTTTATTGGTTAACTCGATTAGTTAACTATTTATCACCAAAATAACATGTTAACTAGTTCAGTTAACTAGTTATCTACTATAACATGTTAACTAGTTATCAGTAAAAAACCAGGTTAACTAGTTATCAGCAAAAAGAACATGTTAGCTTGTTTAGATAACTAGTTAATAAGTTAACTAGTTAGATAATTAGGTTAGAATTATCTAACCATGATAACTAGTTAACTAAATAAGTTAACAAGTTAACTAGTTAGATAATAGTTATCAGCAAAATAACATGTTACTAATCCAATTAATTAGTTATCATCAAAATAACCCGTTAACTAGTTATCTAATTATGATGTTAACTAGTTAACTAGATAAGTTAACTAGTTAACTAGATAAGTTAACTAGTAATAAAATAACTAGATAAATTGAGTAGAATTTTGATAACTAGTTATCAGATGAATATACATGTTAACTAGTAAGTTGGTCATGATGTTAACTAGTTAATCAGATAAGTTAACTAGTAAATAATAAAATAACTAGTCGACTAGATAACTTGTTAACAATTTCCTAGTTAACTGATAATCATAAAAAATAACCTATTAACTAGTTATCAACAAAATAACTTGTTAAATAGTTAGGAGGAAAATAACAAGTTAACTAGTTATGAGAAAAATAACTTTTACAAATTAGTTAACAAGTTAATTAACATTGGATACATTGTTATCTAATTATGTTAATAGGTTATCAAATTACTTGTAAACGGGTAGTCATCAGAGACCATTGTTTCCATAACCGTATCAAATGATCGTACTATACATTGAACAAGTGAAGACAACGATATGGTATATGTCAAAATTAGTATATGTTCCAAAATGAATAAAATTGCAAATTGAGTCGTAGGTTAGAATCAAAATTATTTTATTTTGTATAATTGTTATTTTTCATTTCTCAATAAAATAATATTTATTAATTATTAACACTTGAATTTAAATTTATGATAGTTTGTGGTAATGCATGTCTAATCCGTGTTAATTGTTCATTATAGCTGAGTTATTATTGAATGAATATGTTATTTAATCACTCAATTCAGTTGTTGTAGATGGTAAATATGTTGTTGTCTCCACTTGGATGACAAGGATTCAAGTCTTATAAAAAGCAGTTTTAATTTCCCATTTTAGAATTGAATTTTCTAGTGTTAAGCTGGTCAAACCACCATTTCGTTTATGGTCTAAGAAATTAAACCGGCCTGGCCGGTTTGATTTAAAATAAAATAAAATATGTTTGAAATGTCCTAAATACCGTAACAATCTAGACCATTAGATTAGTCAAAGGGTCCAAGGATGATCTAATGGTTGAGAATAGGTTGGAAACTTTCCAACCTATGCATAAGGTTGTATCCTAATCCCTTCCCTGGATATGTTAATAAAAATATTTAAGAAAATAATATTAACATTTGTACGAAATTAGAGTTAATAAGGGTCAAGATAGTTAATTGGGTTGAAGACCTTGGGTATACTTGGGAAAATAAGCATAATATCAATTTGGTCCTGTTTGATGCTCCAATATATGATTTTGATGACATGTGTATTGATTGCCTAAAGCGATCGATGATGTCTAACTAGAACAATGTTGGAACAATGTAACTGGAACAATGTTGGAGATTTCCATGGCATGGTAATGAGAAAGTTAATGTGGTTTAAGGCAAGAATATGATTTTGAATATGAATATATGATTCTCACCCGACACTGGTTTTTGGATTCGCGACATGAATATGAATTTGTATTTAAATAGATGGAAAACACTCCGGTGCACCAAGCTAGGTCGGTGCACTGAGTGCACCCGCTTGCGTGTCACGATCTGATCTGTCCGTTCAATCAACGGATCTCAAGCCTTTGAATTAAATAGTATTAAATTAATTAATTTTATTATTATTCTATTCCACCCAGTACATATTACATTTAAGTACCTATTATTATACATAATTGCAAAATAAACTTGTAACATTCTAATTCATTTCAATTAAACTTTCATCCATTTACACGTTATCATCCCCACCCCCAACTGACAACCCATTATCCCCATTATCTCCCCCACTGACCCATTCCCCCCCACCAGCCCCTACCGACATCACAGACCTCACTACCCCCGCACCCCACCGACCATCCTCACTCTTTCTGTCCCCAAGTTTCGTTTCTTTCCCCGATCTCAACCCCCACCCCACCGACCCATCCTCAATCCAACATCGTCGCTTGTAAGTCGAAATCGACGAACGCCGCTTTCTCTCCTCACTCTTCGTTTCTTTCCCCGACCACCGCCGATCGCGATTTCGACGAACGCCGCTCCAATCCCTTTCCCTGAAGATTTTGCCTGTGCTGTCGGTCGATCTTCTGGAGGACGGCCGCACTTTGGCTGACTACAACATCCAGAAGGAGTCGACGCTTCATCTCGTGCTCCGCCTCCGCGGTGGCGCGAAGAAGAGGAAGAAGAAGGTGTTCACCAAGCCGAAGAAGATCAAGCACAAGAAGAAGAAGGTGAAGCTCGCGGTTCTCCAGTTCTACAAGGTGGAGGATTCCGGTGAGGTTCAGAGGCTGAGGAAGGAGTGCCTTAATGCGGAGTGCGGAGCTGGTACGTTCATGGCTAATCATTTTGACAGGCACTACTGTGGCAAGTGTGGGATGACCTATGTCTACAACAAGGCCGGTTCTGATTAGGGTTTGTGAGTCTGTTTGTGGCTTTTGAGAGTATTTTGGATTGAGAAATGTTGAATTTTGAGTATCTGGTTTAGTTTTTGAACATCGGATTGGTTATAGGTTTATGTTAACTGCTGCATTTTGGATCATTTAGATATGTTAAACATCACATTGCTTTGTGAATCTGTGCTTAATTGCTTGTTGTCTGCAAATGATACTGTTATTCAATACTCTTTTAGGATTGGTACACCTACAATTGATCTTGAAGGGTATCTGAACAGATTGAAATGTTTTACTCACTGTTGCTTTGTTAAGTGTGTAGTGTTTTAACTGTTCCTTGCTTAAGTTTGTATTTACACTTGTCTTTATTGATGCCTGGTCTCTAGTTCTTGAGCTATGGTCTATTAGGAGATCATGATAAAGTTCATAGGATCAAATGGTGATATGACCCGGCTCCACCGCCCCGGGCCACAAAGGTATACTCACACCCCACCAAGGTACCCCGTAGAAGGCCGAACTCCGGGCCCATATAAAAAGCGCCTAGAACTAAGGACTGGCTACTTACAAGCCCTCAAGCCTAGAAATGAACTCAAGAACAAGCTCAGGTCTGCCCCACAGGGAAGGAAGACACCCCGAGAGGGAAGGGAGTTCCAGGCCATGTTACTGGCCGAGAACCTAAGTCCTAGATCGAGCACTGAGTCTCAATCTTTCCCCAACCTCTCTTCAATGATCCCTCAAGTCAAGCACACGTCCAAGGCCATCTGGGAAGAATTCTGGCGTACAGAAGACAAGAAGATTCGAGAATATGTGGCCAAGACAGGTTGGCTTCCTAAGGACACTGCCCGGGACCCGGCGGATACGGCCAACCAGCCCCTGCCTCGGCTAACTCTACTCCACACTCAGAACCTGGCGGACAAGTTGAAGCCAGAAGACTCAGGAGGTCAAAAGACTTGGGAGGAACCTCACTTGTCCGAGGAAATGTCCAGCAGAAAGCCAGAACCGCCCGGCATCACCAAAACCCTAGTATCGGGTCCGGAGCATTTGATGCCGAGCCGGTCACCAGCGCCGAAGGACGCCACCCCGGCCACCCGGTCACCCGGAACCCGCGGTAATTACAGAAATGCCACCGCGCGGGTTCCGGGCACTTTTCCTAGCCGCGTCCGGAGTCCAGCCCGCGCCCGGAGGACTTTCCTAAGCCCGATCGGACACGGACACCCGGTGTGCCCTAATCCGCCCGGATTAGGGTTTTGCTCAAATTTTGCCGGTTTTAGAGTTTCATTCTCGGACAACTATGTTTATTTTAATATTTTCTTCGGCCTATCTTTTAGGATTATTTTAGTCTTACCTTTTTAGAGTTGGAGACGGCTTAGGCCACCCTTGAGCTATAAATAGAGGCCTCGGCCATCATTGTAAGACACGTTAAGTCATAATTGAAATTTCAGAACTTTGTTCTTTTTCCTTCAAGTCTTTGCTCGTTGTTGCTTAGCTTAAGGTTTGGTTTATCATCAGAGGTTATCACCCTTTGTTGTGGCACCAATTCGACTGAATACCTTGGGGTTCCTAAGTCTATACTTAGTGGATTTCAAGTATTCTCCGCGGTTTCAAAAGTTAGGATTCGTGAAGCTGGTAATATAGTTTTGGGTGTTGAGTCGATCCCTTCCTAGAGGAGGCGGTTCGCATCA